>OU343160.1:182723098-183143818 GCA_910595825.1 Philhelius pedissequus
CGACCTATGTGCCAAGTTGACTTCCGGGTTGTTTTTCGTGACCGTTTCTTTGAAAATTTCGGAAAGCTTGGGCACATAAACGACACTCTTACAAACACATCTCCTTTCTTCCAATTTATTTTCTGAACGAACTTGGTGTTTTTGGCGACGTATCAAGTTCCTTATAGCTTCTGTCGAAAAGCTGTTGTCTAAGAGTATTTGCGTAACTTTTTCTTCGTTAGCGGAGTGGAATTTTCGGTCACTCAACTCAAAAACTTTGTTTATTTAGTTCGACGCCGTGTATATACGAATGTGCTTGGCTTGATTAGATCGGAACTTGACAAGTCGCCCAGATGCCATATCTTTCTGGTACCAGTCGAAAGATAGTCGATGATTTTCGCTGTAGTCCTTAACGTCCAAGAACGCTATCGATCTGTTTTTTCCCTCTCTACTGTGAATTGTTTTTTTTTTATTAAACTGGTTAAAGCATCGTAAGACATTTTCAATTTCTTCTCTATCCACAATCGCAAAGATATCATCAACGTATTTTGCTATAAACTTAAGTTTGTAGCTTAGTTTAAAACATTCCTCGAGTAAGAAATCTAAAACCAAGTCCGCAATCGTCGGTGAAAGAGGACTTAATAAACAAAGTTTTTGAGTTGAGTGACCGAAAATTCCACTCCGCTAACGAAGAAAAAGTTACGCAAATACTCTTAGACAACACCTTTTCGACAGAAGTTATACGGAACTTGATAATTCGTCAAAAACACCAAGTTCGTTCAGAAAATAAGTTGGAAGAGAGGAGATGTGTTTATAAGAGTGTCGTTTATGTACCCAAAATTTCCGAAAATTTCAAAGAAACGGTCACGAAAAACAATCCGGAAGTCAACTTGGCATATTGGGCGAACCAGACTGTTGCATTAACCAACCTGAAGACGAAACCCGACAAAAATCGCCGTTCAGACGTAGTTTATAAAATAAATTGCCAGGGGAAAACGGATGAATCCTGCTATCTTTGCTACATCGGCACCACCAAATAACTCCTTTGGTAAAGAATGGCGAACAACAAGTCAGATGTTCGCCTAAAAAGTTCTGAGAAGACGGCACTGGCTTTTCACATCGTTGATACCAGTCACACACCAAACTTCGAGGGAGTGGAGATCCTTGCAGCAGAAAAACATACATCTAAACGTTACACACTAGAGACACTGCATATAATTAACAACAAAAATAATATGAACCGCAAACAAGGCACAGAAAATATATCTGCCGTTTACTGTTCAATAGTTTCTGACAATAAATATCATTAAACGTAGACCTATCTTCAAACCAGAAGTGTTCAAAATCTGTTTTTAATCAGTTTACTTTTTTTATATGTTTCAAACAAATTATTGTTATGTATATTAAAAATATTAAAATTTAACTTTATGTAAATCATATTTTGTTCGTTTACTTGTATCAATATGTACAACATTATATCTCTTTATAATTTTGTAAATAAAGGCACCCCTGAAGAAGACGGCAATTACCGTCGAAACGTTGGAAAAATAAAATGAAAATTGATTTCATTTAATCAACATTACGACCAATAAAGCCGACGAGAATCAATTCTTAAAAATTCTCCAAAGTCCAAATATTATTATTATTATTATTGTTATTATTATTATTATTATGATTATTATTATTATTATTATTATTATTATTATTATTATTATTATTATTATTATTATTATTATTCTTATTATTATTATTATTATTATTATTATTATTATTATTATTATTATTATTATTATTATTATTATTGTTATTATTATTATTATTATGGTCTTTATTTTTTTTCATATTAAAGTATTACACCAATTAGTTATAAAGATTTACAATAGCATGGCTTCATGTGCCGTCTGCCAGTTAAAAAAAAATTTAAACATTCAAAAGAGGGATTAATAATTTATAAAGAAAAGGTAAAATCTATTTAATTTGTGTGTTTTTGAAAAAGAAATAAAAGGAAAAGGATTATGCTTGGAAACTATTTTTAAAAAAACTAAACAAATTTTTCTGTATAGATCGGGACTCAAAACAAATTCAAATACGTATTTCGGTAAATGTTTGCATGTAAAACATAGTGTATAAGTGGTTTCCAACCATGATCTCCATTTAGAACTCTAATATATTCTTCTAAGGTTAGAAAAATGGATATCAGATGAAGCCATTGGATCTCTGCCAAAATCGGACATTTCCCTCTAAAATGTAAGACATCTTCATTCTGATGTAGGTTACACAGTGAGCGAATGCGGTTTATGTCAGTTCTGTATATCCTAAAATTGATTTCCAAGATTTCAGTTCGAGTTTTGAAAATTAAACCCATTTCAAAAGCTGAAAACTCGTCTCTAAAGTAGTTGTTCTCACCCAGTCTTAGATTAAGTTGACGTTAAATAGCTTGAGATCCCTATACACTTGCCCTCTCAAGGCAACACGAATACATTCCGTTATCAACTTGAGAGATGCAATTATAGAAAGCTATTTTCATAACTTCAAGATTTTCCACCGATAACTGTGGGAAATTATTCAACTAGGTATTTAAAGCAGTTTTCAAATTTAAAAAAAAAGTAACAACCAACAGATCGCCGGATGTCACAGTTTGACAACATCTTTTCATTAGCCGGGATTTGAACCTTTAATTCAACACCAGAAGCTAAAAATAAATTGGGGAATGTGTTGTAAATAATAAATAAATAATATAAAATAAATAATATAAAACCAGAGAAAAAAAGAGCACATAAACGTCTCTAAACGCCCCAAGTAACTCCGCAAAAAAAGAGAGAAAAAAAAACGCGCGAAATTCAAAAAAATTGAAATTAAAAACTTATAAAAAAAATATTATGTAAGAACAATACAAAAAAAATTACCACATATGTGCTATACCCAACTAACTGTTCTCAGTGCAAAGACTGATTGGAAAATTGCGATTGATCAAATTAATCCACCCAATCAGATGCACTAATACGATTCACCCAGTTCCGGCTTGTGAAATTTCCGTCCACACCATCACCTGCACTACCATCCTGCAATCCAGTTTAATAGAGCAACACCACCTGGTTTGCATTTGTTACTCGTTAATTACTTCCGACATTTCCCCGATGGGTTTTGTTTTTATTTACATACAAATTATAAATCATATTCAAATCCAAAACATTTTTTCGGTATTAAATTATATGACACAAAGCGGTATGAAATTGTTTCCTGGTGGTAAAGTGACGGTTAAATTGTTTTGATATTGTATGGAATATATTAAGAATTAATTTTGGTGTAAATCATCCTCAACCACATCTGGAGCGGTGCACCACCCCATGGGATAAATCGGGTAAGTTTAGACGTAGTTTATAAAATAAATTGCCAGGGGAAAACGGATGAATCCTGCTATCTTTGCTACATCGGCACCACCAAATAACTCCTTTGGTAAAGAATGGCGAACAACAAGTCAGATGTTCGCCTAAAAAGTTCTGAGAAGACGGCACTGGCTTTTCACATCGTTGATACCAGTCACACACCAAACTTCGAGGGAGTGGAGATCCTTGCAGCAGAAAAACATACATCTAAACGTTACACACTAGAGACACTGCATATAATTAACAACAAAAATAATATGAACCGCAAACAAGGCACAGAAAATATATCTGCCGTTTACTGTTCAATAGTTTCTGACAATAAATATCATTAAACGTAGACCTATCTTCAAACCAGAAGTGTTCAAAATCTGTTTTTAATCAGTTTACTTTTTTTATATGTTTCAAACAAATTATTGTTATGTATATTAAAAATATTAAAATTTAACTTTATGTAAATCATATTTTGTTCGTTTACTTGTATCAATATGTACAACATTATATCTCTTTATAATTTTGTAAATAAAGGCACCCCTGAAGAAGACGGCAATTACCGTCGAAACGTTGGAAAAATAAAATGAAAATTGATTTCATTTAATCAACATTACGACCAATAAAGCCGACGAGAATCAATTCTTAAAAATTCTCCAAAGTCCAAATATTATTATTATTATTATTGTTATTATTATTATTATTATGATTATTATTATTATTATTATTATTATTATTATTATTATTATTATTATTATTATTATTATTATTATTCTTATTATTATTATTATTATTATTATTATTATTATTATTATTATTATTATTATTATTATTATTATTGTTATTATTATTATTATTATGGTCTTTATTTTTTTTCATATTAAAGTATTACACCAATTAGTTATAAAGATTTACAATAGCATGGCTTCATGTGCCGTCTGCCAGTTAAAAAAAAATTTAAACATTCAAAAGAGGGATTAATAATTTATAAAGAAAAGGTAAAATCTATTTAATTTGTGTGTTTTTGAAAAAGAAATAAAAGGAAAAGGATTATGCTTGGAAACTATTTTTAAAAAAACTAAACAATGATTAGAGTAGTTTAGTTTCGTTAAAGCAAATTTTTCTGTATAGATCGGGACTCAAAACAAATTCAAATACGTATTTCGGTAAATGTTTGCATGTAAAACATAGTGTATAAGTGGTTTCCAACCATGATCTCCATTTAGAACTCTAATATATTCTTCTAAGGTTAGAAAAATGGATATCAGATGAAGCCATTGGATCTCTGCCAAAATCGGACATTTCCCTCTAAAATGTAAGACATCTTCATTCTGATGTAGGTTACACAGTGAGCGAATGCGGTTTATGTCAGTTCTGTATATCCTAAAATTGATTTCCAAGATTTCAGTTCGAGTTTTGAAAATTAAACCCATTTCAAAAGCTGAAAACTCGTCTCTAAAGTAGTTGTTCTCACCCAGTCTTAGATTAAGTTGACGTTAAATAGCTTGAGATCCCTATACACTTGCCCTCTCAAGGCAACACGAATACATTCCGTTATCAACTTGAGAGATGCAATTATAGAAAGCTATTTTCATAACTTCAAGATTTTCCACCGATAACTGTGGGAAATTATTCAACTAGGTATTTAAAGCAGTTTTCAAATTTAAAAAAAAAGTAACAACCAACAGATCGCCGGATGTCACAGTTTGACAACATCTTTTCATTAGCCGGGATTTGAACCTTTAATTCAACACCAGAAGCTAAAAATAAATTGGGGAATGTGTTGTAAATAATAAATAAATAATATAAAATAAATAATATAAAACCAGAGAAAAAAAGAGCACATAAACGTCTCTAAACGCCCCAAGTAACTCCGCAAAAAAAGAGAGAAAAAAAAACGCGCGAAATTCAAAAAAATTGAAATTAAAAACTTATAAAAAAAATATTATGTAAGAACAATACAAAAAAAATTACCACATATGTGCTATACCCAACTAACTGTTCTCAGTGCAAAGACTGATTGGAAAATTGCGATTGATCAAATTAATCCACCCAATCAGATGCACTAATACGATTCACCCAGTTCCGGCTTGTGAAATTTCCGTCCACACCATCACCTGCACTACCATCCTGCAATCCAGTTTAATAGAGCAACACCACCTGGTTTGCATTTGTTACTCGTTAATTACTTCCGACATTTCCCCGATGGGTTTTGTTTTTATTTACATACAAATTATAAATCATATTCAAATCCAAAACATTTTTTCGGTATTAAATTATATGACACAAAGCGGTATGAAATTGTTTCCTGGTGGTAAAGTGACGGTTAAATTGTTTTGATATTGTATGGAATATATTAAGAATTAATTTTGGTGTAAATCATCCTCAACCACATCTGGAGCGGTGCACCACCCCATGGGATAAATCGGGTAAGTTATTTTTGATAATATATTGTACGCACAAATTTTCAGCGGTTAATTTCCACTACTTGCTAAATTAAAGTTAAGAAAGTAAAGTTCAGTTTTTTTAAACCAATGAAACCGATATCCACCTTGGTGATTTGTGTGGTGAATGTAAAATGAATAGTTTTTTATGTATACTACAAATTAATGAGTACGGAAGATCTGCAATAGAAAAAAAGAAAGGTACACACGCAGAGAGGGAAATTACATTTTGGATTGTACGAAAATAATCCAGTACATAATTATTTGTTGATGTCATTTGCCCAAAATTTAAATAATTTTTTTTTGTATGTAATTTTTCCAATTAAATTTAACATAACGTAAGGAATGATATAAATACTTTTGATTATATTGTTAAATATGTTGGAGTTCAAACGGAACTCTGTTTCGAAAGAAAAGACTTTTTTATTTAAAGTAAACTTTTATTAAAGGCAGACAAAGATCTGACCACGTGAGTAGTTCAAAGAAGAAAAAGAATGTTCTAGAAACCAATAGCAGGAAACTGTCGCTGCACAATAAATGTCAAAAAAAAAACTGGTTGACTGAAGATGTTTTCGCATGTGATCGAAGACTTCCATCGCATAGGAACAGTGCTACCACTTGCTCGCTTTAGTATTTTATAACTATATTGAACATTTGTAAGACGTTTATATATTAAATTCTCTGAAAATGTTACTAGAATCAAATTCTTTTCCGGTGAAATTTTGCAGTGTTTTAATTATAAGAGAAAAAAAGAACTAAGTTTATTTGCACATATAGATAGTTTGTTACCCTATACTGTTTGTTATTAGTTATAAGATTTGAGAGAGAAAAAAAAAGTTATTTTGAAGGTAATAGAAGTAACTTTATCTAAACATATTTATAAGGATTGTTTACGATTTCGTTAGGCTTAAGTTTTTTTGAACAAAATAGTTTATATTTTTTTAAACGAAAACCTTTCTAGTTTTTATTTCTTTGATGAAGTATTTTTTTTGGGAAGTTGCTTGGGACAATGTATTCTTCTTTTTCAGCTGCATTATGATAGTTAATATAATAAATTTGTTTTAAATATATTCAAAGGTGGATGGGGCGGAAGTAAAAGGCGATGAAGGCGTTATGTGAACGATTTCGTTACAATGACATATAACTATCGTTATGGTAAAGTACACACTTTATAAGACTTGCTTAGGTATACTTATTTTGTTCGATTGGGTGTTTGCCTTTATTTTTTTTTTTTGATGAACTAAAACAAAAAAAATAAAAAAAGAGAGATGGAAATATAATATCTTTTCGAAATATTAATAATTTAGGGGACTATTAAAGATAGTTGAGGGCATAATAGCTAGGACGTATCATTCGGATACGAGGGTGGGCGAAACCTTAGAGAGTCAACTACACCTCTCAAAATAGATCTCTCCTCACTGGGAAAATTGTGGAAAAATTTAAATTAACTTTCAGGACGAAATCGGGCTCTAATTCCTTGAACCCGAAACTCTTTTGCTAACAAACCCCCGGCAATAACGTAAAGCTTTTTAAGGACTCTCGAGAAGAGAAGTTTCTACTACTTAATTTTCAGATTGAATTCAGAAAAAGAGAATTTGCTTTCAGAAACCGAAATATGGATTTCCGAATAGTCAAACTGAATTCAAAAATGTTATTTTTAAATAAGAATGGGAAAATAGAATTCGCAATCAGGCAAATGAATTTCAGAATATTCAAATGCAATTAGGTAAAAAAAATTGAATTCAGATATGGTTAAAAGAAATTCAGAATGGTCAAATTGGTTTCAGATAAGGTAAAATAATATTTGAAAACTGTCAATTCAGATTTGAACTTTTTTGGAGACAAATACACTTGCTATCAACAAATAAAAATTAACGCAGTATCTTTTTCTTTGAAAATTTGTTGAGATTTTGATTATTTCTAACCAAATCAAAATGGAATTTAACGACAACTGCGCAATTTTCCACGCTTCCGATTATCCGGATTATACCGTGCAGGCATATGTTCCACGACAACTGCTTAACACCCATCACCATAAGCATTAACCCTTCCTGTCCAATTTGCCGCGAGCATTTACATGTAAGCACGAATTTGCTTTTTTAAGTGAATAAAAGGTTTTTTTGTTCAGCCGTAGAGCCATGTCTGCGCAAACGCTATGTGAATCATAGTCGCCAAGACCGCGAACGAGTTGTCGCTGCAGCTAATAAAGGAGACGACTGAATATTATTGGCGCTATCCCTGGGTATTCAGTAGTACAAAACAGCTTGGACATGGGTGAGTCTTGGCCGTGCAGAAGCATTAGCCAGGGGAGGAAATTGCCCGAAGAAGCTTACCGAGGAACAAGTCGACATCCCCATCTTATGTGTTGATGCAGATTGCAGCATGAAATTGCAGAGGATACAGCTAAGAATTAGAAGCGAATTCCATATTCAATTGTCAAGGACAACTGTGGCAAACTTTCTGCAAGGGCGACTTTATTCATACAAAGCGATTCAAACCCAGCCAGTGATGATGAACAGCAGTGAAAATAATCAAAAGCGAGCTGCATTCGTGAAGCAGGTTGTTTGGATTAATGAGACTATTTTCAATCCGTTCTGTCGCAACACCAGAGGTCGCGTAAGATTGGGCCAGTGAGCGGTGCAGCGGTTGCTGGCGTGTGGAGGGCCGAACGTTCACCTCGTTGAAGCGACCAAAGCGTCTGGCTTAATTACAATGGATCGCCAACGTGGATCATTCAACGTTAGTGCCTGCAGCGTATGGATCAACACGCTGCTCCAGAAATGACAAGAGCAAGTCAACAACCTGGACGATTTGGTTATTGTATGCGATAATGCCCCTTGCCATTCGAATATCGAATCTGCCGTCGCTACACATTCAGTTGGAAGAGCTAAAGTGCTGCGCCTTGCACCAATTCTCCGATGCTGAATGAATCCCATCGAGACGGTATGGTCCAAAGTTAAGCAGTATGCAAAGACACACACAGGCCAGTATCTGGAGCGAATCATCGACGAAGCAAAAGCCACGATTACGGGTGGTGATTGTGCGAGAGCCATACAACATAGAGCAACTTTCCATACTGATGCTATTGGCTTAATCGATATGCCTGTAGGATTATATTGTCCTTAAAATTTTCTTATGAATTCTGATTTTTATTTTATTCTTTCTGATTTCTATTTGTATGTTTCTGAATTAAATTTTTCCTTTTCTTAAATCTATTTAGCTGTTCTGAATTTTATTAAACATTTTCTGAATTCAATTTGGTTGTTCTGAATTCTACTTACGTTATTCTGAATAAGGTTTTTAAATTTCTTAATTTAATACTGCTCTTCTGGATTCTTTTTTGAATCTTCTGAATTTAATGTTTTTTCCATTTGGCAATTTTCAAATTCAATTTTTGATTTTCTGAATTCTATTTGACTGTTCTAAGTTTCATTTTATTTCTTCCGAATTTTAATTTTCTAAACGGAATTTAAATTGATGCTTTCTGAATTTATTTTGGCTGTTCGGAATTCAATGTGGTATTTTCTGAACTCAATATTGAAATGGTGTAGTGCTGTCGTGTTTATTCGTTATTTTAGGTATTAGCACCTCTCCGTGGAGGGAATATAGAACTTAACTTGGAAAGCATTCGCCGGTAACACTTCGGACCGTTACAGGTGGCGCCCAAAGTGGAGCCCGATTCGTCCTTGTTCAAAAGTTTTTACATTGAGCATACATCTAGACTGTTTTCCTGCATTGTTCGAATGTTTCAAAATTTTTTCTAGCCTTTGTGATTGAAGTAAGGATACTATACGTCCAGTAAATGAGTTGAAATATTTCCCTGTTTAGCCGGTTGCGGCGGTCTCTGCTTCGACCAACATCTAATTAAACTTCAAAGTTCCTTTGGCCGTTTAATCCATATTTTTAGGTTATACTAGGATTATGGTTGTTCAACAGATACATTTTTGCTTGTAGAAAATTATTAACGTTCATCCGTATATCAAGCCTCGTAGGCATGTGCGAAGTCCGTTGCGAGTTGATAGTTTTTCACTGTCTTAAGCCAAATAATCAAACCACTATGCAAGAATGCAGAAATTAATAGTCCTAGAGTGTACAAACATTATTCAGTATCATCTATTTTCAGCCTGACAAA
The DNA here is from genome assembly GCA_910595825.1 of Philhelius pedissequus. Lineage (NCBI taxonomy): Eukaryota > Metazoa > Arthropoda > Insecta > Diptera > Syrphidae > Philhelius > Philhelius pedissequus. The sequence goes on from OU343160.1 coordinate 182,733,028, forward strand.
ATATTTTTTTCCCACTGAGCTTAAAACTTGCTAAAAAGTCTTTCTTTTCGGTCATTCGCTTTTTACCTTACGTCACATCCACCCAGCATATCCATATAAAAGAAAAGAGGTTACATAGATTTTTTTTTAGAATCATAATTCTAGGTTTTAAAGTTATTATTCGGAATTAGTACTGATTTGTTTGTATATTATTATATTTGCGTTTTAGTCCTATACGGAATTTTAACTCTGATAAAAGTGTACTACGTTTTTTGAACCATTTGGATCGTGGGTTTTTATTTTCTTTTCATTTACACAAGCAATAATTATTTTACTTTTTTACTGATTTATTTTTAAGTTTTCCTACTCCTTTCGATTTACACACAAACCAGTATAAACCAGTATAAATTTTCAAGATCTTATGTCATCTCGTGGGAGTGATTCGAAACATTATTTAAGCTCAGGTCGAGGATATATTAGTAACCGCGGTAGAGGAAGTAGCTATAGTAATTCTAGTCGTCCCATAAGTGGTAACAACGGTAGGCATAAGGGCATGGTTCATTCCACAGTCTGCTAGCCCTGGATTAATAACAGATTCGCAATCAATTATAACTGCTCCCCCAAATGATTTAAATAGTCCAAATGCAACCTACGAAGGAAGAAATCTACCGAAGAATTTAGCCAACCCGAATGAACTATCATGCTCTCAAGTTGGGGTAACCACTTCAAACAGGGCTCCTGCGAACCCAATTCAAAATCGTCATAATGAGTTAGATTTACCAGCCTACATCCAAGAGGTCGGTACTGCGTCCATAGTTGCTAGTAGGTCAGAGGAACTGCAAGTCATCCGTAAGGAATTAGCAGCGAACACGAAGGAATTAAGAAATGAAATGGCCGCAATTATTCGGGAAACTCTGCTGGAAGCTACGCCTTCTGCTAGAAGCGAGTATGATGTTCGTAGACGTCCACCACCACAAGTCAATCCAAACTCTACCATCCCAAATGAAGTTTTTGTTTCAGATACAGCCCAAAGAACCGCACAGACGAGTAATTTAAACCCAATAGCAGATGAATTCCTTGCCCAGATCCGTAATATGTGTAGTGTATCCACTTATGCGCCGCCACTGCCCATTTAACAAATTAATAACAAAACATATAAAGTGCAATCGAGGATGTTAGTCATAACATAACATCAGCACTCCACTCGATTGCATTGTTTGTCACTCAATAGTAATAATATCCTAATTTAGATTTGTAGCCAATAGGAAAATAGAATAATTTTGAATGTGAATTGAATGTGTAAAAGTAAGATAGAAAATAAGTATAACAATTAGACGAATTAGTATATAAGGAATATTTAAAACCAATAAAAACACACTTATAATCTTGAATTATGAAGATACACTCTTTTGCTTTAAGTGACGGCGAGTAATCGCCTAAACCAATAAAGCGTGGTATGCTCTTATACCAATATACATATGAATTCGAAAGACATCTCAATTAGGCCGTCGGCAGCGTTGGAAAACCAATCACATGTTAATTCGTCAAGAATTTCGAATTTGATGGTCCATAGTTGTCACAAATGGGGCTTAAAATGCGATAACATGAATAGGACTGTCTATGAGTTCATATTCAGGTTGGAGAGACTTAAAGACTGTTAAGGAGCATCATGGGAGGAAATTATTTTAAAGTTCCAGCAGTTCGTCAGTGGACAAGTGGAAAACTGGTTCTGGGTTTTCCTCAAAACCAATCCCAGGATTGTGTGACCTGCCCTTCACTTCGCTTTAATGGAACAGTTTCGTTCCCTGGAAACAGACTCTGAAATCTCAAAGCAAATGTGTGATCGCCGTCAATGGCAAAATTAGTCTTTTGATGATTTTCTTATGGCAATCCAAAAAATAATCACTCGGTTGCTTAACCCCGAACCTAATTATGAACTGATATCACTTCTTAAACAGAATGTCAACTGGCGAATGGGAGAATTATTGCTGACCTACCGGGCTCAAGGACTTAATAAAATGGTCTATGTTTGTCGAAACATAGACCTCAATGTACCTCAATGTACCAGCGACAAATGCTCGGGAAACTTTCGGAAGAGCGATAAGTCTCCCTTGATGTCTTGCTCTCAAAACCGGAAACCAGATCCCAAATAGACGACCGTTGCAAATGCCAATTTCGATTGGGAATAGAAAAAGACCCATATTCCAACACAAATTCTGACAAGACCAACAACTGCTAAAATGGTTATTTTAGATACGTCCCCTTCAAAACAAAAAATTACCCCTCCCTAAAAAACTCTCCACGAACGTCTTGTTGAATAGTATGTCGCTAGAGATAGGATTTTTGTTAAACTAAACTTCCTTTTTCCTAATAGAATCTTAAGGATTTGGGGACTGAAAAACAAAAGAAAAGGCACAGTTAAAAACATCGCAGATGACCCTCGCACTTATGCGAATGTGAAAATCTGCTATGAAAGCATGCTAGGATTATTCGATAGTAGTGCTAGTCTTAGTTGCTAAGGGGTAAGCGGTGCAGATTTTTTGAAAAGCATAACATTCCGTTTTATAATTTTTCATCCAGCTGCAAAACACCACACGGGTACAATCAGCCAACCATTGGGAAATTTGTGTCAAACGTCACCTACAAAAACGCTTACTTCCTTACTTACTTAAGGTGGCTCTACAGTCCGAAGTGGACCAGGGCCTCAACCAATAAGCTTCTTCCAGTCGGCTCGGTTTCTAGCTATCTGTCTCCAGATTCGCAGTTGGTTGAGATTCTCTTCCACTTGCGTGCGCCACCTTTTACGCTGTCCACGTCTACTGCGCTGTCCCACGGGGTTGGATTCAAACACTTCCTGGGCCGCAGCGTTGGTGTCCATTCCCTCTAGATAACCTAGCGACCTCGTCAGTCGTTGGCTTTTCAATTTTGTGACTAGGTCAGTGTCAATTTTGTGACTAGTCAGTATCCCGTACAGTTCGATGTTTTATTGTCTTCTCCATTCCCCATCTATGCAGACGGGACCAAAAATCACCCGGAGAATCTTCCTCTCAAAACACCCTAACCCGTTAACAGTGTCCATGTCTCTGCACTATACCTCACGACTGGGATGATGAGCGTTTTATATAACGACAGTTTAGTTGCTCGAGAAAGGGCGTTGCTTCTCAATTGCCTTCTTAGCCCAAAGAAACAGCCATTGGCAAGAGTAATTCTACGTTTGATCTCAGCACTGGTATCATTCGCTGTCTAAAGTGACGTTTTGTTCGAGACGACGGTGCTGGATGCCTTTTCTTGTTGACAGCATATATTTTGTTTTGCTTCCGTTCAGCGTTAAACCCATCTTCTTGGCTTCCTTCTCAATTCTCACGAAAGCACCACTGACATCACGCTGTTTTCATCCGATTATGTCAATGTCATCAGCGTAAGCGAGTAATTGGACGGAATTTTGAAAGATTGTGCTTCTAGTGTTGACGTGGGAGTTTGGAACTATTCTGAATGATGTTCAAGAAGTCGGATGACACCACGTCGCCCTGCCTAAAACCTTTTTTGACATCAAATGTGTCGGTGACGTCTTTGCCGACTTTAATGGAGCAGCGTGCATTCTCCATCGTCATCCTGCACAAACGGAAAAATTTGGTATGGATGCCAAAACTAGAAATGGCTCTATAAAGCTCGTCTCTGTAGATGCTGTCATATGCGGCCTTGAAATAGATGAAAAGGTGGTGAGTATCGATTTGAAATTGGTGGACTTGTGTGGGCTAAAGCCACACTGATAAGTACCTATCAGGTTGTTCACGACAAGCTTTAGGCGTTCACAAAGTACGGCAGAGAAGATCTTGTAAGCGGTATTAAGAACACTGATGCCTCTGTGGTTGGGGCAGGCCAGAGGATCGTCTTTTTTAAGGAACGGGTAAACAATGCTGAGGTTCCATTCATCGGGCATACGTTCCTTCGAACATATTTTGAAGATGAGCTGGTGCATACTCCTAACCAATTCATCGCCAGCTGCCTTAAACAACTCGGCGGTAAGACCATCAACTCCAGCAGCTTTGTTGGACTTAAGTTTAGATATAGCTATCTTTACTTCGTCGAGATTGGGTGGACGGTATTGTTGGCCTACGTCGTCCAGGTTGAATGACACAATTTACATAATAGCGGGATTCGGTTCGTCTTCGCCGTTATACAATTTGCAGAAATAATTTTTCCATATCCGCAGCAACGACTGCGATTCCACCACGAAATTCCCCTGATCATCCTTTCAGGCTTCGGTTCGGGACTTGTACCCCTTGGAGGTTCTTTTTACTTTTTGAGAAAACTTCGCAACTTCATTCCTGCTCTGGTCCTTCTATGCAGCGCCGCTTTGTATGCCTGTTGTTTGGCTGCATGTACTTGCCGGCATAATTCATCGACCCAGGTGTTTCGCTGTGGTGGTCGTGCGATTTCAAGTACGTTTGAGGCGGCAGTTGGCGGCAGAAGACGATTTAAGAGGGCGTGAGAGACTTGATCGGAAAAGGACCTTGTGATTTCCTGCGATTGTAGCCGTCCGAAGTCGAATTTTCTCACAGTATTTTCCCCTTTTGGCTTTGGTCTGGATATCCGTAACATTACCTTGGCTATAACGAGCAAGTGATCCGAAAAGACGTTGGCTCCTCGGAAATTTGGGTCAGCCTTGATACTGGAGGAGTGCCCGGCGTCGATCGCAATGTATCCAGCCTGGTTGGCGGTCGATTGGCCAGGAATTCGCCATGTCCCTTTATGTATATCGAGATGCGGGAACTGCGTACTAACTACCACAAGGTTTCGCCCTGCCGCAAAGTCTATTAACCTGAGTCCGTTATCGGTGGTGGTGTCGTGCAGGCTACATTTTCCGATTGTGCCACCAAAGACGTCTTCCCTTCCTAGTTTGGCATTAAAAGCACCCAAGACAATTTAAATGTCGTAGGTAGGGCATTGCTCATACGTCTTGTCCTCCAGGAGCGCGTAGAACTCGCCCTTGGTATCGTTATCTTTCTCCTCTGTGGGGGCATGCGCGCATATGAGGCTGATGTTGGCGAATTTAGCCTTGATGCGAATTGTCGTGAGGCGTTCGTTCACACAATTGAAACTAAAGGCTTCTGGTCTAATTCTGCCTCTAACGATGAATCCACATCCAAAAAGGCGTTGTCCTTGTGGTCGGTAACAGTCACATAGTAGTTATCGCAATATTTCAATTTTCTTTTGCCTGGCCCATCCCATCACACTTCTTGGATGGTCTCCGCTAAATGTTCGTTTGCACGTGATCTATTGACAGACAGAATATTCCACGTGCAAATCCAAAGTCCGATGTAGTTATTTCGTTTGCTGAGTTCGTCAACAGTAAATCCGTCCGTATCCGAGGCTTCTTGTTGCTTCGAAACTAAAAGTTGCTTTACGTGGCCAGGAAGTCTCATCGCTGGCACGACCCCCAACTTGGAGCACCAGACCCTTACAATATAACTCCAAGGGCGGGAAGCTGGAGTAACCGCTCCTTATAGGCCAGAGCTCCGAATATGTCGTAGTAGCCCGTATAAGGTGTTCACTAAGTAGTTCAGCCTCACTGCGACTATAGACGCCACCATTGTTTCCATCTGGGGAATTCTTCCGCTGCCGCCTTGTGGAAGGAGTGCCTTAGTGGGAACACTCCTCTCGATTTCTGTCCTCTGTACTGTTGATGGGTCCGTTGATTCTCTGCGGTGAATTTATCCGCTATCCTTCTGATAGACTCGTCCAAGACTTCAGCCGAATTTTACAGCCAGTTATTTCCGACAGAAGATTATAGTGTTGCTATTTTTGTCTTTTGTTCAACACTCGCGCTTATTAGTTTAGCAAGTCAAATTCGGACGAGCGAGACCAGTATCCGATGGTTACCACATGGAGGTAAAATAAGCACAATTGACGTGTAGTATTCGCTGCATCACTGGACGTTGCCATGTTGACGCCAATCAATGACTTCCCACGTCCCACAACGCCTCAGCACTACAAAAATGCTACTAAACCGATAGAGATGTTCTTAGTTCCTACATTGATTCAGAAATTGTATTTAGAGATTAATTTCTGGAAATCGTTTAACATCGCACCACATTTGATATCAGAGATATTCCCTCCAGAGACTACCGGCAAAACTTTCCACGTAGATATGCGAGAACTTACAAAGGAGGAGACAGGTAAACTTAAAACAGCCACCAGCATGCTCCCATCCTTTGCCAAAATTGGCTGGGGCAAAACTACGCTGGAGGAACATGAAATCGATACAGGCGATGCAGAACCGATCAAACAACGACACTATCCCGTGTCTCCAGTGGTACAAAAGCTTTTATATGAGGAACTTGATCGTTTACTTGCCATGGGCATAATTGAAGAAACTAACAGCCCAGGGAGTTCTCCGGTAGTTTTGATTCGGAAGCCTGGCAAAAACGGGATGTGCCTTGACTACAGGAAAATAAATGAGAAAATCAAAAAAAGTGCGTACCTATCCCTTGACTCACAAACAAGCTGTGCTGAGTCTTATTTCAGATACACATTACATTTCTAGGGTGGATCTGGAACACGCCTTCCTGCAAATACCTCTGAAGAAATCATCACGAGAAAAGACGGCGTTTACGGCACCCGGAAGAACTCTATACCAGTTCAAGGTAATGCCCTTTGGTCTTTGCAGTGCACTTTAGCGTCTTTGCAAATTAATGGACAAAGTGATTCCCCACGAACTTAGAGAAAATATTTTTTATTTACTATAATGATCTTCTTATAGTTACTAGCACATTTGAGGAGCACATACGTTTGCTGAAGATTGTCGCACATAAACTTAAAGCGACAGGCTTGACAATAAACCTTGAAAAGTCAAAGTTCTGCTTTAAGGAAGTTAAATATTTAGGTTATGTCATCGGGGTGGGTGTCTCAAAACAGATCCGGCGAAGGTTGCAGCGATTCGCGATTTCCCAGTGCGTCAAAATCAGCGTCAGGTTCGCAGGTTTCTAGGAATTTCGGGATGTTATCGTAGGTTTTTTCGTGATTACTCCACTCTGGCCACTCCAATTACAAACACTTAAAAAAAGAAATTCCAATCTGATTCGGAAGCGCTAAATTAATTCAAAATTCTAGTGAACCCGGATCACAGCAAGTCTCTGATCATTTTGTGTGATGCTTCTTCGACTGAAATAGGAGGCAGTCTGTGTCAAAAGGACGAAGAAAGGATCGAACGCCCAATTTTTTAATATTCTCACAAATTGAATAAGGCCCAATGCAATTACAGCGTCACAGAACGGGAATGCTTAGCAGCGGTTCTAAGTATAGAACAATTTCGTCCTTATATAGAGGGATACCATGTTCACGTAGTAACCGATCATGCAAGCTTAAAATGGTTGATGAGTCAAATCGATCTCAGCGGAAGGTTAGCTCAATGGAGTCTTAAGCGTCAAGGATATGATTTCGATATTGAACATCACAAAGGTTCACACCATGTCATTGCAGACGCTCTGTCGAGAGTTTTCGCAGTAGATGAATTGAACCTGGGGGTCAATTTGGACTCATATTCTTACGATGTACTGCACGTAGATCTAACAGATCCTAGTTTTAAATCTGAGGAATTATGTTCAGATAATTAAAAGCATCGCAAATCAAAAAGAACAGCTGCTAGACCTTCAAGTGTCGGACAATTTCGTGTATAGGAAGGTCAGACACAGCATAGGAAATCCTCTCAAGGATGACCTTAATAGGAAATTATGAATTCCATCGCAGTTGACCAACTGTTTGATATTCTTAGCTCATCAACCAATCAAAGCTTCGCATGGAGGTTTGGGGAAAACTTTATATAGATTACGAAACCAAGTTTTCGGGCCAAAAACGGACATAGACTTCCCTGGACCCTATCCTCGGTCGAAATTTGGAAATGTCTATATAATAATAGCATTAGATCAGTTGACAAAATTTGTAATTATACAAGCCCTACGAAAAGCTACTTCTGAAACGGCAATGAAGTCTTAATATGATCAAGTTTTATTTATCTTCGGAGTTCCTGAATCACTTTTGTCGGACAATGGTAAGCCGTTTCAGCATTTTCTAGGTTACTTACATCCTATGGTATTACACGCAAACACTGCATGTGCACCGCAAGCTAATGGCAGCGAGCGAGTCAATCGTTCGATCCTTGTTGCCATCAGATCATACAAAGATAAGGATCAAAGGGATTGTAATGTACACCGCCTCTCAATCAGTTGTGCATTGAGAACTGCCATGTATTCAGCCATCGGCATGTCGCTATATGAGGCATTGTTCGGACAAAAGATGGTCGAGCATGGTTCGGACTATGCCCTTTTACGCAAGCTTAATTGTGTCAATAATTCCGAAATAAACATTATAACAAAAGCTAATAAAATGAACATCATACATAGTGAACTGAAGGAGTCACTGCAAAAGGCTCATGCAACGTATGCGTATGCTGATAGCACAAGAAGTAAAGCGATTAAATAATACGATGTAGGTAATATTTTATGGAAAATTATTTTAAGTGACTCTGCGAAACGCTTGTACGCCAAATTGTGTCCCAAATTTGTCATCGAAAGTCAATAAAATCATTGGTATTAGTCTATATAAGTTGGAAGATTCAGATGTAAATGTATTAGGAGTTTTCCACTCTAAGGATATCAAGAGGTATATTGTTTGATTAAGATGCCCGGTTAGCAGTCTGCGCATGAGACGCCTTATCAGGTGTGGGTCGACTAGTGAGCGCAATAGAATTCGTTTGAGTTTCTTTTTCATTTCACTCGTTAGACCTTGTTAAATGTAAAGGTTTTTTGGGAAATTATTTAACTAGGTATTTAAAGTAGTTTTCAAATTAAAAACAAAAGTAACAATCAACAGATTACCGCATGTCACAGTTTGACAACATATTTTCATTAGCCGTGATTTGAACCTTTAATTCAACACCAGAAGGTAAAAATAAATTGTGGAATGTGTTGGTTAAATTGGATGATTCGTAGGTTCGGTGTGAAAGGTATGGATTCGGAGGAAGCGAGAGACAAATTCGAAATGAGATTATAGAGAAAAGAGAGCAAAATCGAATAATGCTTGGGTTACGAAGTCACTTACACATTCAAAGATGTTGATTTTTTTCATTATGGAAGTGTTTCCGGAGGGTCATTTTTAGGCGTATTTTGACCAGAAAATTAATATTTTGGCACACCTATTTAGGAAAAATTCAAAAGTAATTTTAGAAACTATGTTATTTTTTTTCTGGATACGCTCAGAAAGTGCATTGACGGAAGCGTTTCAGGCGCCATATCTCTTGAGATCTTTTTTGAAGTTTTTTCGAAAATGGTACGACGTGGTTAGGGCTGTCGACTGGCTATAAAAGGCCGAGATTACCAGCTTTCGTTCTCTTTGGTATCGGATTTTTGAAAACGACTGGTTCGTGGCGTGGTATAAGACCGGGAAAGTAATATTGTCATTTGAAGTTCGGATCTTAATTTTTTTTACAAAACTTAAATTTGTTTCGCAAATAATTTGCTTTTCGTTTATTGAATACTTTAAGCTATAAAAAAAAACCCACCGCAAGCTCATTTCCAATAAAATATAAGCAACAGGAAAAAACCACAAAATAAAACAATACCTACACACTCGTAGAAAAGTGAAATAACAAAAAGCCCCTAAAACAAGGGAAACATCTAAAAGTGAACGCTGTACACTATAAAGAAAACTTAGTACAACAAAAGGTAAAATCTAAACAAAAAAAGTAAAAAAAACGAAAAGTACAGTCCAACATGGTAACACCAAAAAGGATAGTCGCGTAGAAACCTACTAGGAAAACTCCTTAAATAACCAACTAACTGTACTCAGTGCAAAGATTGATTGGAAAATTGGGACTAATCAAATTAATCCACCCAATCAGATGCACTAAAATGATTCACCCAGCTGCGGCTTGTGAAATTTCCGTCGACACCATCACCTATACTCACACCATCCTGCAATCCAGTTCCATAGAGCAACACCACCTGGTTTTTTTATAATAAGTTTTTATTTGCATAATTTTGAATTTTTTTTCATTTTTTTTAATAATTATATATGATTCTGCATATCTTACTCGTAAATTACCTCCCACATTTCCACAATGGGTTTTGTTTTTATTAACATACAAATTATAAATCATATTCAAATCCAATAGATTTTTTCGGTACTAAATTAAATGACAAAAAGAGGTATAAAATCATTTCCTGGTGGTAAAATAACGGTTAGATTGTTTTAAAATTTTATGAAATATAGTAAGAATTAATTTTTGTGTAAATCATAATCAACAGCGTCTGGAGCGGTGCACTACCCCATGGGATAAGTCGGGGTAAGTTCTTCTAGATAATTTTGAGAATATATTATAAGCACCAATTTTAAGAGCGGTCAATTTCCACCACTTGTTAAATTAAAGTTAAAAAAAGTAAAGTTCACAGCTTTTTTTAAACCAAGGCAAGCGGTATCCACCTTGGTGATTTGTGTGGTGAATATAAAATCACTAGTTTTTTATGTACACTACAAATGAATGAGTACGGTAGATCTGCAATAGAAAAAAAGAAACGTACACATGCAGAGAGGGAAAGTACATTTTGGATTGTACGAAAATAACCCACTACATAATTATTCGTTGATGTCATTTGCCCAAAATTAAAATCATTTTTTTTGTATTTAATTTTTCCAATTAAATTTACCGTAACTTAAGGAATGATATAAATCCTGTTGGTTATATTGAACATTTGTAAGACGTTTATATATTAAATTCTCTGAACATGTTACTAAAATCAAATTCTTTTCCGATGAAATTTTCCAGTGTTTTAATTATAAGAGAAAAAAAGAACTAAGTTTATTTGAGCATGTTACTATAAGATTTGAGAGAGAAAAAAAAGTTATTTTGCAATTATGGGTTGTTTTATGAGGTAATAGAAGTAACTTTATATAAACATATTTATTAGGATTGTTTAAGATTTCGTTAGGCTTAAGTTTTTTTTTAATAAAATGGCTTATCTTTTTTTAACGAAAACTTTATGAGTTTCTTTTTTCCTTGATGAAGTATTTTTTTTTGAGAAGTTGCTTGGTAGAATGTATTCTTTTTTTTCAGCTGCATTATGATAGTTAATATAATGAATTTGTTTTAAATATAGTCAAAGGTGCACGGGCGGAAGTAAAAGTCGATGAAGACCGGATGAGGACGATTTCGTTACAATGACATGTAGCTATCGTTATCGTAAAGTACACCCTTTATGATGACGGTATTTAGGCTTACTTAGGTATACTTATTTTGTTCAATTGAGTGTTTACCTTAATTTTTTTTGATCACCTAAAGCAAAAAAATAAACAAAAAAGAGAGATGAAAATATAAATTTTTTTTCGAAATATTAATAATTTAGGGGGCTATTACAAATAGTTGAGGGCACAATAGCCAGGTCGTATCATTCGGATACGGGGGTGGGCGAAACCTCAGAGGGTCAACTAACTGAAATTAACTTTCAGAACGAAATCGGGCTCTAATTCCTTGAACCCGAAACTCTTTTGCTAACAAACCCTGCATGTAATAGCGTAACCAAAGTTCAGCGCTTCGGCAGCAAGAACCCCCAACCGACGAGCTAGGACGCGCTTTATGCTAGCATGCCTCGCTGCTGTAGTCTGAACACCCTTCCCGTCAGCCGCCAGGATCAGTCCACCGCACCTGTAAGAGATGGGGTCTAATGGCAGTGTGCGATTGAAAGGTTTTTAGGAACTCTCGCAAAGAGAAGTTTCTACTAGTGCTTTCGTGATTATTATTTATTTTGGGTATTAGCAGCTCTCCGTGGAAAGAATATAGAACTTAAATTGGAGAGCCCTTACCGATGACACCTCGGCCCATTACATAATGACATATCAAAGTTGTGAGTTACGGCAAGATCATAAAAATTCTTGATTGGACTATATCCACTTTCAAATGATACCAATAACATTCTTTTTTGTTGGTTCATAACTCTGATAATATAGTCGACGTTTGACTTTAAATTTCTAAGGAAAACTGGAGGTAAACTGGACTCCACGTGAATGGCGTTACAAGGTGTGTTGACAGGCAACTTAAAAATACGCTTGAAAAAGCATCTTTGTATAGCTTCCATTTCATCAATCTGTTGGTACCCATAGACTTCGTTTCCATAACAGAAGCAACTATTGATTGTAGCGCTATAAACCTTAAATTTAGACACTGGGTCTAACATTGTGCTTGTAGCTATTTTTGCCACTTTAGATTTGTCCTTAACACATAGAAATAAAGATTGATTTTAATTTACATTTCACAAATATTTACAAAAATATCATAGGTATAATCAATTAAATGCATGGCTTTGCTGTCTGCCTGATTGACAATGAACTTAAATAATTATTATCTTTTTTATATTAAATATGTTACAGTATTTAATTAAAAAGATTCATTATTTGTGACTCTATAATTAATTGCCGTCTTATAATATTTGTATAATTTAAATACGTTCATTCATTACAAAAATGTAAGGTTTCATCATCCGTAAAAAACTCACTACCCAAAAAGTATCTTCTTGTTTCCCTTAGTATCGACCACCTTCCAACAAAATGTATTATGCGAGTATCATCACGCTCAGCCATATTGCTCATGTTGCAAAGTATTTGCAGTTCTTCGTGAAGCGGTATAAAATTCAAATTTAGAAGTTCACCTCTTAGCCGGGACATGCTTAAGATTTGATCAATGGTGTAATCATCTTGGAAATAGTTACGTTCATTAATATTATGCTCAATTTACTGTAGATCATAATGTAGACCTAAATATGTGCTCGGAAATTTAAGTTGTAAGTGAACACATAAGCCATATATTTAAATTCACTGACAACTTCTATTGTTTCATCATCTAACGTCCAGTTACGCTTATAGTTAATAGATCAATTTTGGGATCTAAAAGCCCTTATTTTTGATTTGGCTGTATTTATCTTGAGGTCCCACATATTACAACAGTTTTTCAACTTATTAATTTGGAGTTGTGAGGTTAACGGATTCTCAGACAAAGTTACTATATCGACGGCATAGAGCAGTACTTTGATTGACAGATCTCCAAAACCAATCGCACTTGGAAGTTCGAAATCGTTAATATATAACGCGAACATTAACTGACTTAAAATGAAAACTTGCGGTACACCTGTTTCGCAATTAAAAACCCTAGGTATGTTTTTACCCCATTTTACTACCCAAAGATGGAATTCCTATAGCTACAAGCTTAAAGATTAATGGTTTACGGTTAATAGTGTCGAAAACTGCCTTCAGGTCTAAAAAAAAGGTGTACAACGATTTTGTTTATCAATTAAACGCCTTGCTGCAGTATTTAGATAAATTAAGTTGGAATTCCTATAGCTGCAAGCTTAAAGATTAATGGTTGACGGTTAATAGTGTCGAAAACTGCCTTCGGGTCTAAAAAAATGTGTACAAACATTTTGTTATTAATTAAACGCCTTGCTGCAGTATTCAGAACGAAAATTTGGTCGCCCTTCGAAAGGTTGCCTCGAAAACCAGCCTGAAAGCAACTAATTTTATTGTTATGCTCAGATTAGTTGACGAGTCTATTATAAAGAATTCTTGTAAACAGTTTTCTGAGGGAGTTAAGAACAGCAATCCCTCTATAGTTTTCAGGCACCTCTCGATTAACTTTCTTAATAATGGCAGACATTTTTGAAAGTAGAACATTTTTGGGAATGATCTCTTCATTAAAAGTCAAATAAAAAAAAACGCGAATATATAATCTAAAATGTCTGGTGTTGCGTTTTTGTTAGATTTTATGGGAATACCCTCTCAACCGGAGGCTTTATTGTTTTTGGTGGTTTCAGGTGGACTGATAGTGTCAGAGGGATCGGTACGGTCGGGTATATCGGTAGCCTTCAATCAGGCAGCGTACTCAACATTTATACATTTTGCTGGGGGCAAGGAGAATTACGTCATTCTTCCTCCTTCTTCGCAGAATGAGCCAACCAAACGGAATGGGTGGCGACAGTTTGCGTTTGAGTGCCCCCGGTGCTTAACAGCTACTGGTGTGGGTGTAAGGCTGAAAGTCGCAGGAGCCGTCCCGTAGTTTGTTCTCTCTGCTGGCTTAAGCGCAGTGACTGGGGTTTGGTTCTGGCTTTCCTTTTGAATGTAATCGAACTCTCTGGTCAGACCCGTCCGCTCCTCTAACGGCTCATCGTAAGTATCCGGTAGCATCTGTGCCACGTCCATGATTTCTTCTATTTTTAATTTGGACATACCAGGGGAGTCGTGTTCACTTGTATTGACTTGTTGTATTTCCGGGGTCTTAACAGCGCTAATCTCGTGGGAATCTCTTGGGAGAGTATTTGTTTAGGCTGCGTGTAAAGTGGTGCTACAAAGCCATGCGATGCGAGAAGCAATGCGACAAGCGATTACAGATGCGATAATTAGATGTGACAAAGTGCGCACAGTAAAAGCGGTTTTGTGCGGTTGAGTTGTCCGACTGTTTTGTGTCGACAGAATATGGATTCGTCATCTGATGATAAATTCTTAAATGAAAATTTATATTTAAAATTGTTAGGACGAAGAAAAAGGATGAAAACTCACCAAATTTACTTGTTGATAAAAGAATATGGAGAATTTCATCATCTTTAGTTGCAACTAAGAAACAATTAAATAAAAAAAACACGCGCTGAAGTTAAATAATTTGATTTTGTTTCTTGACGTTTAAGACAAAATAAACAATTCTCGCACAAAAACGCTTGAAAAGTGGTCAGAAGAGTTTGTGAGCGAGATGCTTGCGATAGGTGTGCGAGAACTCGCAACACTCGCATCAAATATCGCTTCACTGTGCGCACGTTTATAAGAATAAATTTAAATATTTTTCTCGCACGCAAACCCTTCTCGCATCGCATCGCACCGGTCATCCGACCAGTTTGGATTTAGATCCGGTAAATCGACTGAAGATGCTATTCTAAAAGTATGCTGTAACTTATACAATGGTGTTAAACAAAATCAATCAAATATGGCACTTTTCATTGATATGACCAAAGCGTTCGACATGGTAGACCATGATTTGCTTTTAGTCAAACTTTATAATGCGGGATTTAGGGGTTCCACTTATGAGTGGTTTAAATCTTATTTGGTTGGCAGAGAGCAAAAGGTTAGTGTAAATGGAGTTTTTAGTACATCGGTTCGTATAAAGAATGGAGTTCCACAGGGATCTGTTCTTGGGCCATTATTATTTCTTATTTATATGAACTCCCTATTTCAAGAAAGGTTTAACGGTAATCAAATAGCTTTTGCTGATGATATCGCTTTCACTTATACGGAAAAAACACCTTTCGAATGCATAGTTACGATGAATGAGGACCTTCAAATGCTCAGAATCTGGTTTGCAGCTCACAAACTAATAATGAGTGAAAAAACTAAAATGATGCATTTTGAGACATCAGGATACACTTCTGATGACTACGAAGTTTTCTATCATTCATATGATTGTAAAAAATTTAGTTTACCGCTACATATTTGTGGAAGAGACAATTTCAAAGGTTCTAATCTTTGCTCGAAAACCTGTTTTAAAATTAATTCTGTTGATTCTTTTAAATATTTAGGGGTACACATCGACAAAAAACTGAACTGGAAGTGTCATATTGAAACAGTAAGAACCTACTTGAATTTAGTAACTCGGAAGATGCATCTTTTAAAACCTTACTGTTCACGTAGTGTTTTGTCAATGATTTATTACGGACTTGTTAACTCTAAACTGCAATACGGTATAGGTAATTGGGGAGGCTTCTACATGAACACTTTTGAGTCCCTCTTGGTTGCTCAAAAACACTTTTTTGTGATCTGCGCATCCTGCCTCTTAGACATCTTTATGTTTTCAAAGTTTTGAGAGAATTCTTTATACAAAGCGGCAATGTACCATCTAGAAATTCGTCCGTATTTAACTTAAGAGTAAATAATTTAGCACTCTTCAATTTTCCATTTGCACGTAGATCACTTTTCACTAACTTTTATCTAACCACCTCCGCCAAACTGTTCAATAAGCTTCCCTTATTTATCAGAACTAATAGCAATTTTAACCTATTTCTTAAAAAAGTCAGATCATGGCTTTTTACTATTGACCTTAATGATGTTGAGTTACTGTTTAGAGTTACTTCCTAGAACCTAATAATATACATATACATATAAATAAATAAAACATACAAACACAACAAAGATTCTTCTCTGTTCCTACAAAATACTAAATTATAATAAAATACTAAATTATTTTTCATTACTGAATAAAAATAAAAAAAAAAATAAAAAATAAAAAACTTATGAAAAGCTGATAGTACCCCATGTCAGTTATTCTCAGTTAAAAATTATATGTTAGATCAATCAACACTAACTTTATAGTTATAGATTGATTTTATTGTATTCTTTTTCCATCTTTTAATTATATAATTATATATTTGTTAATTAGATTTAAGTGAAATGAATGCAAAATAAATTGAAATTAAATTGAAATTGAAAATTGAATTGACTTCTAGCAATGTGTGACTCGATTGTATGAATCTAGAGCTAAGGCGAGTGTACAGTTGTGTGTCACCTGATAATTCCTGAGGTCGGTCCTCGGGGTTGGTCTGCTCACCATGGCCAAGGCTTAGTTTTGAATTTCTCTCTGAATATATTCGAACTCTTCAGCCAGACTCATCAGTTCTTCTAATGTTCTGAAGTCTTTCCGGCGAATATACATGTGGTATACCGGTCTAAGCTGATCGTAAATTCTATTGACACTATGCGTGACCCGAATCGTGGGATGTTGATGAATTGGGTAGTGTACGGTTAGCACTAACGCTTTCGCTTTTCGCACGGGCCCTGTCTCCTCTTGGCTATTTCGTCTTCCAGTTTGTTGACGAATCGGGTTGGCAGGAAATTTTTGATGAATACTCCGTAAAAAACTTCTCATATCCGGAAGCATTACCGGTTGATGCGGAACCATTCTAAGGCAGTTCCTCTCAAGATCTCTGGTAGGTATCGCCTGGATGTATTCTGTAACAATCGATCAGCTCTTCTAATCGCCGGATGAATTCGAGCGTATTACCCGTAGCATCGAAGTTAAGCCACCATTTCCTGACCACATTCATTACCTCCGCTTTGTGGCTTGGTAGATATCGTTCTTGCTGGAATCTCGACGGTACGCTTAAGTTGGGTAATGAATTTTTCTTTATCCATGGCTCTTCGGTTCTAGCGGTATTTACCTCGAACGGTGCTTGGTGATGGATGTGCTCATTGAAACCTGTACCTAGTGGATTATGGAATCAGCTGGTGTTGTATAGGCGGCGCCCTGGTTTATGGTCGTTTCCCATACGCTATGAGACGATGTTGCTGCCGCTTGCACCGTATCGACTGGAGCATGTACGTAGTACCTCGACGGTGCTTTCTGTATTTAGCGCTAGGCGTAGCATCTGCTCCACTGGTTTTGTCCTCCTGAGCAAGTATAGTGCTCCTAGGCTGTTGGAGATATCATAGCTTTCTTCTGTGATGGACATTCTGTTATGATTTACGGGTTTTCTTATTATCTTATATCTTATAACGTTGTTTAATTCGATGTATAATGGGAAGTTTTCGGGTTGGTTGGTTATGTATATATTTTTTTCGTTCTATTTCAGTTAAAAATTTAGAATTCTTTTTGTTGGACCTTAAAATGTCCCTGCTGGGGAACAAATTTGTGATGTACTTTGTTTTCTAAGGCCGATTATTCGCTCGCCGCATTTCAAGGTTCTACTAAAGTAAGTACTTAAGCTTTAGATTAAAATAATTCATAATTCATAAATAAACATTCATATAAATATCAGTTTATATAAGGTTTATCAGCAGGTTAATGATACTCATGTTCTTGGTTCGCGTTCGCCAGTAGGTGGTGCACTCGGTTGGTTCTCTCGTGTTGTACTACTAGGTTTTTAACTAGCTGTTCACGTCCTTCGTAGGTTATCAACGGCTTTTAACGGCAGTCGCGCCATCTGTAAGCAATCCACGGCCGTCGATGGCAATTACACCCTTTGGGGGCAATCACGCCCTTCGGCGGTACTCATCGTATTTTGACGGCAACCAACCCTTTTGCTGGAAACCACGCCCTTCGGCGGTACTCAACGTCCTTTTACGGCAATCATGCCTTTTGGCGGCGATCAACGTTCTTTGACGGCAATCACATACTTTGACGGCAATCACACCCTTCTTTGTTCCACGTTAAAATATATCGCGACAAAAACTATTCTTTTGGTATTCCGAATCCTTATTCCTTCCATTTTATCCCTCTTTTTTTCTACAGGCATTTCCTTCGATTTACTGGAAAGAGTAGAGCAGCCATGGGCAATCAGCCATTAGCACTCTCTCTGACTATATTTAAGAAAGCACATCAATGCAACTGGCGCTTTATGGAATAGCGTAATGATTACCAAGCGTCATGATGACATGCGGGCGGTCTGTTCGAACCAATACCCAAAAGAAGCGTGGTGGACATTTGGTTCCCTTCCGCTAGATGTTACTCATTTTAAGAATGACCGAGCGCCCAACATATCTAATTCATGTTTGTAAAAGATGGGACGTTAACTGCAGGTCCTCAATATTCCCTAAATTTCAGTACGTTTAATTGAAATGTACAAGTAAGGCCTAGTCTTTAATAGTACTAACATCGAGTGAATAATTAATCTAAGATAGAAACCTCAAAAATTAAGAACACAAAGATTAAAGTGATTTAAAAAGCTAGATATTAGAAAAAAGGAAAACGAAGCTACATAAGTATTTATTAATTAATTATTTAACGTTCCTATGCACTTTGCAGTACTTTGTTTTTAAATTCTTTAGAGTCATTAGTTCGCTTTATAGTAGTGTATAGTAGTGAAGTGAAAGTATAGTCATCTTTTTTTGTGCTCAATTTTAATTTAATTATTTCTCAAAATAAAAAGTATAAAAAAGTTAAAAAAATAATTTACAAGCTTTATTATAACAGTCTCTAACAAAATAAATAAAATTCCAACTGATTTATGAACAAGGTAGGATAATTTTAAGTCTCTTGTTTGTGACTGCAAATTCGCCATATTTTTGTTGTCTACCGCTTTAATGCAACCCAAAAGATAAGAGTCTGAAACTTCGCCGAGCAATTCACCTGAAAGAAAAAAAATCTGTCTCTGCTAATAATTCCAACGATATGGTGGCGGCGGATACTTCTTTACAAGCGAATGTAATAAGATCCATTGTCGATGATTGTTTAATTAATCATTTAAAAAACATTTCAACTAAAGACGATGTATTAGCGGTCTCAGCCGAAATACAGCTTTTGCGGTCTCAGAACGAACACCTTACGAAGCGCTTGTCACTCGTCGAAAACTACTGTGACACACTTGAGAGGCAATTATGATAGTTAATATAATGAATTTGTTTTAAATATAGTCAAAGATGCTCGGGCGGAAGAAAAAGTCGATGAAGACCGGATGAGGACGATTTCGTTACAATGACATGTAGCTATCGTTATGGTAAAGTACACCCTTTATGATGACGGTATTTAGGCTTACTTAGGTATACTTATTTTGTTCAATTGAGTGTTTACCTTAATTTTTTTTGATCACCTAAAGCAAAAAAATAAACAAAAAAGAGAGATGAAAATATAAATTTTTTTTCGAAATATTAATAATTTAGGGGGCTATTACAAATAGTTGAGGGCACAATAGCCAGGTCGTATCATTCGGATACGGGGGTGGGCGAAACCTCAGAGGGTCAACTACAGCTAGATCTCTCCTCACTGGGAAAATTGTGGAAAAATTGAAATTAACTTTCAGAACGAAATCGGGCTCTAATTCCTTGAACCCGAAACTCAAACCCTGCATGTAATAGCGTAACCAAAGTTCAGCGCTTCGGCAGCAAGAACCCCCAACCGACGAGCTAGGACGCGCTTTATGCTAGCATGCCTCGCTGCTGTAGTCTGAACACCCTTCCCGTCAGCCGCCAGGATCAGTCCACCGCACCTGTAAGAGATGGGGTCTAATGGCAGTGTGCGATTGAAAGGTTTTTAGGAACTCTCGCAAAGAGAAGTTTCTACTAGTGCTTTCGTGATTATTATTTATTTTGGGTATTAGCACCTCTCCGTGGAAAGAATATAGAACTTAAATTGGAGAGCCCTTACCGATGACACCTCGGCCCATTACATAATGACATATCAAAGTTGTGAGTTACGGCAAGATCATAAAAATTCTTGATTGGACTATATCCACTTTCAAATGATACCAATAACATTCTTTTTTGTTGGGTCATAACTCTGATAATATAGTCGGCGTTTGACTTTAAATTTCTAAGGAAAACTGGAGGTAAACTGGACTCCACGTGAATGGCGTTACAAGGGGTGTTGACAGGCAACTTAAAAATACGCTTGAAAAAGCATCTTTGTATAGCTTCCATTTCATCAATCTGTTGGTACCCATAGACTTCGTTTCCATAACAGAAGCAACTATTGATTGTAGCGCTATAAACATTAAATTTAGACACTGGGTCTAACATTGTGCTTGTAGCTATTTTTGCCACTTTAGATTTTTCCTTAACACATAGAAATAAAGATTGATTTTAATTTACATTTCACAAATTTTTACAAAAATATCATAGGTATAATCAATTAAATGCATGGCTTTGCTGTCTGCCTGATTGACAATGAACTTAAATAATTATTCTCTTTTTTATATTAAATAAGTTACAGTATTTAATTAAAAAGATTCATTATTTGTGACTCTATAATTAATTGCCGTCTTATAATATTTGTATAATTTAAATACGTTCATTCATTACAAAAATGTAAGGTTTCATCATCCGTAAAAAACTCACTACCCAAAAAGTATCTTCTTGTTTCCCTTAGTATCGGCCACCTTCCACCAAAATATATTATGCGAGTATCATCACGCTCAGCCATATTGCTCATGTTGCAAAGTATATGCAGTTCTTCGTGAAGCGGTATAAAATTCAAATTTAGAAGTTCACCTCTTAGCCGGAACATGCTTAAGATTTGATCAATGGTGTAATCATCTTGGAAATAGTTACGTTCATTAATGTTATGCTCAATTTACTGTAGATCATAATGTAGACCTAAATATGTGCTCTGAAATTTAAGTTGTAAGTGAACACATAAGCCAAATATTTAAATTCACTGACAACTTCTATTGTTTCATCATCTAACGTCCAGTTACGCTTATAGTTAATAGATCAATTTTGGGACCTAAAAGCCCTTATTTTTGATTTGGCTGTATTTATCTTGAGGTCCCACATATTACAACAGTTTTTCAACTTATTAATTTGGAGTTGTGAGGTTAACGGATTCTCAGACACAGTTACTATATCGACGGCATAGAGCAGTACTTTGATTGACAGATCTCCAAAACCAATCGCACTTGGAAGTTCGAAATCGTTAATATATAACGCGAACATTAACTGACTTAAAATGAAAACTTGCGGTACACCTGTTTCGCAATTAAAAACCCTAGGTATGTTTTTACCCCATTTTACTACCCAAAGATGGAATTCCTATAGCTACAAGCTTAAAGATTAATGGTTTTCGGTTAATAGTGTCGAAAACTGCCTTCAGGTCTAAAAAAAAGGTGTACAAAGATTTTGTTTATCAATTAAACGCCTTGCTGCAGTATTTAGATAAATTAAGTTGGAATTCCTATAGCTGCAAGCTTAAAGATTAATGGTTGACGGTTAATAGTGTCGAAAACTGCCTTCAGGTCTAAAAAAATGTGTACAAACATTTTGTTATTAATTAAACGCCTTGCTGCAGTATTCAGAACGAAAATTTGGTCGCCCTTCGAAAGGTTGCCTCGAAAACCAGCCTGAAAGCAACTAATTATATTGTTATGCTCAGATTAGTTGAAGAGTCTATTATAAAGAATTCTTGTAAACAGTTTTCTGAGGGAGTTAAGAACAGCAATCCCTCTATAGTTTTCAGGCACCTCTCGATTAACTTTCTTAATAATGGCAGACATTTTTGAAAGTAGAACATTTTTGGGAATGATCTCTTCATTAAAATTCGAATAAAAAAAAACGCGAATATATAATCTAAAATGTCTGGTGTTGCGTTTTTGTTAGATTTTATGGGAATACCCTCTCAACCGGAGGCTTTATTGTTTTTGGTGGTTTCAGGTGGACTGATAGTGTCAGAGGTATCGGTAGCCTTCAATCAGGCAGCGTACTCAACATTTATACATTTTGCTGGGGGCAAGGAGAATTACGTCATTCGTCCTCCTTCTTCGCAGAATGAGCCAAACAAACGGAATGGGTGGCGACAGTTTGCGTTTGAGTGCCCCCGGTGCTTAACTGCTACTGGTGTGGGTGTAAGGCTGAAAGTCGCAGGAGCCGTCCCGTAGTTTGTTCTCTCTGCTGGCTTAAGCGCAGTGACTGGGGTTTGGTTCTGGCTTTCCTTTTGAATGT
Source organism: Philhelius pedissequus (assembly GCA_910595825.1). NCBI lineage: Eukaryota > Metazoa > Arthropoda > Insecta > Diptera > Syrphidae > Philhelius > Philhelius pedissequus. The sequence continues at coordinate 182,755,456 of OU343160.1, forward strand.
AATCGAACTCTCTGGTCAGACCCGTCCGCTCCTCTAATGGCTCATCGTAAGTATCCGGTAGCACCTGTGCCACGTCCATGATTTCTTCTATTTTTAATTTGGACATACCAGGGGAGTCGTGTTCACTTGTATTGACTTGTTGTATTTCCGGGGTCTTAACAGCGCTAATCTCGTGGGAATCTCTTGGGAGAGTATTTGTTTAGGCTGCGCGTAAAGTGGTGCTACAAAGCCATGCGATGCGAGAAGCAATGCGACAAGCGATTACAGATGCGATAATTAGATGTGACAAAGTGCGCACAGTAAAAGCGGTTTTGTGCGGTTGAGTTGCCCGATTGTTTTGTGTCGACAGAATATGGATTCGTCATCTGATGATAAATTCTTAAATGAAAATTTATATTTAAAATTGTTAGGACGAAGAAAAAGGATGAAAACTCACCAAATTTACTTGTTGATAAAAGAATATGGAGAATTTCATCATCTTTAGTTGCAACTAAGAAACAATTAAATAAAAAAAACACGCGCTGAAGTTAAATAATTTGATTTTGTTTCTTGACGTTTAAGACAAAATAAACAATTCTCGCACAAAAACGCTTGAAACGTGGTCAGAAGAGTTTGTGAGCGAGATGCTTGCGATAGGTGTGCGAGAACTCGCAACACTCGCATCAAATATCGCTTCACTGTGCGCACGTTTATAAGAATAAATTTAAATATTTTTCTCGCACGCAAACCCTTCTCGCATCGCATCGCACCGGTCATCCGACCAGTTTGGATTTAGATCCGGTAAATCGACTGAAGATGCTATTCTAAAAGTATGCTGTAACTTATACAATGGTGTTAAACAAAATCAATCAAATATGGCACTTTTCATTGATATGACCAAAGCGTTCGACATGGTAGACCATGATTTGCTTTTAGTCAAACTTTATAATGCGGGGTTTAGGGGTTCCACTTATGAGTGGTTTAAATCTTATTTGGTTGGCAGAGAGAAAAAGGTTAGTGTAAATGGAGTTTTTAGTACATCGGTTCGTATAAAGAATGGAGTTCCACAGGGATCTGTTCTTGGGCCATTATTATTTCTTATTTATATGAACTCCCTATTTCAACAAAGGTTTAACAGTAATCAAATAGCTTTTGCAGATGATATCGCTTTCACTTATACGGAAAAAACACCTTTCGAATGCATAGTTACGATGAATGAGGAACTTCAAATGCTCAGAATCTGGTTTGCAGCTCACAAACTAATAATGAGTGAAAAAACTAAAATGATGCATTTTGAGACATCAGGATACACTTCTGATGACTACGAAGTTTTCTATCATTCATATGATTGTAAAAAATTTAGTTTACCGCTACATATTTGTGGAAGAGACAATTTCAAAGGTTCTAATCTTTGCTCGAAAACCTGTTTTAAAATTAATTCTGTTGATTCTTTTAAATATTTAGGGGTACACATCGACAAAAAACTGAACTGGAAGTGTCATATTGAAACAGTAAGAACCTACTTGAATTTAGTAACTCGGAAGATGTATCTTTTAAAACCTTACTGTTCACGTAGTGTTTTGTCAATGATTTATTACGGACTTGTTAACTCTAAACTGCAGTACGGTATAGTTAATTGGGGAGGCGTCTACATGAACACTTTTGAGTCCCTCTTGGTTGCTCAAAAACATATCGTACGAATCATATGCGGTAGAAATCGATTTACTCATAGCTGGCCTCTTTTTTGTGATCTGCGCATCCTGCCTCTTAGACATCTTTATGTTTTCAAAGTTTTGAGAGCATTCTTTATACAAAGCGGCAATGTACCATCTAGAAATTCGTCCGTATTTAACTTACGAGTAAATAATTTAGCACTCTTCAATGTTCCATTTGCACGTAGATCACTTTTCACTAACTTTTATCTAACCACCTCCGCCAAACTGTTCAATAAGCTTCCCTTATTTATCAGAACTAATAGCAATTTTAACCTATTTCTTAAAAAAGTCAGATCATGGCTTTTTACTATTGACCTTAATGATGTTGAGTTATTGTTTAGAGTTACTTCCTAGAACCTAATAATATACATATACATATAAATAAATAAAACATACAAACACAACAAAGATTCTTCTCTGTTCCTACAAAATACTAAATTATAATAAAATACTAAATTATTTTTCATTACTGAATAAATAAAATAAAAATAAAAAACTTATGAAAAGCTGATAGTACCCCATGTCAGTTATTCTCAGTTAAAAATTATATGTTAGATCAATCAACACTAACTTTATAGTTATAGATTGATTTTATTGTATTCTTTTTCCATCTTTTAATTATATAATTATATATTTGTTATTTAGATTTAAGTGAAATGAATGCAAAATAAATTGAAATTAAATTGAAATTGAAAATTGAATTGACTTCTAGCAATGTGTGACTCGATTGTATGAATCTAGAGCTAAGGCGAGTGTACAGTTGTGTGTCACCTGATAATTCCTGAGGTCGGTCCTCGGGGTTGGTCTGCTCACCATGGCCAAGGCTTAGTTTTCAATTTCTCTCTGAATATATTCGAACTCTTCAGCCAGACTCATCAGTTCTTCTAATGTTCTGAAGTCTTTCCGGCGAATATACATGTGGTATACCGGTCTAAGCTGATCGTAAATTCTATTGACACTATGCGTGACCCGAATCGTGGGATGTTGATGAATTGGGTAGTGTACGGTTAGCACAAACGCTTTCGCTTTTCGCACGGGCCCTGTCTCCTCTTGGCTATTTCGCTTCCAGTTTGTTGACGAATCGGGTTGGCAGGAAATTTTTGATGATTACTCCGTAAAAAACTTCTCATATCCGGAAGCATTACCTGTTGATGCGGAACCATTCTAGGGCAGTTCCTCTCAAGATCTCTGGTAGGTATCGCCTGGATGTATTCTGTAACAATCGATCAGCTCTTCTAATCGCCGGATGAATTCGAGCGTATTACCCGTAGCATCGAACTTAAGCCACCATTTCCTGACCAAATTCATTACCTCCGCTTTGTGGCTTGGTAGATATCGTTCTTGCTGGAATCTTGACGGTACGCTTAAGTTGGGTAATGAATTTTTCTGTATCCATGGCTGTTCGGTTCTAGCGGTATTTACCTCGAACGGTGCTTGGTGATGGATGTGCTCGTTGAAACCTGTACTTAGTGGATTATGGAATCAGCTGGTGTTGTATAGGCGGCGCCCTGGTTTATGGTCGTTGCCCATACGCTATGAGACGATGTTGCTGCCGTTTGCACCGTATCGACTGGAGCATGTACGTAGTACCTCGACGGTGCTTTCTGTATTTAGCGCTAGGCGTAGCATCTGCTCCACTGATTTTGTCCTCCTGCGCAAATATAGTGCTCCTAGGCTGTTGGAGATATCATAGCTTTCTTCTGTGATGGACATTCTGTTATGATTTAAGGGTTTTCTTATTATCTTATATCTTATTACGTTGTTTAATTCGATGTATAATGGTTCTATTTCAGTTAAAAATTTAGAATTCTTTTTGTTGGACCTTAAAATGTCCCTGCTGGGGAACAAATTTGTGATGTACTTTGTTTTCTAAGGCCGATTATTCGCTCGCCGCATTTCAAGGTTCTACTAAAGTAAGTACTTAAGCTTTAGATTAAAATAATTCATAATTCATAAATAAACATTCATATAAATATCAGTTTATATAAGGTTTATCAGCAGGTTAATGATACTCATGTTCTTGGTTCGCGTTCGCCAGTAGGTGGTGCACTCGGTTGGTTCTCTCGTGTTGTACTACTAGGTTTTTAACTAGCTGTTCACGTCCTTCGTAGGTTATCAGCGGCTTTTAACGGCAGTCGCGCCATCTGTAGGCAATCCACGGCCGTCGATGGCAATTACACCCTTTGAGGGCAATCACGCCCTTCGGCGGTACTCATCGTATTTTGACGGCAACCAACCCTTTTGCTGGAAACCACGCCCTTCGGCGGTACTCAACGTCCTTTTACGGTAATCATGCCTTTTGGCGGCGATCATCGTTCTTTGACGGCAATCACACACTTTGACGGCAATCACACCCTTCTTTGTTCCATGTTAAAATATATCGCGACAAGAACTATTCTTTTGGTATTCCGAATCCTTATTCCTTCCATTTTATCCCTCTTTTTTTCTACAGGCATTTCCTTCGATTTACTGGAAAGAGTAGAGCAGCCATGGGCAATCAGCCATTAGCACTCTCTCTGACTATATTTAAGAAAGCACATCAATGCAACTGGCGCTTTATGGAATAGCGTAATGATTACCAAGCGTCATGATGACAGGCGGGCGGTCTGTTCGAACCAATACCCAAAAGAAGCGTGGTGGACAATTGGTTCCCTTCAGCTAGATGTTACTCATTTTAAGAATAACCGAGCGCCCCACATATCTAATTCATGTTTGTAAAAGATGGGTCGTTTACTGCAGGTCCTCAATATTCCCCAAATTTCAGTACGTTTAATTGAAATGTACAAGTAAGGCCTAGTCTTTAATAGTACTAACATCGAGTGAATAATTAATCTAAGATAGAAACCTCAAAAATTAAGAACACAAAGATTAAAGTGATTTAAAAAGCTAGATATTAGAAAAAAGGAAAAAGAAGCTACATAAGTATTTATTTTTAGTATTTATTATTAGTATTTATGTTTGGCTGTTTAGCCTTTATTGTAATTTATACACTTTACTTCAATGAAAATAAAAAAAATGAAAATAAAATGAAAATGACACACACTTTTCTTTGAATTTGCTTTATTAATGACATTTTACATTTCTTATAGTAGCATTTACATGTGCTGTTTTCAATTGCCTTGCTGTTTTCTCAACCAGAACATTTACATGTGCTGCTTTCAATTGCATTGCTGATTGCGTTCAACATTCTCCCCGGGCGAAAGACAATTGGTGGATTGTTAAGTCCTTTGAAGTGCTGCACTATGTAGAAAATGGCTGGTTATTACGTTTCGTCTTCTTCAACATGAAAAGAAACAATTTAGTATGAATTCGCACATTAATCAATAAAAAAAAATGAAATTTGTATCAAGTTGAACATAAGTTAATCGATAACTTGGACTTCATCGATAGCCTGAATCTTAGTAAATTGCCCATGTAGATCTTATTCGTTGTTTCTACTGATAACGTCGAGTAAGCATGCAGAAGGAGGCAAACAACAACAAATTGATGGGTTGCGTTTGATGAATGGAAAATTCCAGTGATTACGCTGTTTGGTTTTGCATTGTATTGTGCTAAGTGTTGAGTGTAATTTTAAGTTTGGTTCTTAAGTATTATGAAAGTGTAAAATTAAAACCAAATTTTTGGCTGCAGTTGTGGGAAATGATTCAGGTGAGTTAAATTTCATATTATTTGTTGTAATTATGTCGTTTTATATTGAAATAAATGGTAACTAAATGTTGTGGTATTCATGTTAAAAGTGTGCAGCTTGTTAAAGATGTGCAATGTAATTTTATATTATCGATATTTTCATCGTTATTGTTATCGATACACTTTGTGATAATTTTATCAATATCGTTGATTTCGATGTCAATGTTGATTTTTATTGAAAAATTATATAAATTGATTTGGTTTTGAAATATTAAGCGATTTAAATTTAAATGAGTTTAGATTGTAGGTGTTTTGAAATTTACCATGGCGAATTAACTTCTGTTATATTATTTGTTTGCGTGTTTCGATTGAAATGAGCAAATTCGTTGCCTTCGATTTTGTTTGCGTGTTTTTCTTTAAAAATGAGCGTTTTTTTCGGAGAAAATGAGCTTGTTTTCGTGCAGAAAAATGAGCAAAGTCCATTATTTTCGGGGGCTTAAATAATATAGTTTATTTATTCGATAATGTTAATTAGATGAAATCGATAATTCGTTAATGTAAATTATTTTATGTTTGTGTTTGTTTGCAAATGATAAAGTTATGTGTGTGTGTTTGCGAATGATGAAGTTAAGTATGTTTGTTTGCGAATGATAAAGTTATGTGTGTGTGTTTACGAATGATGAAATTATGTATGTTTGTTTGCGAATGATAAAGTTATGTGTGTGTGTTTGCGAATGATGAAATTATGTATGTTTGTTTGCGAATGATAAAGTTATGTGTGTGTGTTTGCGAATGATGAAGTTAAGTATGTTTGTTTGCGAATGATAAAGTTATGTGTGTGTGTTTACGAATGATGAAATTATGTATGTTTGTTTGCGAATGATAAAGTTATGTGTGTGTGTTTGCGAATGATGAAGTTATGTAAGTTTGTTTGCGAATGATAAAGTTATGTGTGTGTGTTTGCGAATGATGAAATTATGTATGTTTGTTGTTGATTGGTAGAGGACAAAGTTTTGATATTGGCCGCTTAAATTCGCCTTGTTGGGTCTTTAATTTGACAACTCGTGTGAGATTGTCTTGACCGGGATATGTTTCCAGAGTCCGGGCCAAGTTCCATTTCGCTGGAGGAAGACGCTCATATTTTACCAATACCAAATCTCTAATTCTGGGTTCAGGTTGTGGTTTGAGCCATTTTGGTCGCTGTTGTAGGCGCGCTAAATATTCGACTTGCCAATGCTGCCAAAAGGTTTGTAAATTAAATTGGATATTTTTCCACCGGTCCACATAATTTGTTTTTGTTGCAGTAACGAGGTCTGGTTCCGGAATTGTATGCATTTCTGTACCGATCAAGAAGTGTGCTGGAGTCAATGCTTGGAAATCGTCGGGGTTTTCAGTTAAAGGACATAGAGGTCTCGAATTAAGACACGCTTCGATTTGACATAGAAGAGTGGCGAGTTCCTCGAACGTTAGTGTCCCATTTCCCAAGATTCGTTTAAAGTGGTGTTTCACACTCTTTACACCGGCTTCCCATAATCCTCCGAAGTGGGGAGAAGCGGGCGGAATGAAGTTCCACTTTGTTCCTTCTGATGCTAGAGTGTCAGCAACTTCTTTCCAGTCGTGTTTGGCGTTCTTCAAAAGACGTTGTAATTCCGCTTCAGCACCTTTAAAATTGGTGCCACAATCACTGTAAATTTGGCTACAGACTCCTCGTCGGGATGCAAAACGACGAAACGCAGCAAGAAAGGCTTGGGTGGTAAGATCACTTACTGCTTCCAAGTGAATCGCCTTTGTTGCTAGGCAAATAAAAATTGCTAAGTAGCCCTTATAGACTTTGGCTCCACGGCCTTTCCAAGCCCGAATGCTAATCGGACCAGCATAATCAACACTTGCATGACTAAATGGTCTTGAAATTGTCACTCTGGCCGCTGGCAATGCACCCATCAACTGTTGAGCTGGTTTGGTTCTATACCTATAGCAAATCGTACAGCCATGAATATATTTTTTGACTGCTCGCTTTTTTTGAAAAATCCAGTATCGTTTTCGATGAAACCTCATCATCAGCTGAATGCCTCCATGTAGAGTCTTTTCATGAGCTTCGTGAAGGATCAATTTTGTGAGAAGGTTCCAAAATTATTGGATGCTGCTGATCGTACGATAAGTTGGCATTTTTAAGTCTTCCACCGACGCGAATGATTCCGTGAGAATCAACGAATGGATTCAATGATGTCATGCCTCTCGACTTCGATATACCTTCAGGAAACATCTCCAGTTGAGCTAATTTCATCAATATGTTGGAAGAATGATCGAGTTCGTTTGGTGACATCGATCCAGTTTTCCGGTTAGGGATAACATTTTTGGTATTATCTGTGAAACGTAAGACCATTGCCACAATTCTAATAAGTTTTTTGATTTCAGATGACCGATGTAAAAGATCATTGATTGGCTGAACGCCTTGCTCAACATAATGAGCATTTATCGTTGTTTGTATCGGATACTCAAAGTTCCATGACTCACGGAGAAATTCGGGACCGTTCCACCATAACGTATTATCCAATAAGGCCGATGGTAGAACACCTCTGGAAACCAAATCTGCCGGATTGTGTTGCGTTGGAATATGTTTCCAAAATTTGACGGCAGTCAATCGCTGGATCTCTCCAACTCGATTCCTAACAAAGGTATCCCATTTGGTTGGCGGTGCTCGGATCCACGAAAGTGCTATAGTGGAATCAGTCCACGCAAAAGACTTGATTTCTTTGTTGTCAATCGCTTGGTTAACATGGTTCAGGAGCTTGGCTAACATTACAGCACCGCAAAGTTCTAGACGGGGAAGACTTACTGGTTGTACAGGAGCGACTTTAGATTTTGCGATTAGAAGGTGCATTTCCACATGACCTTTATCGTCCTCGACCCGTAAATAAACTGTTGCTCCATATGCCTTTTCGGATGCGTCACTAAAACCATGCAGTTCTACTCGGGAAAAGTTAGCATTAGTTTGAACCCACCTTGGAAAGTGAATCTTATTGATGGCGTGTAAATTCTCATAGAGCAAGTTCCACTGCTCCAAAAGTGATGATTCGATTGGATCATCCCAAGATAATTTTAATGCCCATAACTGCTGCATAAATATTTTTGCCTTGACGATACATGGAGCAATCCCTCCCATCGGATCAAAAAGTCGGGCTATGGTAGAAAGAACGAAACGTTTTGTCGGCTGAGGATTAGAAGGTGGAATGTAGCAAAATGAAAACTCATCAACAGAAGGAAGCCAGTGGACACCGAGCGTCTTAACTCGTTCCGAATCTTCTGAAGGTAATGAAAATGTCGATTCCCGTTCTGAAATTGGAATGCTTGTTAATAATTCGTCAGCATTGGACGTCCATTTCCGTAAGTTGAATCCCGCTGTCTCTAGTGTTGACTTGATTTGTTGTATTTTTTCTTCAGCCTCTAATATAGTGTTTCCTCCTGATATTAAGTCGTCGACGTACATCTCGTTATGGATCATGGTGGAAACCAATGGATTTTCCTGATTATCTTCAGCTATTTTATGCAGTGTCCTGATTGCTAAATAAGGTGCGGCTGCTGTTCCGAATGTTACCGTATGAAGCCTGTAAGCTTTAATAGGATCCTCGGGACTATTTCTCCACAGAATTAACTGGTAATTTTTGTCTTGTTCTGCTATCAATATCTGACGATACATTTTTTCGATATCCGCTGTGAAGGTGAATCTATACAGCCTCCATCGAAGAATAATATCGCAAATATTTTTTTGAAGAGCTGGACCTATCAACATAGCATCGTTCAACGAAACTCCATTCGATGTTTTAAAGGAGGCATCAAACACCACCCTCAGTTTCGTGGTTGAACTACTTTCTTTAACGACAGCAAGATGTGGCAGGAAGTAGTGCTGATTTTCTGGCAAACTATTTTTGTCGACTTCGCTCATGTGACCCATGCGGATATATTCTTCGATGCACGCTGAATACTGCTCTCGGAGCTGTTGATTATCACTAAGACGTCGCTCCAATCCATGAAATCGCCGTAAAGCACCTTGATACGAATCTCCGAAAACAGGAGGAACGTTTCTCTTAAACGGTAATGCTGTTACGATTCGCTACCGTGCTTCCGTATGAACGGGAAGAGTGGAATCGGAGAGTTAAAAGATTAAAAGATTTATTTATTTCCTTGAAATATATTCGTTTATTTTATTTTATTTTATTTTATTTTATTTTATTCAAAGACAAAGGCCCGCTGTCATGCTGCTGGGCTGCGACCTTGTTTGTTTGAATGTACTATTAACTCTGACTCTTCAACCATTCTTTAAAACACGAAGAGTCTTCACCCATAATGGTTCTCCCCGCCACAAAACACATATTTCTGCCCTGCGGTGCAGGTCATTCGTATTTTAACACACACCGCATTTATTTCCAATGACAATTACTATTTCGTCACTTCCATACCTCGTAAGTCTGCCCTCAATATGGTGCAGTGTACCTCCGTCTTTCATTCATTCATTCATTCATTCGGTTCGTGATATTTGACACTTCATTCTGCGTAGTGCTGTGCTGACCCATATTTGCGGTGTTTGCCCTTGGTAGTGGATATCAGATATCCACTGCCAAGAACACTTGAACTACCTATGCATATTGTATGTTAGTCAGCTATCAGGCAGAATGAGTGTACCTACCGATGAAATGTTTATATGGAGATACACATACGATTCTTCGGTATTGTTGGTGGGCAAAATCTTACGAAATAAATAAATGAGAAACGATCGTCATTATGGGATGCAGATGTGGTTCGTGTGAAGAGAGACCACCGTGGATGAATATGAGGTAGGATGATCTGTAGTGCGGTCACTACAATGCCACTTGATAACGTCCATCTTTTGTTCGTTTTGTATTGTTGATGAAATGTTCCTCACACTCAATATCTTCTCGTTTTCGAAAAATTTTAAAAGGTGTTTCTTCTACTTCCCAGAATTTACGAAGCTGAGCTTTGACATCAATCGTTTGCATAAAACTTCTGACCTGCTGACCTGCATCGCAAACAACTGGAGCCTTTCCGAATAAGATCCAGCCAAATGTGGTCTTTTGCATGACTGGCATAGATTTGTCTGGCGGTGTAATCAGCTCCGGTAGCAAAAGTTCGGGTAAGATATCACTTCCTAGCAAGATGTCAATTTTTGATGATTTAAAAAATTCAGGATCAGCGAGTACATAATCGTTAAGATGTGTCCAGTTCTCAACGTGAAGGGTCCGGGCCGGCAAATGCCCAGACAGTGACTTTAAGATGAAGGTTTGCGCTGTGGTTGCAAACCTGGAATGCTGCGAAGCAAAAGTGATGTCTATCACTCTTAAACATGTGCCACTGCTAACCAAACCCAGCCCGGATACACCCGTATGAGTTGCTCGAGATTTTAATTGAAGCAATTGGGCCGCAAACTCTGTGATAAATGATGCTTCAGAACCAGAATCCAACAATGCTCGCAGCGTCAACCACTCCCCCAACGACGACTTAACGTTGACAAGCGCTGTTGCCAGTAAAACTTGTGAGTTTTTGTTCGGGAGACTATAATGCAAGTGGTGAGATGCAACATTGTTAGTTGACGTCTGCTGTCTACTAGAAGACGGGAATGAAGGAGCTTCGGCGTTTAAAATTGCACATTGAGAAGTTGTGGTGATGTTTTGTTGCTATCCTGGGTTGCTTGTATGGCTGAAATTATATTGTTGTTGCTGCGCTGATGGTTGTAAAGAGTTACTATTCTGGTGGGAACGTGATGGTTGTTGGCTTGGCTGAAAAGAAGTATTATTTTCATGCAATAAAGTATGATGTGGTTGTTGACAATGGTAACACCTACGACTACTTGGACAGTTATCCGTAGCATGATTATACCCAAACAGTTTCGACACAAACCCAACTTATTTATAACCTGACAACGCTCGGTAACATTCATTTTCAAAAATTTACTACATCTTCTAACAGCATGTTTATTTTTCAGGCAAATTTTGCAGGTGATACTCGACCTATCCGGCTGAGCATAAGCAACGAACGAATTTTTGTGAGAAGAGTTCCGAGGTGTTTTGGATGTACCCTGACTGTGCTGCTGGTCGACCGCTTCAAGGGTCCGGAACCTTGTCTCGAAGAAGGATGTGAATTCCTTGAATGTTGGCAACTCCTTCGGATTTTCCCTATCATTCAGCTTCTCCTCCCACATTTGCTGCGTTTTACTCGGTAATTTTCGTACTAATAGAAAAATTAGCACTGGATCTAAATGCTCAACTTCAATTTTTAGGTTAGCAAGACTGTGAACAACTTGCGTCGAAGTATACAGCAGATCTCTAATTGACTCTGCACGCTCTTGCGTCAATGTTGACAAATTGAACAAGGTATTTAACTGGATGTTAACTAGAACGCGAGGGTGATCATACCGATCTTTTAACATGGACCATGCTTTGGCGTAGTTTTGACCTTGGATCTTCAATGACAGTAACAGCTTTTCAGCGTCGCCTGCTAAACTGGTCTTCAGATAATGCATTTTTTGAACATCTGAGAGCGATGCTTTATTGGCGACGAGAGTTACAAAAAGATCGTGAAAATTCGGCCAGTTTTCGTAATTGCCATCGAACATCGGGATCTTAATCGAAGGTAAATGGAGTTCCTCATTTTTGCCTGCCTGTTCCTTTCCTGAAACTTCAGTAGACTACTGCTCACTGCTGCTACCAAAACTTCCCAGCGAATCGACGAGTTTGGATTGAAACACACAATAGTCTTCCCTTATATTTTCGTAGATTGTCTCAGCTTCGAGTTGCTCCTTGTTGTTTTTATCGTCGGCGTCGTTTTGCAAAAATTCGTCATAAAATTTGGAAACTGACTGCCACAAGTCATCCAACAACTTTAACCTTGTTTGGACGTAAGTAAGGTTAATTGCTTTGCCCTTTTTTCCACCAAAATTCTCGACATCCTTTTTCAACTGCTTATGTTTTGCAGACAATATTTTTGTTACCATTTTGTTTTTAATTAACAATAAGATTGAATATAATTAAAGTAAGCAAAAAAAAAATGGAACTTACTTTGCTTTTTTGGGAAGGCAGCGGCGACAGCAAATTCTTCGGATGGCACGTTTTAAGGTTAATCCCACGTTGCACACACAACACAATTTTAATCGTCGAATATTTTGGTAATCGTTTATAAGTTTTAATATTTGTGTTTAAGGCTCGAAGGACCAATGTTTGGCTGTTTAGCCATTATTGTAATTTATACACTTTACTTTAATGAAAATAAAAAAAATGAAAATAAAATGAAAATGACACACAATTTTCTTTGAATTTGCTTTATTAATGACATTTTACATTTCTTATAGTAGCATTTACATGTGCTGTTTTCAATTGCCTTGCAGTTTTCTCAACCAGAACATTTACATCTGCTGCTTTCAATTGCATTGCTGATTGCGTTCAACAATTAATTATTTAACGTTCCAATGCATTTTGCAGTACTTTGTTTTTAAATTCTTTAGAGTCATTAGTTCGCTTTATAGTAGTGTATAGTAGTGAAGTGAAAGTATAGTCATCTTTTTTTGTGCTCAATTTTAATTTAATTATTTCTCAAAATAAAAAGTATAAAAAAGTTAAAAAAATAATTTACAAGCTTTATTATAACAGTCTCTAACAAAATAAATAAAATTCCAACGGATTTATGAACAAGGTAGGATAGTTTTAAGTCTCTTGCTTGTGACTGCAAATTCGCCATATTTTTGTTGTCTACCGCTTTAATGCAACCCAAAAGATAAGAGTCTGAAACTTCGCCGAAAGAAAAAAAATCTGTCTCTGCTAATAATTCCAACGATATGGTGGCGGCGGATACTTCTTTACAAGCGAATGTAATAAGATCCATTGTCGATGATTGTTTAATTAATCATTTAAAAAACATTTCAACTAAAGACGATGTATTAGCGGTCTCAGCCGAAATACAGCTTTTGCGGTCTCAGAACGAACACCTTACGAAGCGCCTGTCACTCGTCGAAAACTACTGTGACACACTTGAGAAGCAATTATGATAGTTAATATAATGAATTTGTTTTAAATATAGTCAAAGGTGGACGGGCGGAAGTAAAAGTCAATGAAGACCGGATGAGGACGATTTCGTTACAATGACATGTAGCTATCGTTATGGTAAAGTACACCCTTTATGATGACGGTATTTAGGCTTACTTAGGTATACTTATTTTGTTCAATTGAGTGTTTACCTTAATTTTTTTTGATCACCTAAAGCAAAAAAAAAACAAAAAAAGAGAGATGAAAATATAAAATTTTTTTCGAAATATTAATAATTTAGGGGGCTATTACAAATAGTTGAGGGCACAATAGCCAGGTCGTATCATTCGGATACGGGGGTGGGCGAAACCTCAGAGGGTCAACTACAGCTAGATCTCTCCTCACTGGGAAAATTGTGGAAAAATTGAAATTAACTTTCAGAACGAAATCGGGCTCTAATTCCTTGAACCCGAAACTCTTTGGCTAACAAACCCTGCATGTAATAGCGTAACCAAAGTTCAGCGCTTCGGCAGCAAGAACCCCCAACCGACGAGCTAGGACGCGCTTTATTCTAGCATGCCTCGCTGCTGTAGTCTGAACACCCTTCCCGTCAGCCGCCAGGATCAGCCCACCGCACCTGTAAGAGATGGGGTCTAATGGCAGTATGCGATTGAAAGGTTTTTAGGAACTCTCGCAAAGAGAAGTTTCTACTAGTGCTTTCGTGATTATTATTTATTTTGGGTATTAGCACCTCTCCGTGGAAAGAATATAGAACTTAAATTGGAGAGCCCTTACCGATGACACCTCGGCCCATTACATAATGACATATCAAAGTTGTGAGTTACGGCAAGATCATAAAAATTCTTGATTGGACTATATCCACTTTCAAATGATACCAATAACATTCTTTTTTGTTGGGTCATAACTCTGATAATATAGTCGGCGTTTGACTTTAAATTTCTAAGGAAAACTGGAGGTAAACTGGACTCCACGTGAATGGCGTTACAAGGTGTGTTGACAGGCAACTTAAAAATACGCTTGAAAAAGCATCTTTGTATAGCTTCCATTTCATCAATCTGTTGGTACCCATAGACTTCGTTTCCATAACAGAAGCAACTATTGATTGTAGCGCTATAAACCTTAAATTTAGACACTGGGTCTAACATTGTGCTTGTAGCTATTTTTGCCACTTTAGATTTGTCCTTAACACATAGAAATAAAGATTGATTTTAATTTACATTTCACAAATATTTACAAAAATATCATAGGTATAATCAATTAAATGCATGGCTTTGCTGTCTGCCTGATTGACAATGAACTTAAATAATTATTATCTTTTTTATATTAAATATGTTACAGTATTTAATTAAAAAGATTCATTATTTGTGACTCTATAATTAATTGCCGTCTTATAATATTTGTATAATTTAAATACGTTCATTCATTACAAAAATGTAAGGTTTCATCATCCGTAAAAAACTCACTACCCAAAAAGTATCTTCTTGTTTCCCTTAGTATCGACCACCTTCCAACAAAATGTATTATGCGAGTATCATCACGCTCAGCCATATTGCTCATGTTGCAAAGTATTTGCAGTTCTTCGTGAAGCGGTATAAAATTCAAATTTAGAAATTCACCTCTTAGCCGGGACATGCTTAAGATTTGATCAATGGTGTAATCATCTTGGAAATAGTTACGTTCATTAATGTTATGCTCAATTTACTGTAGATCATAATGTAGACCTAAATATGTGCTCGGAAATTTAAGTTGTAAGTGAACACATAAGCCAAATATTTAAATTCACTGACAACTTCTATTGTTTCATCATCTAACGTCCAGTTACGCTTATAGTTAATAGATCAATTTTGGGATCTAAAAGCCCTTATTTTTGATTTGGCTGTATTTATCTTGAGGTCCCACATATTACAACAGTTTTTCAACTTATTAATTTGGAGTTGTGAGGTTAACGGATTCTCAGACAAAGTTACTATATCGACGGCATAGAGCAGTACTTTGATTGACAGATCTCCAAAACCAATCGCACTTGGAAGTTCGAAATCGTTAATATATAACGCGAACATTAACTGACTTAAAATGAAAACTTGCGGTACACCTGTTTCGCAATTAAAAACCCTAGGTATGTTTTTACCCCATTTTACTACCCAAAGATGGAATTCCTATAGCTACAAGCTTAAAGATTAATGGTTTACGGTTAATAGTGTCGCAAACTGCCTTCAGGTCTAAAAAAAAGGTGTACAAAGATTTTGTTTATCAATTAAACGCCTTGCTGCAGTATTTAGATAAATTAAGTTGGAATTCCTATAGCTGCAAGCTTAAAGATTAATGGTTGACGGTTAATAGTGTCGAAAACTGCCTTCGGGTCTAAAAAAATGTGTACAAACATTTTGTTATTAATTAAACGCCTTGCTGCAGTATTCAGAACGAAAATTTGGTCGCCCTTCGAAAGGTTGCCTCGAAAACCAGCCTGAAAGCAACTAATTATATTGTTATGCTCAGATTAGTTGACGAGTCTATTATAAAGAATTCTTGTAAACAGTTTTCTGAGGGAGTTAAGAACAGCAATCCCTCTATAGTTTTCAGGCACCTCTCGATTAACTTTCTTAATAATGGCAGACATTTTTGAAAGTAGAACATTTTTGGGAATGATCTCTTCATTAAAATTCAAATAAAAAAAAACGCGAATATATAATCTAAAATGTCTGGTGTTGCGTTTTTGTTAGATTTTATGGGAATACCCTCTCAACCGGAGGCTTTATTGTTTTTGGTGGTTTCAGGTGGACTGATAGTGTCAGAGGGATCGGTACAGTCGGGTATATCGGTAGCCTTCAATCAGGCAGCGTACTCAACATTTATACATTTTGCTGGGGGCAAGGAGAATTACGTCATTCTTCCTCCTTCTTCGCAGAATGAGCCAACCAAACGGAATGGGTGGCGACAGTTTGCGTTTGAGTGCCCCCGGTGCTTAACAGCTACTGGTGTGGGTGTAAGGCTGAAAGTCGCAGGAGCCGTCCCGTAGTTTGTTCTCTCTGCTGGCTTAAGCGCAGTGACTGGGGTTTGGTTCTGGCTTTCCTTTTGAATGTAATCGAACTCTCTGGTCAGACCCGTCCGCTCCTCTAATTTAAATTTAATTTATATTTAAAATTGTTAGGACGAAGAAAAAGGATGAAAACTCACCAAATTTACTTGTTGATAAAAGAATATAAAGAATTTCATCATCTTTAGTTGCAACTAAGAAACAATTAAATAAAAAAAACACGCGCTGAAGTTAAATAATTTGATTTTGTTTCTTGACGTTTAAGACAAAATAAACAATTCTCGCACAAAAACGCTTGAAAAGTGGTCAGAAGAGTTTGTGAGCGAGATGCTTGCGATAGGTGTGCGAGAACTCGCAACACTCGCATCAAATATCGCTTCACTGTGCGCACGTTTATAAGAATAAATTTTAATATTTTTCTCGCACGCAAACCCTTCGCACTTTTCATTGATATGACCAAAGCGTTCGACATGGTAGACCATGATTTGCTTTTAGTCAAACTTTATAATGCGGGGTTTAGGGGTTCCACTTATGAGTGGTTTAAATCTTATTTGGTTGGCAGAGAGCAAAAGGTTAGTGTAAATGGAGTTTTTAGTACATCGGTTCGTATAAAGAATGGAGTTCCACAGGGATCTGTTCTTGGGCCATTATTATTTCTTATTTATATGAACTCCCTATTTCAACAAAAGTTTAACGGTAATCAAATAGCTTTTGCTGATGATATCGCTTTCACTTATACGGAAAAAACACCTTTCGAATGCATAGTTACGATGAATGAGGACCTTCAAATGCTCAGAATCTGGTTTACAGCTCACAAACTAATAATGAGTGAAAAAACTAAAATGATGCATTTTGAGACATCAGGATACACTTCTGATGACTACGAAGTTTTCTATCATTCATATGATTGTAAAAAATTTAGTTTACCGCTACATATTTGTGGAAGAGACAATTTCAAAGGTTCTAATCTTTGCTCGAAAACCTGTTTTAAAATTAATTCTGTTGATTCTTTTAAATATTTAGGGGTACACATCGACAAAAAACTGAACTGGAAGTGTCATATTGAAACAGTAAGAACCTACTTGAATTTAGTAACTCGGAAGATGTATCTTTTAAAACCTTACTGTTCACGTAGTGTTTTGTCAATGATTTATTACGGACTTGTTAACTCTAAACTGCAATATGGTATAGTTAATTGGGGAGGCGTCTACATGAACACTTTTGAGTCCCTCTTGGTTGCTCAAAAACATATCGTACGAATCATATGCGGTAGAAATCGATTTACTCATAGCTGGCCTCTTTTTTGTGATCTGCGCATCCTGCCTCTTAGACATCTTTATGTTTTCAAAGTTTTGAGAGAATTCTTTATACAAAGCGGCAATGTACCATCTAGAAATTCGTCCGTATTTAACTTACGAGTAAATAATTTAGCACTCTTCAATATTCCATTTGCACGTAGATCACTTTTCACTAACTTTTATCTAACCACATCCGCCAAACTGTTCAATAAGCTCAATTTATCTTTCGAAAAAACCAATGAGTTTAAGAACCGACACATCAACAAAACCACCATGGTACTAAACTTTAAAGACAGTGATAATGTAAACAAAATAATTGAAGCCGCGCCGAAGCTAAAGGGCACCGGAATCGTAGTTCGCCGAGAGCAATCTTATCTTTTTCGTAAAAAACGTAAGACTCTTTATGAGATAAAACGTAAGCTCGTCGAAAAAAACTCGAATGTAAAAATTCTTATCAGAGGATTTAAGATGGTTATCGCAAACTTCACGTTTATGCTTGACTCTTTACCAGGGTTGAAATTAAAAACAAATGATGAATTGGCATCTGTCAAATCAACTTTTGGTGAGGAAGCGATGTGCCTTTTTGA
This sequence comes from Philhelius pedissequus, assembly GCA_910595825.1. Taxonomy (NCBI): domain Eukaryota; kingdom Metazoa; phylum Arthropoda; class Insecta; order Diptera; family Syrphidae; genus Philhelius; species Philhelius pedissequus. Next base: position 182,773,747 of record OU343160.1, read on the forward strand.
CAAAAACATCGACGCCAACCATATGGAAAAATTCTCGCAAGCTGTTCCAGGGATATCTAATGGTCATATGGCTAACAGGCGTGGTGGTTCGTGTCCCAACTACAATTAACATAATAATGTACTGAGTTAGGATAGGGTGACCGTGTGCCAAAAAATTGATTTTAAATTTAATATATTTTGTTATAATATTACAGGTCTTAAAAACAAGTTATTAATGCCAGATTTTTTTTTAATTATTATGAATAATGATGTATTTATTTTATTCGAAACATTTGTTGAAGAGTGTGAAGAGCTGCAATATCAAAATTATTTTGAAGGTTATAATTTAAGATGGATACCAGCTGTTAGAAATAATAGACTTGGTAGAGCGAGCGGTGGTATGCTCTTTGGTATTAAAAACAGAATTTCGGGTAAAAAATTCTATTTAAATTACAAAAATATCCAACATAAAACTATAATAGAATTAACTATTGACTCTAAGCACCTCGTTATCATACCTATTTACCATAATTTTGTATTACATGAAAAGAACGAAAATATTATGATTATCGGAGATCTTAACAGGTGACTTCCAAAATCCAGCGTTTCTCAATCAGGCACAGTTTTCATGTAAAAGAAACTCCTAGGACTGTTGTAAAAATGTTAATGGTGGCTTTCTTATAGATTTGGTGCAGGATTTTGGTTTTGTTATTTTAAATGGGATTTCTAAAGATGATTCTTACGGCAATTTTACTTTTATATCTGCTCAGGGTTGCTCGGTGAATGATTATTGCCTTATTACAGCTTATGAGTGGCTTGAAGTAATTAAAAATTTCGATGTGTGTCCTGCAAATTACTCATCCCATTTACCTATTCGCGTCTGGTGTGTGTCAGAGACAGAAAAAACAACAGTTCAATCTCAATTTGAAAATAGTAGCACAAAACTACGTTGGATTGAAAAATGGGCTGATGTATATAGAAGAAAATTGAATGTTGTAATAAATAATCGACAAACTGAGACAAACAGCTCTGTAAATGAGGTAACGAATTTTCTGTTCACGTGTATTAGGCAGTCAGCTAGGGTCAACCCGAATTCTGTTGCAAGGTCTTTTAAGACGAGTTGGTATGATGCCGAGTGTAAGAAAAGCAGAGATAGATCTTTCGCTTTATTAAAACTTTTTAGAAATACGAACACCGAGCTTTCCAAAGAGCTTTATCTCCGATCCAATAAAGCCTACAAGCAATTATGTTATTTTCAAAAAAGAGAGTTTTGGAGAAATATCAGAGTTTTGGGTGGTCGCAACAAATTAGCCAAAAATACTATTAGTGTTGACCGACTGGCTACACATTTTGAAAATTTACTGCTCTCAGACCCAAGCCAAGCATATATTAGTTTTGCGCTCCCTTATGTTTATCTTGAAGAGTTAGACGCTCCTTTTTCAATGTCTGATCTTTTATCGGCCTTGCAAAAATGAAAAATAATAAAGCCCCAGTGTTAGATGGCATACCGATTGAGTTCTTCAAAAACTCTACGCCAAATTTTCTGAACACTGTACTAGAGCTCTTTAATAGAAAGTTTATTGAAGAAAGCTTCCCTGACTGTTTTAGATCTTCTTGTATTTCTGCAATTTTTAAAAAAGGGGACCCTGTCATACCAGATAATTATAGAGGTATTTCGGTACTTAGTTCTTTTCGGAAACTTTTTAACCAAATCATGTATTTATTTATTTATTTATTTATTTAAATCTATCAAGTACATCAAAACCTTCTTAGATTGATAAAATAATACATATATGTACATAGATAATAAATTAAGTTCACTAACAACTAAAATATAAAACGTATAAAGAATTTAATATTGTGGCTTTACATAACTCTCTATTAATGTTAAAGTCGATTAAATGAAAATTTTGATTAAAATAAAAACAAGAATTGGTTATGGGGTTATTCTGGCCATAGTTGGTGTAATGTCTAGGGATGTTGAAGAATTCGTTTTCTCTAGGTCTAAGGCAGCGTTGAGGTGCATAAAAACCAAAAAAAGAAAGCAGAGTGGAACAGTCAATATGACCAGATATGACATCATGAGCAAACATAGTTAAATAGTACGATCTCCTTTTATCAAGGGGCTTTAAATCAATTAGTTGACATCTCGTTCCATACGAAGGCATTTGCGGATATGAGTAAAGTTTGCGGAGAGCAAATTTTGTGAACATTTTTTGAACCCTTTCAATGCGAAACATAGTTGTGTTGTGGTAAGGGAACCAAACAACAGAGCAATATTCAAGAACAGAACGAACTAGTGCAACGTACAATGATTTAAAGGTATACGGATCTGTAAAATCCTTTGAGTTTCTCATAACAAAGCCAAGCATTGCATGAGCTCTAGAAACTATATATTCAATATGAGAATTAAATTTAAGCTCAGGGTCAAAAATAACCCCCAGATCTTTTTTGCAAATATAACCTTTTAAGACTAGTATTGGAAATGGTGTAATCAAATATTATTGGAGTTTTTATTCGATGAAAAGTCATAACTGAACATTTATTAGTATTCAAATGCAAGCGATGCTTGCTACACCACTCAGTTACACTTGCAATATCACGTTGAAGTTGAATACAATCTTGCAAGTCTCTAACTTCCATACAAATCTTAAAATCGTCTGCAAATAATAGCTTTTCAGCTTTTAAGATAACAGAAGGTAACTCATTTATAAAAATTAAAAATAGGAGTGGACCAAGATGGCTTCCTTGGGGCACTCCTGAATAATTATTTATAGTTTTAGATGAAATACTACCTACTTTTACGGATTGAGTGCGATTGATAAGATAGCTTCTTATCCATTTTAAGAAATTTGAATGGAAACCCATGCCTTGTAATTTACATATAAGAACGTTATGTTGAACGCGGTCAAACGCCTTAGCGAAATCTGTGAAAATGACATCTACTTGATTTTTAGTTTCCATGGATTGAAGGCAATAATTAGTGAAGATTGACAAATTTGTCGCAGTTGACCTTCCACCTACAAAACCATGGTGAAATTCAGATATATAGTTCTTTATCCATGCATAAATTTTCTTTTTTACAATAGCTTCAAAAATTTTAGGTATGACTTGAAGCTTAGCTATTGGCCTATAATTTTCGACTGCCTGTTTAGATCCAGATTTATGAATAGGAGATATGAAGGAGTGTTTCCAGCAATCCAAAAACACACCTTCAGTAAGAGAAAGATTGAAAATTAAATGAAGAGGAATAACGAAGCAAGATTTTAGTTTTTTAAAGAAAGATTGGAGGTATACTATCTGGCGCTAGGCTTACAGAGTCTTCAAGAGATGATAATTCAAAAAGAATCTCTTCATTCGAAATTGATAAAAAACCCAAATCCAAGGTGGAGCTAACTTCACTTAGAAATTCAAGATCAGAATCCTCCAGAACAAAATTCGATTGAAAGTAGCTTGCAAAAAAATCGCAGATTTGATTAGGGTCACTACTAGTTACTTTGTTATAGCTCATAGTTGATGGTATACCTGAAGATTTCATTTTTGTATTTATGAAACTCCAAAATGCTTTCGAATTTTTTTAAATTTTTGATTCAACTGACCAAAGATGCTGCCGGTATAAAAATCTTTGAAGGAATTCGTATTCTTTTCTTAATCGGCAAAATTCATTTCTAAAAGAGAGATCAATTTTGTTTTTTTTTTAAACCCGATACATAGCATTCTTTAGATTAGAAAGTCTTTTATGAAACCAAACCGGTTTACCAGAGTTACTACATGCTTTCATAGGAACAAATTTAGAGAAGACTTCATCTACGACATTCCTAAACATTTTATATTTTTCGTTTAAACCACCACTGCCAAGAACACTATTCCAATCCATAACCGACAAATAATTATTAACATCATTATAATCGACTTTAAAGAAATCATATTTGAACGACTTATCTAAGCTATTGTTAACAATGTCCGAATTAATAGTTATAAGAAATATCAAAATTAACAATTAATGCCTTGTGGTGTATTCCACGATTGGCCAACAAATAATAATCAGGTTCTGTTACAAAAGCATCAAGCTTCATATGTGTAAAAACAAGAGCAAGCCACCTTCCCAAATTATTCTGGATTGAGTTAATCTGAGCTAAATTTAAAGCTGACAAAGAATCAACGACTTCAATTTCAAAATCTTTAAGAATATTATATGCAATTAAACATTTATCATCTTCGGAGTAAGACTACTTAATATGAGAAAGATTAAAATCACCCAATACAATTAAAAATGAATTACAATCTAAAGCATTGGCTATGTGTTTAGTATTGGAAACATGAGCTGAATAAATACTTACTGGGGAATTCGGTGGTATATATGATACAAAAAAATATAATTTAATATAAGTATTATCAATAGAACGACAAAAATCAATTCTTACACAAATTTGTTCAATCAATTCAGATGAATCATACAAATCTATTTGCCTACTAATAAAAGATGAATTAACTGCGAACAATACTCCTCCTCCTCTTGTAACATCAGTTGCAGCTAAGCATCGATCACGTCTGTAGACAACAAATCTAGCATCAAACAATTCCGACGTAAGTATATTCATGGTGAGCCAGGTTTCAGTGGGAGCAATTAGAGGATATGGAGAGTCAGCCAAAGCAACATAGAAATCAGTTGTTTTCGATCTCATGCCACCCACATGATAGTAAAGCGCCAAATTAAAAGGAGACAAGTGAAGCGGCAACTGAACAGTAGTATTAGGATTAGAATTAGACACATGATACTGAGCTTATGTCAGGTCTTCCTGAAGCCGTACTCCTTCGTTTTTTAAATTGAATCCAAATGCACGTAGCTTCGTTCCTATAGGCCAGATATTTTCATGGTACATTGCATCATTTTATTCAGCTGGAACACCAATTTTAAAATTTATGAACTTAATATTTTCTTCCAGTTCACCTCGTTTAATTAGCTTGTAGCATGAAATTACACTCGGATTTAAGCAGAGAGCAGCAGCTAAATGATTAACAATCACTTCACATGAGATAGAAGGTCGGAAGCTACCAAGGTGAAACCAATTTAGTTTTAGCACCACATCATTTTGAAGAATATCACAAGAGCCTCTAACAGTTCTGGCAAAATGATTTCTATTGACAACCTTACGTGCGATAGATTCATTCTCAGCAGCTGAACCATTGTTAAATGTAACAGCATTTCCACCAGCATTTAGAGCGTCAGCAACACCATCAACATCAGCAACAACAGCAAAATCAGCATCAATTATAGTATCAGCAATACCAGCTCCAACGTCGTCGTCAGCAACACCAACAGAAACGTTATCACCAGCAAAATCAGCAACATCCGCACCCAGAGCAGCATTGTACACACCAAGAACACTAGCAGCAACAGCACCGGAAACGTCATCAGCAATATCATCAGAAACAGGCATAACACTACTATTAGTACCATTAGTACCATCTCCAAAGTTTACAGTGGCAACCTTGTTTGCGACATTTAAAGTGTCATCACTGGTAGTGGGTACTTCCACAGCATCATTAAGTGAACGAGAATCATCATGTTGTGTATATGTAATGACCGTTGCAGTTTTTGCTTTACTTTTAACAAGTTCAGAGTTAAGCGGCACATTATTATTCGAATTCATATTTAATGTTTTGTTGTCAGCTGTGACTGATAGTGATGAAGATTTTTTATTTGCAGTAGAGACTGGGTTAGATTTAGCATTGCGCAGGGGTATGGGGGTTACGTTTATGGACTTAGTTGTTTTGCGTGGTAAAGCAGGTGATGAAAAGCTTTTATTTATTGCATTAGAATTGACTGGAGTATTCAAATTTAGCTTAGCTTTTGAGCGAGTGTTCACAGATTTAATAGCTTTATTTGTGCAAGCAAGAGAATCGCGGAACAACTTGAACTCATTATATAGATTATTAAGCTTTTTGGTTAGAATATTCAACTTCGCATCACAATTGGGAGAATTATAATTGCTGCATAACTCACACTTCCAACAAATGTTATTTCTTTCTTTTAATAATTCGATCACATTATCATTTAGTTTTAAGCAATTAATGTGAAAAATCAAATGACATATAACACACGACACATAATCGACATCGGTGGTTTTGTTTTCGCAAATAAAGCATTCATTAGACATCGTGATAAGCACAGACAGACAATTTAATAACAAGATTCTGCCAATACAGAACATTTAATACTGAAGTAGCATAGACTGGTAGTATGGGTTAAAAATAACAACATTACAAGCTGTTTTCAAGCAGGTTTTAGAGCTTATCTATCAACTATAGACCAAATTTTTACTGTAAATAGCATTGCAAAGCGTTTTATTGAAAAAAAGGCAAGCTATATGCTTTTTTTGTCGACTTTAAAGCTGCATTTGATACTATAAACATAAGGTCACTTTTATTCAAACTCGCTGCTATTGGTTTACCTACAAAGCTTATCAGAATTTATGAGCAACTTCTCTTTAATATGACTGCTGTAGTATCAAATGGAATAAATCAGTCAACTCAATTTAGATCCTAGACAGGTTTCCATCAAGGTTGCATTTTAAGCCCACTTATGTTTGCTGTATTTATCAATAATGTAGAGAATCGTATTCCTGAAGGGCTGCTTTTCGGAGATTTGTGCGTAAAAGTCTTGCTACATGCAAACGACCTTGTCATCTTGACCGACAATCCCTCGACTCTTCAACTACAAATAAATAAACTAAAGCAATTTTGCGATAGGTGGAACCTGAAAACTAACATCGCGTAGTCCAAAATTATGACTTTCCGCTCTCGCTTCACTAGCAATGAGCGTGTTTGGACTCTAAACGACTCTAATATTAAAGTCATGAAGGAGTTTAAGTATCCGGGTTTTATTATTACGCACAATCTAAATCTACATCCTCAAATTAAAAATAAATTGGCCTCAGCTAAGATAGCAATTAACGCCATACGGTCGACCTTTTTCAATAACAAACATATATACCCAGCTTCTAAATTTAAAGTTTTTAATGCAACTGTTAACAGTTGTTTTTGTTATGGAAACGAAGTGTATGGTTATCAGCAACTTGGTGATATTGAAACTATTCAGAGATATTTTTTCAAGAGAATTTTCAGGCTACCACGTAACACCCCAAATTATGCCATTCATGTCGAATCGGGCCTACCTCTAATCTTCCTTAGTTATACCTTAACAAGAGTTTTCTTTCGTTAGATGACTGTGTCTCGTTATTGAATGAGGAGCTTGGATGGAAGTTGCTCATTCGGTTTATTACACACGCGATCTCATATAGAAATATATGTGCGAATTTTTGATGTAAGCACAAATATTTAACTTGTTTTTGTTTTATAGTTTGATGTGATATATATAACTATTATATGTTACGTTATGTTAATAATTATATTAAGCCCTTTGATTTAACTTTTTTTTCACTTTAAATTATTTAATAAGAGAAAATATAATCCGGCAGACGGCACTACTTGCCATGCTTGTAATTCTTCTTTATTTATCAATCTATGTTTAAAGCTGGGTTTCGAAAGAATTATTCGACCATAGATCAAATCTATTCGCTTACCAATATAGCTGAAATCTTTATAAAATCTAAATGAAAACTGTACGGTTTTTTCATCGACTTCAAGACGGCATTCGATACCATAGACAGGAAAGCACTTATGCTGAAGCTGTATAACAAAGGAGTATGGTCAAGGTTTTTGAACGTTTTGGAAAACGTCTATAACTCAACAACTTCTGCATTCGCTTTTGGATCCAAACAATCCGAACAATTTGAAGTGGAAATAGTAATCAGGCAAGGATGTAATCTAAGTCCTTTATTATTTGCTTATATGACTTAGAAGAAGTATTGCAGGGTAGAGCGCGTGTTTCAGCGGATCTTTTAATCAAGGTACTAATATTCGCCGATGATATTGTTATGCTAGCGGAGTCGCCTGGTAGTCTCCAATTGATGATCAATAGATTGTTCGAGTACTGCAACAAATGGATTCTCCAGATGAGCCTAGATAAGTCTAAATTCATGATTTTTCGTAGAGTAGGCGGCCGAAACGGCCGCAGTGAAACCTAGAAATTTGGAGCTCAAAACATCGAAGTCGTAAATGTATACAACTATCTTGGTATGCGGACATCTAGAAACCTGAACTGGCAATATCATATGAGTGATAAGTTGACCAAATCGAAGCACGCATTAAACGCAACATGGAGGACTGTGGTTCACTGTAAAGATGTCCACTACGAATCCAAATATCGTATTTTTGAAGCCACAGCCAAATCGATCATGTGTTATGCAGCTCAAGTTTGGGGCCATAAGGAGTTCCATGAAGTTGAGCAGCTTCTGCGCTATTTCTTAAAAAGAAGCTTGAAACTACCTTATAGTACTGCGAATCACATATTAATGCTAGAGAGAGGTCTACCATCATTATTTATTTTAACTCTGAAAATACAGATAGACTATATTTTAAAGACTATAGCAATGGATGGTAGGAGACTACCAAAGAAAATTACGATGCTTGTAATTCAAAACCAAATATCATGGTTCAAATCATGGAGATATCTAGCAGAGTACTGTGGACACCCACTATTATTCCGAAACTATATGATGGAAACGTGGAAAAGCGAACTCTATAGATTCATATCGCTAGTGGACGAAAGAAAGAGAGAGGATTATACTATGAAAGCCAGAAGTTCATTACACAGGGGCATATATGCAAGGCTAAACTATAACCTGTTACGAAATAACTACTTCCGGGCGGAGTATCCAACCGATCTCATGTCACTGGTTTTAAAAGCAAGAGGGGAGATACTTACCCTGAACTATGTTCCTCATAGGAGTGATTTGGAAGAAATGTGTGGATTATGTAACACTAGAGAACGCGAAAACGTGTTCCATTTCGTAGGAAGATGTCCTGTTTTGGTGGAAACCAGAAGGAGTACACTTGGAAAAAACTACCTCAGTGAAGAGGAAGTCATAGATGTTTTAAACTAAGTTTTAGACTGGGAATCCCTTTACAACTACACCAAGCTAGCACTTAACTACAGAAAACGGATCTTAGAAGAACTTTTTTAATTTTATGTATTAATTTGTATTAATGTATCAATTTTGTATATTAAACAAAATTAATTAATTAAGTATTAATAATTGTCAACTGATAGACGGCGCGGCGTAAGCCATGTTTAAAAAATGAATGATACACTAAACTTTTGTAATTTGTATGAAATAAAATCATTTGGAACCTAACCTACCCTACATATGTTGAAAAAATAATAAAGAATCATAATAATAATAATAACAATAATAATAATAATAATAATATTAGATGGCAGAGCATTCCAAAGTTTAACGGTAGAAACAAACAACCACAGTGCTGAGTTAACGTAACGACAAGGAGGGACCATAAGTTTAAGAGTTCTATTAGATTGTGCAAACTGCAGTTTAATTAATAAATAGGGAGGCTCTTTTGTACTAATTATCTTATGTAAAAAGATTAATTGCCTTAAATTTAAAAAAAACTGTGTCAATGAGCAGCACAAAGCAAGAAAACACTAATGGGTTATATGATCATATCTGCGAACATTATATACGTAATGAAGAGAATTATTAAACGCAACCTGAAGTTTATTTTGCGACATAGAGGCAAGCTTACAATACACAGTTTCAACATAACATATAAGAGGGAGTATAAGTGTCTTTCCCAGTTTCAATCTTGTTTCTTGTAGTGTCAATGGTGCTGATAGCCATAATTTATGAAGTCCTCCGAAAATTCGACCAACAATAAAATTAACGTGATTGCTGCATGATAAGTTGCTATTTAATTTGAACCCAAGAGTGGTGACAGCTTGTACAAACGATAGTCTGTTATCAGAAAGGAATATTGAGGGTATCGTTTCTACATCAATGGATGTCTTAGAAATTGGTAGTAACTGAGTTTTAGCCGCATTCAATATAAGTCTGTTTGATTGTCTTGCTGAAAGATCCTCATTAACTCTACAGACTAAATCTTCAACTAGGCCAGGTGGTCTCGACAAATAAAATTGTACATCATCTGCATAGAGATGAACAGATACATTCTTACATACATTTAGTAAGTCATTGACATTCATGCAGAAGAGAATGGGACCCAAAATAGATCCTTGCGGTACACCTGAGGTGATTTTTTGAAGACCAGAACGATTACTTACCACTACAATTCTGTCCCATATATTACTCACATAATTTTCTATTAGATTAATAGCTCGCTGGCCACAATAGTGTCTTAACTTGCAACACAATATGTGGTGGTCAACTCTATCGAAGGCCTTTGAAAAATCCAGAAGACATAGCATGGTTAGTTCACCTTGATCGAATTTGACCCTCACATCATCTAAAATTCTTACCATAGCAGTAGAATAACTATGGCTAGCTCTAAAGCCAGATTGATATGGATAAAGCAAACTATTTCGATCAAGATGACCAACAATCTGTTCAACCATTACTTTCACAAAAACCTTTGAAAAGCACGGAAAAATGCTAATTGGACGAAAAGCACCAGGTAAACAGGCTCGAGGTTTTTTAGCTACAGGTGTGACTCTTGCCACTTTCCAGTTTTTAGGGAAAGGGAAAGAAGTTATGCAAAAATTGATAATATGTGTCAAAGAGCTGAGAAAATATGGAATTATTAATTTGAAGAAACGAAGTGGCAAACTATCTTCACCGACAGCATTTGACTTTAAGTTATACATAATGTTCTCAATGTAATTTAAATTATTCCATAACTGCTTGGAACCAAGCCTCGAATTCAATTTTGAAGAAAAATAGTCCTTTAGCTCTTTAAGTTACCCAGATTGCATATTTGCGAGTCTGACAGTATATTTGCCAATGTGTGCTACTACCCAGTCGTTTCCATACTAAATAATTTTTTCTTCGGGATTTAATTGCACTAATGACTTCAGTTGTAAACCATGGATATTTTTCATTTCGCACCCTCACAGTTTTGAGTGGAACATGTCTATGATATAGGTCTAACAATAACGATTGAATCAAATTAAGTTTTTCATCTGCAGTTGATCTATCCCATATCAAAGTGTTAGCTTCGAGAGCGAGCGCGGAAACATTAACTGAGTTAAAATCTCTGTATTGAAAAGTCATTGGGTTTGAAATCTATGTTGTACGTCATAAATAGTCAGTCATGATCTGAAATACCATCCAGAGAAAGTTTATCGTTTAGTCAAACATTAGAAACATCTGACACTATTAAAAGGTCAAGCAAGCTTGGGTTTGAGTTCGGCCCATACCGGGTAGGATAAGAATTCTTAACACTGAGTCCAGAAAGTGATATTAAGTTTAGCAACCGCTCTGATCTACAATTAAATTTTAAAAGATCGGTGTTAAAATCTCCACACAAAATAACGTGCTCATAAATTGAACACAGTTCAGATATATCAGAGAAAAAGTGATCGTGAGGATTTCTTTTACTTGGATTATAAACACAGGATACAATACATTTTTTGGTTCCACCTGAGATTTCTGTAATAAGATACTCAATCCCCCCTTCTTTTGATTACTTCAAAATTTTGCAACCAATACCGGTTCTGCAATAAATGGCAACACCTCCTCCAGTTGCATCAGTAATGCGATCATTACGAAATAACTGATAACCGTTTATTTTGTAACAACTGTCCGGAATATCTATCTGAAACCATGACTCAGTTACACAAAGAATGTCCACAGTCGAATGATCAATAACATATCGAAAAAAAGTCTAATATAGATGTATTAAAACTCCGCGCGTTAATATAACATATTTTAAACCCTTCACTTGTGTTTGATAGAACTCCCAAAGCAGCATGAATTGCGAAATCGCTTATACCACCAAAATAATTACCTGCCATGATCATAATGTTAATTAAATTATAAGTATGCAATGGAAAACAACTTCACAATATTAAAAGAGTGCGAAAGAAAAACGAAAGATTAATAGCAAGTAGCAATGTAATTATTTATTCAATATTATAAAAAGAGAATATGTTACTAAATTAAAGATAATAATAATAACTAAATTGAAAATGAAAAATAAAGATAGTTGTTTTTGTATTGTGAAAAATAAAGAGAAAAGAAAAAAGAAATTAATAAAAGAAGATTTACAAAAAAGTCAAGAACAATATATGTAAATACAATTCAGGTTATGTTTTTGAAGAGTTGAATGTTAAAATGATAGCGTTCATATTTGGTCTCCGGTCTGGTGGTGTATTGAACTTTCATGCAAGCCCGGTGCATGATGCAGTTCTATGTTTGATGTTTCATCGTCGTCGGTTGTCGATGCTGCTTTGCGTTGGATGCTGCTGGATGGTTGTGGGTCATGCTCTCGAGTGATATTTGCTTTAAGAATATCATTAAGGCATTGAAGCGAATCAACCCACTGAGCGTCTGATGGTGAATGTCGCCAGTAGAGTGCGATGGATTTCAGCAGAATGTTTTTATCGTAAGGCGATTTAAATTTGATGATAATGGGAGAATTTACATTATTTTTTGAGCGAGTATGATGAATATTATAAAAACTTGGAGCTTTAATGTTTATTGAGAGGCAGAGATTATTTAACAAGAAGTTAAGGTTTTCATTAGCAGCATATGGAACCTTATGTATTAAAGCATCGGAAGCAACGGCTCTGTTCTCTTGAGCATAAATTATTAATTTAAGTTCGCGTATTTCACTTTTAAGAGCACTATTATCTATTTATAACTGTTGATTCGATTGTAGTAACTCTTTCATCAATTTTTGTAATGTCAGATTTCATTGATGTTATTTCAAGATCAATTTTGTCGATTCTTTTCGGATTAAGCTATTTTTGACGACAAAAGATTGACAATCAACTCACTTTGTTCCGAGCCCTGTCCTTTAGGGGTGGGGGTTCCCATTTTTGTATCTTTGGGTTTTTTTTGTAGAGTTATCAAAAGGCAATTGAAGTGGGGAGCGAGGTACATAAGATGGGAGGTTTTCTTGTGAAAGAGATTTCTTTGGTTTTGTTTGACATCTGAGTTATATTTTATCAAAAAGAAAACAAGAATTTTACTTTTATTTCATTTGTTTTAAATATTTTTTGTTTTTTATGTATTTTTCACTTCTCTTCCACAAATTGTTTTAACTTGCACAATGCAAAGGTCTAAAAATTTACTTTATTTGACAAAAATTGGTTAGCACGGAGAGCCGAAATGAAACACGTTTACTCGATCGCTGACATGACCTCTGTCATGCGCAAAAGCCTAACTTAACTTAATAAATTTTCAAGAATCTATTCCTTATTTGTTATTTAGTAATACATTTTAACTTTTCACTACAAATTGCATCGTACATTTTTATTTCGGAGGGGACACTTCCAGTTTGATTAGAGAACAAAGAAGATCGATTAGTAAATTGTTGGCAACACTAAGAAAAGTTTTTGCAAATCAAAAGAAATTCGAAGAGGAATAGTTTTAAAAAAAGGTGAAAATGTTGTACTGAAAAGATTCAAAAAGGCGGGAAGATATTTGGAGAAAAGGAAAAATCGAAAAACTTGGTCAGAAAAGTTTGCCGAGAGATCTGGGCTAAAGTTCGATAGTTGATGACTTTGGAGGAGATTATTAAATTAATTCGATTCTTTAATTAAATCATTAATATCATTTTTCATCAACCAATTAAAATAATTAGTTGAACCCACCCCTTACTGAGCAAAGCTGTGGCGGCAGCACTTTCTACTGTCGCTGGTAGTTACCTCTTTTAATTCGCCCATCTCACATTCTCGTCTCGATGTTTAGTTTGACAGTTTATTTTTCTTTTAAATTAGCGAAAGTAAATTGTGCCGGTGGTGTTGTTCTATTGCTTTCGTTTTTATTTAAATAACATTGTGAATTAAAAGTGTAATGATGAGCATCCAAGTGGGGATTTGCGTTATATTCGTTTATTATCCTAAATACATAAGACGGTAAAAACAAAACATTAAAACCTGTGTGGAATAAAGTAATTCAAAAATTGGGGCTTAAAAGATATATGATTACTGATTTAGGGAAGTTTTTGTTTGACATTTTTTTTGCTTTTTTACTTTGTGTTTTTTCTTTCCATCTCGGTGTAAATAATTCGATTTTGGTGGTCCTTTATTCTATATAGTGCAGTTATATACATCATACATATACCTAGAAAATTGGAAATAAAAAAAAAGAAAAGTCGTGGAGTTCAAGTAAGGTGTTATATTGTTTTATTATTGCATTACATAATACCTGAAAGTATGCTACAAACTCTAACCAACACAACAACTGAAGTATGCTACAAACTCTAACCAAACCAGCAACTGAAGTATGCTACAAACCACATACCTATTCCCCTTGGTAGAGACCTTTCATCCAATAGTAAAAGACGCAAACCCAATAAGCCATTGGAAAGGAACATTCACGGTATAGCTAGAAAGCTTAAGCAAGTATAAATACGGATCTACTAACTGCGAAACGGTACACTTTATTTTTGAAAGCCCAAGTGTAAAGTTGGTTGTAACAAAAGATATTTGAGTTTGTATATACTTTTATTATAAGGGGAATAATTAGGCGTTTAGTGTGTTAGAAAAAAAGTGTTTAATTAGTTGTGAAAAAAATAATTTGAAGTCGTTAAAAGGAAATATGTATTATTTTCGAACCCGAGTGAAAATACTACATTGGTGTCAGAAAATTGGAATAAAACTTATTTCATGTGTGCATTTGCATTGAGATAATTCAGTAAGACAAGAAAATTGTGTATCGCGTATTTTTAATATAAAAAGTGACTGTATCTAAAGAAAAATGGGTAAGGCTCTGAACGACTTAAACTTGACCGAACTTAAGGCAGAATTAAACAAAAGAGGTCTTACTACTATTGGATGGAAAAATTACCTTAATATTCGTTTGCAAGGACATTTAAGACAAAAAGAAGAACTTGATGAACAAAAGAACGAACAAAAGGAACGATTTGATTAGCAAAATAATGAACAAAACGAGCAAAACAATCTTCTCGAACGATTTGAAAAAGAACGCGATGAACAAAAGAACGAGCCAAAGAATCTTCTCGAACGATTTGTAGAACAAAAGAACGAGCAAAAGAATCTTCTCGAACGATTTGGGAAACAATGCAATGAGCAGAAGAACCTTCTAGAAGATCAGAGAAACCTAATCGAAGGTAAGCTAGCAGTGGCGGGGCGTGAATAATTTCAAAAGTTAGTCGAGGAAAAATTAGTCGTCAAAAATTTAAATGTCGAAAGTTTACTTCAAATTATTTAGTTAATTTTGTAACTTAGTATCAAACCATAAGATTGTGCAATTCAAACCAAATTTGTTATACCTTAAGTCATTTAAGTTATATCTAACAATGAGCTTAATGCATAATAAAAGCGTTTTCGAAAGAAAATTTTTTGGCGGATGCAAATACAACATCTTAAATAAATTTTTTGTTAAGTTAAAAATTTGCGGGAATGTTTCACGCAATATTTCGTTTTTTAATGGTTATGAAGAGCTAAAACGTCAAGTTGTCGAAGAGAAGCAGTTGTATACAAAAATTTAAGTTCATTTTTTAAATCTGTAAAATCAAAAAATCCAGGGAAAAAATTTATTAAAGAAGATATTTTTCCTCTGGATTGGAAATTGCGAAATTATCATATCTTGATTTATTAAGTAAATCTAAAAAAATTAATTCGTTAAAGTTTTACATCTTGTAATTATTTCGGGTGTAAAATTGTCTTTTATTTCTACAAAAAGACGTTTATAACGTGGAATCTATTTCGAGCAATCCTCATTTTCGTGGTGGCTCCGCGCAATCGCTTTTGCATTAAAAAATGCATTCAAATTTCTTTAGAAAGTCAGAGCTAAGCCAAGATTAAAACCTTTCGATTTCTCTTATTGCAAATTCAGCATCCGTTTTATTATTTTGAATTAAATTGAAAAGAATGTCAGTCTTAGCCAAAATTTCGCAGAGAGTATTAAGAAAAAACAAAAATCTCTTGCCTCTTGTTTAATTAACAAGCTCTCGGAAATAGAAAGCGAGGCAATGTCCCATTCGTTAGGGTTTTCTAATATCGTAACAAAAGTTACTATTATATGTCTATCTAATCTAAAATTTAAAATGACGTTTATTATCCGTGAATGATAATGCCAGCGAGTTTCCGATACCACAGGTGCCGGTTGAGATTAATACTGCCAGAAAAAAATTTCAATGCAATTGATAAACAGAAAAAAACCTGCATTAGGTTGGATCTGATCATGTGGGCTCGGTGGCGTGATGCGAAATGCGTTGGGCACTAAGAGGCTGGTCATGGTTCAATACACGATGAAGGCACAAGAAGTTAATCAGTTAAAATGAAAAAGTAGACCAGCACCACTAGAGCAAAGGAATCTGATGATCGACCTTGGCAGGTCGTGAAATAACTATAATTCCAGCCAAAAATAATTGAGAAAAAACTTGGTGGTAGCACACTCAAGTTGTTGTTGGGCATTCAAAGTCATCAAATGATACGAAAAATGGCTTGTTGTTGGGCATTCAAAGTCATCACAAGAAAAGTTTATTGCGCTGACACTAGCACTAAGAGGTTGTGCTGCTTAACTTTTGCTAACTATATCAGCAGACCAGAATGGAAACTTCAGTGCTCTTGTTCAAGAAATTGACAAACGCTTTGGAGATTGCCATATGCAAGAAGTCTTCCGAGTTAACTCAAAACTAAAATGCAAAAAAGTGGCGAAGGCCTACAGCAAATCCAAGCAGACATCGACCGACTGGCAAACCTGCCGTATCCAACCGCATGAGATGAAATCACGCTTTGGAGATGGCCATATACAAGAAGTCTTCCGAGTCAACTCAATACCAGAGTGCAAAAAAGTGGCGAAAGCCTACAGCAAATCCAAGCTGACATCGACCGACTGGCACACCTGCCGTATCCAACCGCATGCGACGAAATCAAAAATACTTGAGAAAAAACTTGGTGGTAGCACACTCAAGTTGTTGTTGGGCATTCAAAGTCATCACAAGAAAAGTTTATTGCGCTGACACTAGCACTTAGAGGTTGTGCTGCTGAACTTTTGCTAACTACATCAGCAGACCAGAATGGAAACTTCAGTGCTCTTGTTCAAGCCATTGACAAACGCTTTGGAGATGGCCATATGCAAGAAGTCTTCCTAGTCAAATCAATACCAGAGTGCAAAAAAGTGTCGAAAGCCTACAGCAAATCCAAGCAGACATCGACCGACTGGCACACCTGGCGGATTCAACCGCATGAGATGAAGTCATTAGCCAGTTTTCAACTGAAGCATTTGTGCGTGCGGTTTCTGCCAGAAACCTACAGCGAGCAACCCGAACTGCTGGAAAACGCACTCTTCCCGAAGCATAAGCCTTCGCTTTGACTATGCAAGCAGCAGAACAGGCTTCTCAAGGAGTTCATCGGGTAAGAAAATTAAACGTTGAGGAGTGCTCTTGTCAGAGAACCGAGTTACAAAGAAGTCAAGGAAAAGGAGCTGCTAGATGCTGGAATTTAAACAAGGCTGGACATCTCTATCGCCATTGCAGATTGCCACCAAAAACAGCCCCATGTCAACATTGTGGACACGAAAACACTTGAGAACAATCAAGCAATACAATGAATACACCTGGTCGTCCTGTTTCCAAGGCCGGAAACGAATAAGAACCAACTTCGAGGGGCAGAGGCTGGTTTCTGGTATCGATGGCCCCAGAACCACTATCCAGGTATCACAGATTACACGCAATAACAAAAGTCTGACAGTAGAGGCAATTTGAAACAACAGCAAACACGTGGCAACCATTGACACTGGTGCCACTCCGTCGATAGTGCGAAGAGACTTGGTCAACACGACATGGCAGCACCAATAGCTATAGTCTGAACAGCGACAGGAAAAAGTTCGCCTGAAGATCAGATTAGGAGACTTGGAGTTCTCACATCTATTTCTAGTAGCAGTTATATGTAATAAGTGTATCACTGGAGTCGACTTTATGAAAGAGCACGCAGTTATTCTGGATATCAGTAAACAAGTTCTTAAGTACAGAAATATAGAACTTCCTATGATCCACGGCAATGAAAACTCGTCAACTCTAAGGACTGTTGTAATCAAAGAAGCCATATGTTTGCCTCCTTATTCAGGAGTGTTCGTTTGGACAAAATTAAAGGGTGAGTCGGGTAGCCATCGGTACCTAATGGTGGAACCAGACTCTGAGTAATGTTCCCAAAACTTTATTGTAGGGAAAACCCTGGTCGCACCAAAGAACAACATGTTGCCTGTACGGATATTGAACATCATACCGTACGAAGTTAAGCTGAGAAAAGGAGATGTAGTTAAGAAATATGAATCTGTGTCAGCAATAACAAAGATCACAGAAGTGGACAGCCAGAAGTCGGTGAGCCTCGAGGATTTAAAGACTATTAACGGAAATATTTTCAAATCATCCAGTCTAAGTGAACATCAGCTTAGTATTGCTTCTTCATGAGTACGGTGACATATTTACTTCACCAAACAGGCGGTATGGTAGAATAAAACATGTGAATCATCGAATCGACACGCGAGACGTGACCTTGACGATGTCATCGTGTACGGAAAAACCTTTGATGAGGATTGTGAGAACCTTAAAGCCGCATTCAAAAGACTTCCAGAAGCTCACCTTAAATTGAATCCAGATAAATGTGCTCTCTTCAAGACTGAAGTGAGTCGGGTAGCTATCGGTACCTAATGGTGGAACCAGACTCTGAGTAATGTTCCCAAAACTTTATGGTAGGGAAAACCCTGGTCGCACCAAAGAACAACATGTTGCCCGTACGGATATTGAACATCAAACCGTACGAAGTTAAGCTGAGAAAAGGAGATGTAGTTAAGAAATATGAATCTGTGTCAGCAATAACAAAGATCACAGAAGTGGACAGCCAGAAGTCGGTGAGCCTCGAGGATTTAAAGACTATTAACGCAAATATTTTCAAGTCATCCAGTCTAAGTGAACATCAGCTTAGTATTGCTTCTTCATGAGTACGGTGACATATTTACTTCACTAAACAGGCGGTATGGTAGAATACAACGTGTGAATCATCGAATCGACACGCGAGACGCGAACTTGACGATGTCATCTCGTACGGAAAAACCTTTGATGAGGATTGTAAAAACCTAAAAGCCGTATTCAAAAGACTTCCAGAATGTGCTCTCTTCAAGACCGAAGTTAC
Source organism: Philhelius pedissequus (assembly GCA_910595825.1). Classification (NCBI taxonomy): domain Eukaryota; kingdom Metazoa; phylum Arthropoda; class Insecta; order Diptera; family Syrphidae; genus Philhelius; species Philhelius pedissequus. The sequence goes on from OU343160.1 coordinate 182,792,927, forward strand.
CTGGGGCTTATCATCTCGTCCGAAGAAGTTAAAACTGATCCAGATAAAGTTGACATCGTCAAGAACTGTCAAACACCTCAAGACAAACATAAACTCCGAAGCTTTCTTGGTCTAGCCACATATTTTTTTTCTCCTGTGCTGACCTGTCCCACTCCGGAGACACCTTTCATCATCGACGCTGATGCGAGCAACGTTGGAATAGGAGCTGTACTGTTTCAAGTTCATGGCGGAGAAGAAAAGTTGTCGCACCATGTCGCACTTAATTGGCTTTTAAATTTTAAGAACCCAGATGGTCAAGTAGCAAGGTGGATCAAGAGACTACAGACGTACGACTACCAGATTCAGCAACGGCGAGGAAAGCCGCACTCAAACGCAAATGCATTATTTCCCCGACCATGCAAACAGGATTGCAAATATATCACATTCCAAGAAGAAAAAAAGATGACTGCCATTCAGAGAGTAAAAGTTGATCCCATTTACGGTTGGCGCAACGAATAACTGAGGAGTGCGCAACAACAAGACTCGGAAACCATTCTTGTATGGAAAGAACACTAAGAAAGACCAGAGTAGAGTGAAATATCTGATAGGAGCTCAGTTCTCAAAGCCTATTGGGTAGAGTGGGACTCACTCCATGTGCAAGAAGGTACACTAAGGGGTAAGTGGGAATCTGCAGATGGCAAATCGTATGTGATGCAGCTAATCGTACCTCGGCCAAAAGTCAACGATGTTCTTCGTGAGATGCACAGCGGAGTTTCTGGAGGACATTGAAAAGATGCGTCAGCGTTCTGCTGGCTACATGCACAAACCGACTTCAAAAAGTGGTGCCGTAAATGCGATACTTGTGCTGCAAGCAAGAGGCCAGGCAGGAAAATTCACTCTAAAATGCAGCTGTATAATGTGGGAGCACCTTTTGAGAGGATTGCACTGGACATCGCAGGCCCTTTCCCTGAAACTGTCAGCGGCCGGAAGCGTTTGACATTCCAAACTAAGAGGCCAAAACAATAGCGGACCAGCTTGTGCTCAATTGGGTGAGCAGATTCCGTATACCTCTGGAACTCCATTCGGACCAAGGGAGGAATTTCGAATCTAATATCTTTCAGGAAGTTTGCTCGCTTCTTGGCAATAAAAAAAAGTCGAGAACAACCCACAGTCTCGGATGGTTGAACGATTTAATAGGACTCGCAAAGAACACCTTTCCAATGTTGTGGGCGACTACCAACGAGACTGGGATCAAAACATTCCATTTTCCTTGATGACCCATAGAATTGCAGTACACAGTTCAAGAGGACATACACCATCGGAAATTCTTTTGGAACAACAATTAAACTGCCGAGTGAAGTTAAATTTTGATGCTCGACAAATAAGATTCATAGAATGGAGAAATATGTGGATATCCGCGGCATATTTACATACACGAAAGAACTAGGACCAAGATAAAGGTAGCCAGCGAACGAATGAAAACACGATACGACATAAGAGCAACAACAGCAGGATTTGAGGCAGGAGATCATGTGTTGCTTTACAACCAGCACCTCCAAAAATGATTGTCTCCGAAACTTAAACAAAATTGCTGATGCTCTTGTTGTTGCTGATGCTGTAGTTGTTGATGATGCTAATATTGCTGGTATTGCAGCTGATGGTGTTACCAACAACAATGTTGCTGATGGACAGAATATAAAACACAATGTTGTATTCACTGGTAAGCGCAACCCACACCAAAACAGCTGCTTGGAAGCGACGCTAACGCGGTCGCATCTCTTTCATCTGTACCTAGGCTTCGTTTCATACACATATCTTGACTTATGAATAAAGTCACTGAGAAGGATGTTATAGAGTTTGTTGATCAAAAACTAAATTTGCCACTGACAAGTTTGGTTTGTTCTAAGCTAGTTAAAAAAGATGCGAATATTTCTTCATTCCATTTTATTAATTTCAAACTGGGAGTTCCAGCCGGGTTTTTTAATGATGTTCTTCAAACGTCCATATAGCCAATAGGAGTTCAAATTAAACAATTTGTAAGCCGTCCAAAAAACAACATCGGCCACAATCAAGACGGGTTGGACACATACACAAAACATTTCCTGTTTCACTAAACAATAATTGTTTCTCAATGTTTTATCATAATACTGGACACATGAGAACGAAGTCTCACGATTTTTATATTGCTGCCGCTGATTGTGCCTATGATGTTATTGCCATAACCGAAACATGGCTCAATAATAAAGTCTTAATCAGTTAATATTTTAATTCTGGTTTTAAAGTTGTTCGCAAGGATCGTTGTTGTGACCAAACTGGCCCAAACAGAGGTGGTGGTGTTTTATTAGCCTTAAGGTCTAATTATGTATGTAGAAAAATAAGTTTATCAAATGTTTCAGGTGAGATTGGCAAATTTGTGTATCATCACTTAGTCCCACTCTCGAAATGATTCATGTGTACTTTTTTGTTTTTTATATTCCGCCCCTGTCACAAAATGCAATATATAAAAGTCATATTGAAAATATTAGTAATATTGTTAAAAATAGTAAAGAAAATTCTTATTTTGTTATTGTTGGAGATTTTAATCTGCCTAACATAAATTGTTCATATTCATACGAAGAAACAAAAAATGTTTCACAGGAATGTTACTAAAGATTCTGAATTTAGTGTGATTGATGGCATAACAGCTTAAATGTGCATGAAATTAATAATGATTCTATTTCCATAGGATGTATTTTAGATTTAAATTTTATTGGTTGTAATCCTAAAGATCAATGTAATGAAGCCAGTTTTAAATTGCTAGATAAAATTATTCATCACAATTCACTTGAAATCATATTTAACTTTTTTGTTTTTAAATGAATTAAAATCTTCTTGTGTTACTGTTCAAACATATCATTTTAAAAACGCAGATACTTATTTGGAAGCTAATGATTGACATGAAATATGCAATTGTGCAAATTTAGAGGTGCCTTTTACAATGTTTCGGAATATTCTGGAGCGTATAACTTCCGTTTCTGATCCTATAAAATCATTTAAGAATTCTAAGGAACCTATTTGGTTCAACAAAAGCTTATCCAGACTTAAGAATGTAATGAATAAGTTACACAAAAAATGTAGAATTTCTGTTTCTTTTCGTGAGCAATTTAATCAAATTAGAAGAGAATATGAATTTTTGAGAAAATTTATTTACAAGCAATACATTTGTTCCCTGGAATCAAACATAAAAAGCAGCCCGAAGTGTTTTTCTTCATTTATAAATACTAAACGAAAATCGGTTGGGATTCCATCTAACGTTTCATACAATGGGGACCCCGCAGATATGATAAATGATATTTGCAATAGTTTTGCTTCATTTTTTCAATCCAATTTTATTGATTTAAGATTAATTGTACAAAAATGAAAGTCTTCAATTCTTTAATTGACGCTGCTGGCTTGTATATACCTGAAAGTGAAGTACTTAAATCTTTGTCTTCACTTGATGAGGATTTTTCTGTTGCGCCAGATAATATACACCCGATTCTTCTAAAGACTTGTAGATTTAACCTTTCTGTACCAATTTGCTTTATATTCAATATGTCTTTGACTCAAGGTTTATTTTTAGATACATGGAAATATTCGTACATCACTCCCCTGCAGAAATGTGGGTCAAAAAGACATGTTGAAAATTACAGACCTATTGCAAAACTTCAATTGATTCCTAATGTTTTTGAAGCAATGGTCAAAAATAAATTGTTAAGCTTAACTAAAAATCATATTTTTGATCCCCACGCTAGGTGCATTCTTTTCTATACATCCAATTGTTGAAAATGAGACAGTCAATACCTGTTTCTCATATCCACTGTGCCAAACTAGTGCCGTGCAATTCAGGTTGCATTTAAATTTAAAAAAAAATGTGTTTTGAATACAAATTAAATAACGATTCTTTATAAAGAATTAATAACCAGAAAGTTATCAGCGTGATATTTGACACTAAAATTAATTTTTCACTTCATATCGATCATATAATATCTAGGGCTAATTCAATGTTGGGCTTTATAATTTTTATTTACTTACTTACTTACTTAGGTGGCGCTAATGTTCGGGACGAACCTAAACATCAACCACCATGCCTCCACACCTAGCCCGGTCTTTGGCTAGCCGCCTCCAGTTACGCACTCCAAGTTGGTTGAGGTCATCTTCCACTTGAGCGCGCCACCTTAGACGAGGTCTTCCTTGAGTGCGCCTACCCTGTGGGTTGGAATCGAAGATCCTGCGAGCCGGAGAATTATACGCTCTACCATGTCAATGTCGCTGGATAGGTCGTATAGTTCGTGGTTCAACCTTCTCCCCCAAAGCCCGTTAACGCAGATAGGGCCGAAAATCTTGCGAAGAACCTTAAGTTCGAAACGACTAAGGATATCTTCATCCGCTTTCGATAGAGTCCATGTCTCCGCGCCATAGAGCAGGACTGGGATGATCAGAGTCTTCTATAGAATCTCCTTTGTTTTACGAGACAGGGCTTTAATACTCAATAGCCTCCCTAGACCATAGGAACAGCGATTGGCAAGAGTTATTCTTCGCTTTATTTCCAAAGAGAAGTTATTGTTAGATGTTATAGCGGGTCCGAGGTAGATAAAGTCCCTAACTACCTAAAAGTTGTAAATGTCTATTGTGACGTTTTGTCCAATGCGCCGGTGTTGTGTGTCCCGTTTTGTGGACAGCAGGTTATTCGTTTTGGCCTCATTGACTGATAATCCCATCTTAGCCGCTTCAGCTTCAAAGTTAGCCAACGCTCCAGTGACAGCTCGCTGGGCTCTGCCAATGATGTCTATGCCATCAGCGTATGCTAACAATTGCACAGACTTGAAAAAAATTGTGCCAGTAGAGTTAACTTGGGAATTTCTTACAATTTCTTCAAGTATTAAGTTGAAGAAATCGAACGATAGCGCATCACCTTGAAGGAATCCTTTTTTGACATCAACAGCTTCTGTGAGGACAGTACCAACTTTGACGGAGCTGCGAGAGTTCTCCATCGTCATCCCACACAGTCGGATGAGCTTTGTGGGGATGCCAAAACCGGACATGGTTCTGTATAGCTCGTGTCTATAAATGCTATCGTACGCGGCCTTAAAATCGATAAAGAGATGGTGGGTGTCGATTTGGAGTTCTTGGGTAGTTTCCAGGATCTGCCATAGCGTGAAAATTTGATCGATTGTGGACTTTCCTGGCGTGAAACCGCACTGATAGGGTCTAATCAAGTTGCTGACAAATGGTTTCAGACGTTCACATAATACAGCAGAAAAGATCGTGTACGCGATATTCAGGAGACATATTCCTCTATAGTTGGCGCAGCTTAGAGGGTCTCCTTTTTTGTGGATCGGGCAAACGATGCCGAGGCTCTATTCATCAGGCATACTTTCTTCTGATCAGACTTTAGAGCTGAGTTGGTGTATGCACTGTACCAGGTCATCTCCGGCTGCTTTAAAGAGTTCGGCGGGTAGTCCGTCCGGGCCAGCAGCTTTGTTGTTTTTTAGTTGGGATATTGCTATCCTCACTTCATTTTGGTCAGGTGGACGGAAGTGTTGTGTGTCATCGTCCATGTTCAATGATTTTGGCATTTTGGTCTTCATCGCTGTTTAAAAGTCTGCAGAAATGGTCTTTGCATATACTCAGCACCGACTGTGACTCTACTATTAGGTTTCCATTCCTATCTCTACAGGCTTCTTTGCGGGGTTTTTTGCCTCGACACGTTGTTTTTACCTATTGGTAAAACTGCCGCACCTTATTCCTGGAGTAGCATTTCTCAATATCTTCGATCGCGTGCTTCTCATGCTCTCTCTTTTTCTTCTGGAGAAACTGGTGTTCTTGCCGTCTTTTCTGCTCGTAGAGCTCGGGGGCAAGTCTCGTTTTTCTTTGCAGCGCCGCTTTATATGCCATTTGTTTAGCTACATGGGTCTGCCTGCAATCTTCATCGAACCAGAGGTTTCGTGGTGGAGGTCTGGTGAAACTTAGCACATCGGTGCGGCACGTCTGATGGCTTGTTGGCAAAGTTGCCAAGTTGGTATTCGGCACTTGATGCTGGCGGCAATTTGTTTCTTGATAGGTTAAGGGATATTCGATGGGCATAAGTTCTGGCGGTTTCTTGCTCGGGTTATTCGCATTGTTACCTTGGCTGTAAGAAGGTAATGATCTGAGTCGATGTTAGCTTATCGGAAGGTGCGAACTTCCAGAATACTTGAGGCGTGCCTTGAAACAATCGCAACGTGATCAATCTGATTGACGGTTATTTGATCTGGATGCCGCCAAGTCCCTTTGTATATCTGGAGATAAGGACACCATGTGCTTGCAATGGTAATGTAACGTGCCGCAAAGTCAATTAGCCTAAGCCCGTTTTCAGACGGTTTGTCGTGTATACTATGTTTTACGACAGTCCTACCAAAGATATCCTCTTTACCTATTTTGGCGTTAAAATCGTCAGCACGATCTTAGCGTCATGTTTAGGGCACTGCTCATAGGTTTTGTGGAGGAGCTCGTAGTAGTCATCCTTGGTGGCGTCATCCTTGTCTTCTGTGGGAGCTTGAGTTCATACTAGACTAGGTTAGGTAAGGTTGGGTTAAAGTGGTCGTCATGAAAACAGCTGACACACTTAGACCTGAGACAGGTCCATTGTGATACTACATGAAGAGAAATTAACTCTTTTAATCAAACCAGTTCGAGCCCCGAATGAAGATGTGAAGTCGGTGAATCTCAATGTGTCTTAGATCACTGATGTCGTCGAGAAAGTATTCCCCTAGGTATAATCTTCGTCCTTGGGAGAGAGCAGGAACTGAACAAAGAAGATGTAAGGTAGTCTCTTCTTCCTCCTCGTCGATGCAGCTTCAGCAAAAGTCATTTGAGAAAACGCCAAGTTTTTTGGCGTGTATACCAATTAAAAAGTGTCCAGTTACAACACAAATTACGGAGCCAAGATGTTTCCTGCTCAAAGAGAGTAAACTTTTTGACTGTCTTCGGTCTATTACTGGCCAGATTTGTCTGGTCCAGGCACGTAGTGATGTTTGACCATATTTATTTGTTTTATAGAGTTTTGATGTAACAATAGTTTGCTTGTAGCGATAAACATACCGATTTCTTCCATTTTCGGTAGAATAGATATTTGGGTTCCTTTTCTGGCGAGTTCGTCGGCTTTGCAGTTTCCCAGAAAATCACTATGACGCGGCACCCAACTGTGAATGATAAACTGTTCTGCCATCTTCCTGAGAGATGATCGACAGTTGCGGGCAGTTATGTAGTTTGTGGAAACAGAGCCAAGTGAATTGACGGCTGCTTGACTGCCAGAGAATATGCGGATATCCGATGTAGATATCACGTTTTCCCTTAGCCAGGAGGACACTTCTTTAATCGCCAGAATTTTCGCTTGGAACACGCTGCAATGGTCAGGGAGACGGAAAGAGAGAATAAGATTTAGTCTGTCTTATTACACACCACCGCTCACACTCTCTTCGGTTTTCGAACCGTCCGTATAAAAGTGGGCTAACTGATCTTTTAAGAACCTCTCATCCTCCCAATCTGATCTTGGTGGGATGGTAACTTGGAAGTTCTTGTCGAAGTTAAGCTGGTGTGTAGTGTAGTCGGATCGTCCTAGTTTTGCTCCGACCTTGTTCAGAATATAAGAATGGCCTATCGAATTGCTAGTCCATTGAGAGATGGCCTTGAGATGAATAGCTGTACTAGCAGCCACTTGTTTGCTTAAAATGTCGAGGGGTGTAGGGTTAAGTAGTATGTCAAGGACAGCCCAGGGTGTGGAGCGGAGTGCTCCATTGATACATAAGCTGGATGACCTTTGGACCTTATTTAATTTGTCACCATATGTGACTTTGTCCAATGCAGTCCACCATACTGCTACCCCATAAGCAAGTATCGGTCTAACGACCGCTGTGTACAACCAATGCGTAATCTGTGGGGATAAGCCCCATTTATTTCCAATGGCTTTTTTGCAAGAGAAGAGTGCAACTCTTGCTTTTCTTACTCTTTCTTGTATATTGGATTTCCAACTTAGCTCTTTATCTAGTATGAGACCTAGATACTTGGCTTCGTCTGAGAAAGTCAGTGGCGTTGTACTTATTGATGCGGTATAAGTTGGGGAATTTTATATTTCCTAGTAAAGAGGCAAGTTCTGCCTTGGTTGGTTTAATATTCAGACAACATTTGGTTGCCCAAATCTCGATTGAGAGCATTTTGCATTAAGTCTACTAGAGTTGGAGCGTGCTTACCTGTTACAACAATGGCAACATCATCGGCATATGCTATTACCTTAACCTTATATCCCTCTTGCTTCCATGTCTATCAGCATTTCGTTTACCAATGTGTTCCATAGAAGTGGGAATAAAACACCAACTTGTGGACTCCCTCTGCTGACATACCTTCTTTCTGAGTAGTCCCCCAGGGTTGAGTTTATTACACTGCTGCCTAACATGAGACTAATCAGCTCTGCCAATGAGCCGGATATCTTAAGGTTTCTCAACGCTGTTATTATTGCCACCTTACTAGCGTTGCTGAAAGGACCCTCAATGTATAGGATTGCTACCAGAGTGCACTCTTTATGGTGCAATGAATATTCTATACATTGTACCAGGGTGTGTAAGGCGGTTTCAACCAATTTTCCCTTACAATATGCGTGTTGATCAGCAGAAATGAGATTAGGGTATATTGTACTGCGTAAATGAATTTCTATCAGTCTTTCTAGAGTTTCTAAAAGGAAAGAAGATAAACTGATCGGTCTGAAGTCCTTCGGATTTACGTGGATACTTTTACCAACTTTGGGAATGAAGATGACCTTAACTTCTCTCCAGAGTAAGGGGATGTACATTAGGTCAAGGAACCCATTTAAAATAATCTCCAGGATAGGTATGATTATATCTGAGGTTATCTGGAGTTCGGCAGGTATTATGCCGTCTGGTTCCGCCGACTTATGAGGATCGTAGCTTTTATTTGCCCAAAGTAGCTTTTCCCTTGTAATCAGACCAAGATTGTTATTAGTTTTATAGCCTGTCCTTGATTGTTCAGTTCTACAAATATTTTGTGATCTACCCGGAATGAGTATCTAGTAGCAGTGATAGCCAGTCTTTGCTATCAGATTGGGACTCTTTGAACGAGTCCCAATCTGAGTTCTGTTAAAAAGTTTGCTACAGTTTTTTTGAGCGGTGCTAGCCCTGAATTCCACAACGGGATTTTTGTTTTCCTCTGATTTGAATAATAGGACAGCATATGTCCATTGATCTATTTAGGACGAGGGTTAAGACCTTGACTTTTTCATAACGGTCGCTGTTGTTTTTGGGTATCGTGGGAAGCGAGGGACTAATTAGTTTATCGAATGTTTCCGTATATAGTTCCCAGTTAGTTTTCCGATAATTACGGAATGTTATTTTCTTATTAGCTTTTTCATCTAAGCAGAACTGGATATATCTATGATCAGAGAACGAATGTTCCTTTGATACTATCCAATCCAGAATCTTTTGATGAATTACATCAGAGGTGAGAGTAATGTCTAAGACTTCCTGTCGGTTCTTGGTGATGAACGTCGGTTCATTCCCAATGTTACTTACAATTAAGTTAGTACTGAGTATAAAATCAAAGAGTGACTCAACTCTTTCATTTATATTTTTACTGCCCTAAACGGTGTGATGGGCATTTGCTTCACACCCGATTATCAGGCACATTTTCTTTCGTTCAGCCATCGAAATAAGCTCTATTCGAAGAAAACGCAAAAAATATTTACATATTATTTTTGTTTTTGTGGACTGTGTGGATTAAAGCCAATTGAAATATTTTGTGACCATAGTCCAAAATGCGTTTCGCCCGGGCACGATAGTTGGGCTCATCAGTTAGATGCTATGGTCGATGTCTACCAAACCAAAAACATTGCGTATTAGAAGGGTACGATAGCATCTAACTGATGAGCCCAACTATCGTGCCCGGACGAAACGCATTTTGGACTATAGGTCACAAAATATTTCAATTGGCTTTAATCCACACAGTCCACAAAAACAAAAATAAAAATAATATGTAAATATTGTTTGCGTTTTCTTCGAATATAAATACTGGATAGACCACGGGCATAAAATCAATACATATTTCTAGGTGCATGAATTTAACCAAATTCCCTTAGAAAACTATAATTTGCAGTATACATATGCTGCAAATTCTATAAGAATCGGTAGACATCGACCAAAAATATTGCGTCTTAGAAGAAAGGTCCGAAATAAGCTATCTCAGCGTGTCGCCAGAAAGTGGGCCAAGGTGGTCATGGCCAAGGTATGCAGAAGCTATCAACTACAACCATTTCTGGTTTGCACCCTTGCCACTGTCAGATCTCGATCGCTGAAATTAGGAAGGAATAAATGCAAAAACTAAACAATACAAACGCATTTATACACGTAGGTATTCTTTTTGTTCCTTATTTTGTGGACTGTTATTATGATTTTAATTGAGTTTTTTTGCGACTTTTAGTCCAAATTAGTATGCGTTTCGCCCAGGTACTACAGATAGGCTCATCAGTTAGATGCTGTAGTACCTTTCTAAGACGCAATATATTAGTCAATATATTGTGTCTTAGAAAGGTACTACAGCATCTAACTGATGTGCCCATCTGTAGTACCTGGGCGAAACGCATATTAGTTTGCACTAAAGATCGAAAAAAAACTCAAAAAAGAAAAAAAAAAAAAAAAACTCAATTGAAATTAGGAAGTAAATGTGCATTAATACTACTTTTTGTCAATATGCATGATCTGGATTCACCCTTATCCATTGCATGCAGTAAGTAGTATCCAGTCCTTGAATTTTGGATCCAACGATTCAGGGTTCTTGGATCAGGACGACGTCTTCCCCTTTGTTGTGCGGCCGGTGAAGAAGGGAGGCCGACGCCAGGTTGGAGTGTTGGGTGTTAATCTGAACTAACTGCACCATCTTGGTTACAGTCAGCTGGACCAGCAACCGCCACTGTTCCGTCGAGGTCTTCATCAGATTCAGAGTCCGAGCGTAGTAACTCTTCTTCATCGCCGAGGGTTTCGTGTATGGAGTCAACTACATCCATGTCGGAGTGTTCGTCGACGATAAGAACCAAAATAGGTGATTGTGAAACTGACGAACCCGCGGAGGAGGTTCACGGTATATCTTCTTCCGTCCTTGGGGGTTTAATAACCGCGGTAGGCTCCTCCACTAAGTCCTCGTTTCGTGGAGGTGTACGTACAATGTGTACACTGTCCTCATCTTTTTTGCAGATTTTTAAAGTAATGGTCGCCCAGCCAAACCGTACCACGCCTTGAGTTTCCACTAGGGGAGCCAACGAGTCCTTATTTATCACTATTGTAGCCGATCTATAAGGGCCCACCGGATCCTCAAGCTTGGTAACTTTCCAGTCATGGGTTCGCAAGGTTGGGTTACCAAATTGAATCATTTTGACGATTTCATCCTTGTCAGTAAGCTCAGCCGGTAATCTGGTGCGGGCTCTTGGTCTAAAGGAGATGTCCTCTCTGGATACGACTTCAAGCTTTGCACCAGAACACAAGCCTTCAAGCGTATCAAAAGCAAGTTTGTACAGACCGGACGACCTCTCACTATCAAAGGCAACGAGCTTAACTCTGCCTTGGTACCAGCCCGCATCCTCGAAAACTGCCGCTTCCCCTGGGTTTTCTTGAAAAAAGATCCAGTATGAAGCTTGGAGCTTATTTAGGACCGTTTGCCAATGGTCGTAAGTGATCGTTCCGTGTGCATTACTTCTGTCTATGACAGCGAGGATAGTTTTGTGCTTCAACAAGTCGCTGAAAGACAAATCTTTCCGTGTGAAGGTGCCAGAGTTGTGTACCTTTTGCCTTTTGGTTTCCCTCGAAGGACTTTATTCGCTTCGACGTAAAGTCTCCGCTGGTCCTGGTGTTGAAAATGCCTTTGGCCCAGGCAAGTTTAACGGTTTGCTTTGATTTTAGCTCCGACTTCGGCAAGTCGCCTAAAGTCTTCATTATCCCCTCGGCGTCCCGTCTATTCTTGCTTGAGGGCAGTTTTAACTCCTTCACGTTGGGAGCGCGGCTGCAAGTCATAGTCCCACTACCACCAGGAAGCGGATCCTCCGACGTGCAAGAGAGAATCTACCCTGACTTAGGGCGATACCAACTGTCGTGGCCATTCCCGGAGCCATCGTAGTCCCCCCTCCACACGTAATAGGTTTTGAGAAGGCGTTGGAGGTGGAAGGTCCACCAGTAGGTTTACGGTTTGTGTCAGGTTTGACCCCCTTTCTGCAAACAGCCGCGTCTAGACCAAGAGATTATTAATTCCCCCCGGATGACGTGTACATCATTGTGAGAGTAGTGGTCGTCTCAAGGTTCCTTCAGTTACGTTTTTTTTCTTTTTATTGTTATTTTTTTTTTTGAAAATTGTGTGCTCGTGCTGTATATATATCGACTAATATATTGCGTCTTAGAAAGGCACTACAGCATCTAACTGAAGAGCCCATCGGTAGTACCTGGGCGAAACGTATATTAATTTGTACTAAAGGTCGCAAAAAAACTCAAAAAAAAAATTAAATTAGGAAGTAAATATGCATTAATTCTACTTTTTGTCAATATGCATGATCTGGGTTCACCCTTATCCATTGCATGCAGCAAGTAGTATCGAGTCCTTGAATTTTGGATCCAAAGATTCAGGGTTCTTGGATCAGGACGACGTCTTCCCCTTTGTTGTGCGGCCGGAGTAGAAGGGAGGCCGAGGCCAGGTTGAAGTGTTGGGTGTTAATTTGAACTAACTGCACCATCTTGGTTACAGTCAGCTGGACCAGCATCCACCACTGTTCCTTCGAAGTCTTCATCACATTCAGAGTCCGAGGGTAGTAGCTCTTCTTCATCGCAGAGAGTTTTGTGTGTTCAGTCAACTTCATCCATGTCGGAGTGTTCGTCGACGATAGGAACCAAAATAGATGATTGTGAAACTGAGGAACCCGCGGAGGAGGTCCACGGTATATCTTCTTCCGTCCTTGGGGGTTTAATAACCGCGGTAGGCTCCTACACTAAGTCCTCGTTTCGTGGAGGTGGAGGTACAATGTGTACACTGTCCTCATCTTTTTTTGCAGATTTTTAAAGTAATGGTCGCCCAGCCAAACCGTACCACGCCTTGAGTTTCCACTAGGGGAGCCAACGAGTCCTTTTTTATCACTTTTGTAGCCGATCTATAAGGGCCCGCCGGATACTCAAGCTTGGTAACTTTCCAGTCATCGGTTCGCAAGGTTGGGTTACCAAATTGAATCATTTTGAGGATTACATCCTTGTCAGTAAGCTCAGACGGTAATCTGGTGCGGGCTCTTGGTCTACAGCGGATGTCCTCTCTGGATACAACTTCAAGCTTTACACCAGCACACAAGCCTTCAAGCCTACTAATAGCAAGTTTGTACAGACCGGACGACCTCTCACTATCAAAGGCAACGAGCTTAATTCTTCCTTGGTACCAGCCCGCATCCTCGAAAACTGCAGGTTCCCCTGGGTTTTCTTGAATAAGGGTCCAGTATGAGGCTTGGAAGTTATCTAGGACCGTTTGCCAATGGTCGTAAGTGATCGTTCCGTCTGCATTACTTTTGTCTATGACAGCGAGATTAGTGTTGTTCTTCAACAAGTCGCTGAAGGTCTAATCTTTCCGTTTGAAGGTGCCGGTGTTGTGCACCTTTTGCCTTTTGGGTTGCCTCGAAGGACCTTATTCGCTTCGACGTTAAGTCTCCGCTGGTTCTGGTGTTGAAAATGCCTTTGGCCCAGACAAGTTTAACGGATTGCTTTGTTTTTAGCTCCGACTTCGGCAAGTCGCATAAAGTCTGCACTATCCTCTCGGCGTCCCGTCTATCCTTGCTTGAGGGCAGGTTTAACCCCTACACGTTGGGAGCGCGGCTGCAATTGGTAGTCCCACTACCACCAGGAAGCGGATCCTCCGTCGTGCAAGAGATAGATCTACCCTGACTAAGGGCAATACCAACTGTCGTGGCCATTCCCGAAGCCATCGTAGTCCCCCCTCCACACGTAAGAGGTTTTGAGAAGGCGTTGGAGGTGGAAGGTCCACTAGTAGGTTTACTGTTTGTGTGGTGAGTTTGACCCCCTTTCCACAAACAACGGCGTCTAGACCAAGAGACGATTCATTCACCGGATGACGTGTACATCATTGTGAGAGTAGTGGTCGTCTCAAGGTTCCTTCCGCTACGTTTTTTTTCTTTTTATTATTTTTTTTTGAACATTGTGAGCTCGTGTCACTGGCGACTTGTCCTCTTTCGAGGCTAAGCCCGAGCTGGCAGCCGTGATTTCTACTGACTTTTGAACGTATATCCCCGTTCGATTTTCTCTTTATTGTTGTACAAATCAATATTTTTATTTATCAAGTTTTCTGACATTGAGGTTATTTTGGAGTTATTTTCGTTTGCAGGAATCCGGAGCTGGATTGCTGGAGATCCGTACATTAAGCCCTTCACCACGACCAGGTCAACTCCATAGGGAGGCATATTAGACTAATGTTGGCGAACTTGGCCTTGATACGGATTGTCACAAGTCGCTCACTTACGTGTCGAAAGCCCAATACTTCTTGCCAAAGTCTGCCGCTTATGACGAATCCGCACCCAAATAGATAATGTGGTCTTCTTTCACAATCACCGTAGTATACATCACAGTTCTTCCTTTGCCCGGCCCATCCCATCGCCCTTCTTGGATGGCACTAATTCCTGCTCTGTGGCAGTCTAGGTTCTCCTCTAGTTGTTCGGCTGCACGTGGTCTGTTAACAGTTCTAACATTCCACGTGCAGATCCGAAGGTCATTGTCCTTAATGCATTTTGGCGGGTCGTCAACAGTTAATCCTTCCTGATCAGGGCCTTCCCTATTCATACGCACCCAACCACCATAATTTTTATTTATAATTCAAAATTCAGGTTTTGAAGATCCCTATACTCTTAAATACTTTAAATGAGCATTGTTAGACCATTATTACAGTATTGCAGCGTTATATTGAATCCTTATACTCAATCAAGTATTAATCTCATAGAAAATGTTCAAAAATGTCAAAGTATGTTTTTGCGAAAAACCTTTAGAAATTCATGTGTTCCATGTTATGAGAGCAGATGTGTACTTACAGACCTCAAGCTTCTGAAGAAAATTAAATTCTGTATTTTTTTCATTTGATAAACTTTTTGCAAATATTAATTGTCCAGTGTTGTTATCAGCGATCAATATTTATGCACATGTTTGCATTTTGCGACCAAGAAGTGGTGATTTCTTATAACGGGTTATCCATTTCGCGGTTTCAAAAGCATAGCGCTGGAATTCGACATCTGTCAAACTAAATTGTTAAACCAATTTTTTTTGCGGTTGACAGTCTGACATTTAGGAAAATGGATCGCTTAACTATTGCACAACGCATAAAACTTGTTAAAACCTACTACAAAAATGGGGATTCTGCCACAGCCACATATCGTGCTATAAGAGGTGATTATAGTTTACATAATCGTCCAACTGCAGAAGCAATTGGCAAAATTGTGAGGAAATTTGAAGAGACTCGATTGGTTACAGATATTGTAAGGCCGGTGCAAAGTGTTGCCAAAGACCCGAATGTGTCGATTCCTCGTCGTTCTCAGGAATTAGGATTGTCTTACGGCACATTATGGTGTATTTTGCATTTGGATCTACACCTTCATCCATATAAAGTCCAGCTCACACAAAAACTGAAGCCAGCTGACCATTTACAGCGTCGTAGATACGTCGAACTGGTGCTTGAACAACAGGCGGTGGACGGCGATTTTTCGAACAAAATTTTCTTCAGCAACGAAGCACATTTCTCACTCGGTGGGTATGTTAGTAAACAAAATTGTCGCATTTAGGGTTCTGATAATCCTCAAGTAATTGAAGAGAGACCATTACATCCACAAAAAGTCACTGTTTGGGGCGCTCTTTGGTCCGGAGGTGTGATTGGACCTTACTTCTTCGAAAACGACAATGGAACGAGTGTCACCGTCAATTCGGAGCATTATGGTCATACGATTACCGACTTTTTTTGCTTGCTATTGAAGAATACGACTTGGAGAATATGTGGTTTCAACAAGACGGTGCCACATGCCACACAACTCGAGCGAATATGGCTTTATTGCAAGAGACATTTCCTGGCGCGTAATTTCTCATCGTGGCGATATCAACTGGCCACCAAGATCATGCGATTTGACACCGCTGGCCTTTTTTTGTGGGGCTACGCGAAAGACCGTGTTTATGCAGATGAACCTTTAACTCTTGAGCACTTGAAAACCAACATTCGTCAAGTTATGGCTGAGATACCGCCCAATATGTGTCAAAAAGTGGTCCAAAATTACCTCAAAATAATCGATGCTTGCAACAATTCGCGTGGTGGTCATTTAAATGATGTAGTGTTTCACACATAATATCAACGTTCAAGCTTTATAATAAAAAAGAAATATCATGAAAAAAAAATATTGTATATGTGTTTTATTTACGTTTACTTTTGAAGCCGCAAACTGGATAACCCTTTATGTTCCTTGCCATAGTACAAGTTATGCTAAGCACAATCCAATTAGAAAAGCTTGTACTGATTTTAATGAATTTGATAATGTTATTGATTTTAATATAAATAGAAATGAAGTAAAGAAAAGATGATCCGAATTAATGTAAATCATTATAATAATTTTATTCAGTTCTTGTATGATTACAAACTTGCCTTTTAAAGCCATTTTTCGTATCATTTGATTACTTTGAATGCCCAACAACAAATGATACGAAAAATTGCTTTAAAAAGCAAGTATGTAATCATACAAAAACTAAATATAATTCAAACAAAAATTACCAGCGTCAAAATCTTTCACATAAAAAATCTCCCTCTTTATATGAACAACAAAATTGTTGGCTTATAAACGAGTAAGGAGAAAATAAGAAAGAACCCGAATAAACAACAACAAACTAGTGTGGCTAATAAAAGCCCTAGGCATTTCAATGCAATTGATAAACAGAAAAAACCTGCAGTAGGTTGGATCTAATCATGTGGGCTCGGTGGCGTGATGCGAAGTGCATTCGCTACAAAGCGGCTGGTCATGGTTCAATACACGATGAATAAGAAGTTTTCAATTAAAATGAAAAAGTAGACCAGGGGGTCAATTCCCGATCTGTGAAGATGTGAAGTGATAAATTTTATCACGCTTCCACTCCTAATTCCATTCTCGATTCGTGAAAAAGTGAAGTTATATGCCAATTACTTTTCATATGATAATTTTTTTATCACAGTCAATTGTTTTGTGAAGAAAATGTTTCTAATCGAATATTAAGAAGAAAAACAGGATTTGGCACATGACAAGTAAGCAACAATTATATTTATACACAAATTTATTTTGGTAGTAAGTTATATTTGTGTTAGTTCGAGTAAATAACGAAATTGTTAAATCAACAGATTCACAACAGCCGACGCGACGGTGCTCATTCCCGCGACAGATCGTTGAAAACTACCCATTGCAAAAAATGCAGAGCACTTATCAATATTTAATAGCTTTGAAGCGCACTTATAAGTTGAGTGTTTTTCAAGAATGCTCTCAATTCACGTATTAAATCTATGCATAAATGTTTTGGGAATCTATAAAGTTCAATAAAGTGCTCCTAGTTGTAACTTCGGAAAGATTCTGCCCATCTCGAAGGGAAAGCCTCAATATCCTCACATGAAAGAATAATAAATCTTACTCAAAACAGAGATACTATTGAATATAATATAAAACCCACAATTGTTCAGTACGACGTCTTTTATTAATTTATTAAACGAATTATTATTCCTGACATTATTCTTAAGAAAATTAAAAGCTGAAATGAAATATTTACCTTTCCCAACAAAAAATCTAATCAGCAATGACAGAATTTATTTTTAATACTCTTTAGTACAAACTTTATCGCAATGAGTTCTAGAATCGCATTAGGCGTGTGCGTGAATTTGGAAAATGATTAACCTCTGTGAAAACTGAAATGATATTTTTTTTTTTCACTTCAAAACTTCACAGATCGGGAATTGACCCCCAGCACCACTAGAGCAAAGGAATCTGATGATCGGCCTTGGCAAGTCGTGAAATAGCTATAATTCCAGCCAAAAATAATTGAGAAAAAACTTGGTGGTAGCATACTCAAGTTGTTGTTGGGCATTCAAAGTCATCATATAATAATTTTATACATTGTGTATACATAGTAGACATGGTATACTATATATATATATATATACATACATATATATATAAAGTAAGCCTTAAGTAATCTGCATAAAGTTTTGTAACTTGGTAGACGATAAATAAATAAATAAATAAAATTTGGGAAGGCCCTTATACTGTTGATACAAAAATCAATGGTGTCGCTTACCGTATTCGGAAAGGGGCTAGAGGATAGTGCACTGTGACCGCTTGCATCTATATAACGGTTATGGGAATACTGGAGGAGGGACAATGTAACGAATTGTACTATCTGATAACTTTTGAATTCCTAACGGACTATCTTATACTAAACATAATACCTGAAAGTATGCTACAAACTCTAACCAACACAACAACTGAAGTATGCTACAAACTCTAACCAAAACAAAACTGAAATAAGCTCCAAACTACATATCTATTCCCCTTTGTGGAGACTTTTCATCCAATAGTAAAAGACGCAAACCCAATAAGCCATTGGAAAGGAACTTGCTGGAAGCGTTTGACGAGAACTTTTACGGTATATCTAGAAAGCTTTAACAAGTATAAATACCGGTCTACTAACTGCGAAACGGTACAATTTATTTTTAAAAGCGCAAGTGTAAAGTTTGTTGTAAAAAAAGATATTTTAGCTTGTAATTGGTATACTTTTCTTATAAGTGGAATAATAACTGCGTTTTATTATCTACTGGTCTACACGTATTACAAAAAAAAACACGAGATGCTGGTTTCTATTGGGGTTTCTATCTGGGTTTGCAAACATTGTGAATCCATAGACATGTATATGGTAGGCATTTATGCATGAAGTGGCAAGTGAGTATTTCTGTTGTCAAAGGAGATGAATTTTTTTGAATACCTACATATATGTATTCCATTATTCTTTATGTAAATAATGCGTAGGTATGTATGAAGAAGAAAACGCAAGTAATTAGAGTGCTTCTTTATTTATTCCGGATAAGGAATAGAATGGATGGAAAAGACAAAATGGTTATCCAGAATATCCAGAATGGAATGAATAAAGAAACAGAAATAATATCTGGAATAGAAAAGAAAACCATGACATCAATCAGCCGTTTAAAAGTGTAGTGATGATGACAAAAAAAAACAGGTATATCTATGGGAAATAGTAAAAATAAAATAGCTTTTATTTATTAATTAATGAAAACTGACATTTAAATAATATTTATATACTTATGTCAATAATAAAAATATAAAAAATATTTGGTCATCCATTTTATTTGATTTCTTGCTTTTCGTCTTTGGCTGCTGTCATTTTGTTTGTTTTCATGCGAGAGGGTTATTCCAAGAATATTCTTTTCATTCCTTGTTTAACATGGAATAAAAAGAAATTATTCAAAAGGTTCCGGAATGAATAAGGAAACAACAAAATAGTTTATCCGGAATATTCCATGGAATAAAGAAACGCAAAATTGGTATTCCGAATATTCTGGACATACCAGAATGAGTAAAGAAACACACTCAATATGTAAAATATAATTTTTGTTTTGTTTTTGTGGACTTTAATTTGATAGTGGAGATTTTTAACGTTTTTTTTATTATAAATCTATCGTCAGTAAGCTCTATTTAAATAATAATGACATTTTGATATTAATATAAAAATTCAATACAAACAACAAATACAATACAAACAAAAAATTACACAAACAAATTTACAGTGAATTTAAGAACTTATATAATCTTTTTTGAAAATTGGATTTCTTATTGCTCCATCGTCACTATTCATTAAATTATTTTTATTTTTAAATATATAAAGAGATTCAAAAGCATCTAGCTCATAAGGATTATTTACACTACGTTTTAATTTAAAATTTTGTAAACTAAAATTATGGTTATTATCTAGCATGTGTTGTGATACACTTGATTTTTCTGGTTCATTGTATTTTAGATGCGCAAAATGTTCTTTAAATCTTTTAAGAATTGGTCTTCTTGTCTGCCCTATATATTCCTTATTACAATTGTTACATCCAATTGAGTAAATCCCTGATTGCTGTAATGTTTCAATTTTGTCCTTTGATCCACTAATCAGATTTTTAATTTTTATTTCACTTCTTTGGCTAATTCTGATATTTTGTCTATTAAATATTGGTCTTATTTTATTTTATTTTATAAACCATAATTTTAGTTTACAAAATTTTAAATTAATACGTAATGTATTTTGAATCTCCTTATACTCGTATATTTAAAAATAAAAATAATTTAATGAATAGTGATGATGGTCCAATAAGAAATCCAATTTTCAAAAGAGTTTATATTAGACCATAAATTCACTGTAAATTTGTTTGTGTAATTTGTTGTTTGTATTGAATTTGTTGTTTGTATTGAATTTTAATATTAATATCAAATTGTCATTATTATTTAAATAGAGCTTACTGACGGTGGAAGCATAGCTTCCGAAATGTACAAGCAAAATAAGCAAAAATAAATACTTTGTGTTTTAAGTTGTTAAAATAAAATCTTTAATTTGTGGACTTTGTGGATAACATCCAAACTGAATGAGTTTTATGAGCTTTAGTCCAAAATGCGTTTCTTCCAGGCACGATAATTGAGCTCATCAGTTAGATGCTATTGTACCCTTCTAAGAAGCAATATTTTTTGGTCGATGATTACCGACTCTAATAAAATTTACAGCATATAGTTACATACTGCAAATTATATTTTTCTGGGTCAATTTGGTTAAACTCATGAACCTAGAAATATGTTATATGCAGTAATTACGTATGAAGAAGAAAACGCAAACAATATGTAAAATATTATTTTTGTTTTGTTTTTGTGGACTTTGTGGATTAATTGTTGTGTAGGTACATTTTGTTCTTTGGTCCAGATTTCCCAATAATTGAAGATTTTATTTCCTAATTAAGTTTTGTAGCTAGTAAGAATAAAATAATCAAAATATGTATGTATTGAATGCTCACTAGTATTATTTTCGGAATTTGGGAAGCTTTTCTCCCATATTGATGATTTTCTATTTTGAAATGTAGGAAATTAAATTTCAGGTGAAAATTTATTAAATTTCTATATGTACGTTACCCAAAGTAACGAAAATAATTATTTTGTACCCAAAAGGTATTATGTATTTTTATTTTTCTTTTGTAAAATAAAGCACTAATAATGCAAAAAATTCAGAGACTGGGTTGTGAAAAATCGATTTTTCAAATAAACAATTATTTATTTTAATTGAAAAATCATTTTTTGACAATTTGAATACATATGGACTGTTATTTACTAAGTAAGAGAGCATTTGCATAATACAAATAATTTTAATCTGTTCATCCATAGTGAGAAGTACCGTTAATAAGTAGGCACGCAAAATAAAATATTTGTATACTTAAATATGGACTGTACTTATTAAAGAATACACACATTTTCTTATACAAATGGTTGGAGCCGTTCCGGAGAAATAAATTTTTTCTTCACGTTTTTTTTTTAACATTTGTATGGGAGGTACCGTTGCTTTTTATTGTATGAATATCTATAGTTTTTCTTAACTATTGAAGATAATGTCAAAAAACTACTAAATACGAAGTTTCGAATTAATCGATTGAGTCGCTGTCGAAATTTTGAGTTGTCAAAAGTAAGTTGCCTTTTTTTATTAAACATTTTTTTCTTTTTTTAAATTTGGTTTATATTAATGTTAAAACTTTCTAGGAGCGTCGGTTTTGAGGAAAATAAGATTTAACTTTTTGACCAAAAATATGTATGGCAGGTACCGTTATATTTTTGTCTTTAAAAAAATAAAAGGAACGTGTGGGCACATTACGGAAAAATCAATATGTACCAAGTTTGAAGCAAATCCATCCAACCGCTTACTTTGTAGATTCGAGAACAGACAGGTAGTTATTCATTCGTAAGAAACACATTACATTACGATCATAGAGAAACCTCTTTTGGCATTCAATTACGAGTGTGTCTTTTTTTTCATTTTTTTAAAATTTTTTTTTGTTCAGTTCTTTTTATTCAGTTTAATTTATTTTATTAATCTAATGGTCTATTTAGTTATTTATGAGTATCTCTAAAAGGGCGGTGACCTTAGCATGGCTGCACCTTTTGAAATATGGATTGAGGCTGCACTTTAATTTTTTACAATCTTAAGATTATAATTCGTAACGGCTGAACTTTCCCGCGGCTCACATAGCAAAATGTTACGCGTTTCAGCACGTTTAGTTGGCGATAGCTTTGCTCCTCCCGGTGTATCCGTTCTGGATTGGTCTTGGCCTGTTAGTAAAAATGGCCTGGAAATCCGTTAGGAATTTATAAATATGTGCCTTAGGCAAAGGGAAGTTTCCGGGGAAAAGGGATTATGTTATCAGGTGGAGTATCGGACGTAATTCCACCCCCTTTAGATTAGGCTCCGGAGAATCCTTGTTTTCAATGTAAATTTTAATTTTATTTACTTAAAAAAAATACCAGAAACGCTATTAATAATGTCAAAATTGTAAAGTTAACCGGGCCTATTTCACCAACTTACTATATTGTAATTACATGCGATTTCTACAAAATTTGTGAAAAATCGATACATTTTGTTTCACCAGTTCCTTGTGTTTATAAAATTGTACTTGTAAATTCCAATTTTAAATTTGTGAAAAAGTCAGTTTCCGTTTCACCAAAACTTGTATTTTACAGGTAACACATTTGTATGCTTTCAAGTTTCTTGTGTGTTTCTGTTTCACAAATTTGTAAAAATAATATTTTAGGTTTTTAAAATCACCTTACGCCGAAGACATAGTAGTACCGAAAGGGATAGTGACAACGATAATATTATTTTGAATCGCCGAAGAAGAGTGAATCGTCCGCGGATAAAGTTTAATATTTCCAAATGTTTTTATTTTAATGAACGTTTCGGTGTGAGATATACAAAGTTGAAGTGGGGGCAGTATTTTGGTGTTTCCGATATGCATGGTATCTGAAAAGCCACAGAATGAACATGCGTTAACCGGGTTTGCTCAGCGATTGCTAATTTATTGTTTAAAGATGTTGCGCTATTGTAGATTTTTTAAAAGCGAAATGAGGTGAAATGGCAAAGAAAAACATGTGCCTCTCGAGACGTCCGACAGAAGTGAAACCCTAAAATAATCTAAGTTGAACTATTTAATATTGAAATTGTTTAACTTTAAAAAAGCTTTAAAAATTTTTAGTTAATGTGATTTATTTCAAAAGTTCTCCGTATGCGTTAGAGAAAGGGAAGCCAGACAGACTGGCGCCGTAACACTTTGCGTATACGTCTATTTTTCCATATACTTATGCTAGCACTTTTGTAGACGATGGCTCTGGCAACAACTTTGTGGAATACTGTTTTTAAAAGTATTGAAATTTTTCATCAACTTTTGCATTTAGCTCCTTTTGCTGATACGAATCATAAATATTTATGTTCAACTTAAAACGCTTATGGGCTACTTTTTCCTCTGCATAAACTGTCACATAAGTGCTTAAGTAGAACTTAAATGCTTAAGGTGTGTATCAGCTAACGGGTCTTATAATGTCAGAAAACCCAATTAAGCTATACACATAGAAGGACACATTCTTATTATTTTTATACCGTCATACAGCTTCAAGTCTTACCTCTTTTAAGACCTTAACTTTATAGATTGAACAATTAGAACAAACGATATAAGCTCAAAACAACCAAATCGTTTTTTTTAAAATATATTTTCAAACATAACTGTGTTTCTACACTGAAGATCGATGATAGGAGTAGGCAGGCAATTTTAAATGTTTTTCTTCTGTTTTGAAATAAAGATTGCAAAGCTTGTATAGCTCATAGAATAATGATTTAATACATGAAAATAATCGTCATATTGTTGTTGAAAATAATCGTCATTGTGTTTTTGTTGCATTTATGGTACCAGTCAAATATAAATGACTGATATATGTAATCTTCTTAATATTACAGTTTTATTACGCTTAGTTACATTCTAGGAATGCTTACCAAACATTCAAATTAATATACTATGTCATTCCTGAAAATTTCAGATTTCTGGGTCTACTCCCTAAAAAGATAAAATTCTTTTCTTTTCGTTGCGAAGCGGTTTACACGCCCATAAGAAGTTATCCCTTCAAAAAAAAAATTGTATATTTTTAAATGTGTGATTCGAGCCCACGCTTCCTCTCGGGAACCAGAGAGGAACAGCTCGGCCAATCTGACTTATGAACGATGGCTGCAAAAACAGGTTTTTTACTTTTTGTAGATATAGTATATTTGCATTCATTTAAGTAGTTAAAATAAAACAAGACAGACACTTCAATAAGAACTATAGTTGTAATATTGCATTCAATTAGAATTACATTAACTTTGTTTATATCAACAGGTAAATCAGATAAGTTTATGACACCAGCTTTAAGAATGCGTTTACCAAAGCCCAATAATGTTTCAATCGTATGTATTTTCTCTCTGCGGTAAACTTCAATCTCCATAGCAATATTATTGGCTTCCATTCTTAGAGATATGGTACATTGCGCATTAATAATTCCTTACCAATATAGTATAATGCAATATCAACAATTTCATACGAACCTAATGGAATTTCAATTTCATGTTACCAGATATAAAACAAATTGTTTTGTTTATCAACATTGGGCATTTAATTATATGTTTGAAAATCAACTAATGTACAAACGTATAATCTTCCTCCAGATTCAAGGGTTTATAGGTACTTCAGTTCAAATTTATTATTATACTAGCAGACCCGTGCTCGCGTTGCTTCGCAAAGGCTAAGAATAATTAGTTTTACTATAAATGTTATATCCTATCAAAACTCAACCAAGGCCCTTTCTATGATTTGTAAAAAGTTAATAATATGTTTAATCTTACCGTAGTCTAATAAAAGAGTTGATGTTGTCCCATAAATTCTTTTAAAAAAACAGATATTAGCACATATTAAATTTGTTTTATTTCAAGGCCTCTGAGTACACAATGTTAGCCGTTTTAGCATTTTCATGAAGAAGTAAAAACTGTTAATGTTTTGAGCCTACTCTTGAAAGTGCAACATATAGTTGACCATTGGAAAAACATTTTCTTTGAGATCTACCCCAATGAATTGAAATGATTGACCCTGAGCTTTGTTGATTGTCATGCAAAAGCATGGTTTTACTGGAAACTGAAGACGTCTGAATCGCAACGGAAACGGAAGATATGTTGGTATCATTGGTATTCTGGGAATAAGTGCATGAGTTCCTATTGCAGGTCCGGTAAGAATTTGAACTTGTATTACATTTTTGCAAAGCTTTTTCGACTTTGAGGCGTGTGCCATTGCATAGGTTTGGGGGACTGAGATTTCTTATTAGCATAATCGTTGTGCCAACTCTTAAATTCAATTGGTGGGACGGAAGACTTGCAGGGTTGAGAGAATTGAGAAATTCGTGCGGTAGTTAACTATGTCATTGTCATCGGCAGCACTGTCAATTGATTTGTATTGATATGACTCTGTTTTTAAACTTAGGACCACATGGTTATTTATTTCATCTACTGAAATATTTTTTGGTGCCACAATAGCTCTTTCGCAAAACCAAGAAAACGGTATCGATTGCAAAAAATTCAAGTCTCCATAGACGCACTGAATAAGTTGTGTGTTGCGAACAATTTTTCCGAAACGTTCGTTTAATTGAATTATATTATCTGAGCTTGAGATAGTATATTTTCCATCACCAATTTTTAGCAGAAGAGATGCGAACTCAGCACTGTCAGTGTTTTTAGTAAGCTCTACTCTCATATTGGTTAGAAGTGGAAGTTTTTGGACACTCTTTCAAATAAAAGATGATTTAGGGCAAGCTTTTATGATATCAGCCCGAATCCCCTTGGGAATAATTGGCATGGTTTGACGAAAATCTCCAAAAAAAACCATTGTTACTCCACCCATAAGCTTCAATGAAGAAGACCTTAAATCTTTTAAAATTCTATTTACGGCTTCTTTATGTGCTTTATTACTCAAGACGCAGAGAGGAAAAAGAAAGAGTAAATGCAAGTAATTATGTCCTTTACTACACACATATTCAAAATTAAAACATGTTTAATTGTGAATATGTGTATAAATACTTTCTATTCCTACGTTAATCGATGAACGAACCATTTAGTACACAGAAATTCAGAATCAAATAAACAAAAGAAAATGTAAACAAATACGGGACGATAATGAAATGGAACGAAGCAGCTACCCAGTAATAGCGATTGAATCGAATTCATAGATGCAAAAATACAAAAAATTAATAAATATATAATTTGTTAAAACATTTATTTCTCAGCTTATAAGTGCAGTTAGGAAATGATTTAGCTCTTATAATTCGCATAAAACTATTGACTTCTTACAAAAAATCTCAGTTTTGTAAAATATGAAGCAGGTTTAAGAGCGTAAGTGAATATGTTGATCAACTTCGACAAAAAAGTGTACGATTTTTTTTAAGTTAATAATGTAATTCAACATATATGTATAACAAATAAAAAATATAAGACATGCTTAAGAGAATAAGGAAAATTATAAAATTTGTTTCAAATAAATCGGTTGAATAATTTTTGAGATTACCCGTGACATAAGTAATAATTGTTTCATCTTTATATAATTTATTATTATATTTCTCATTAACCCAATAGTTAACAAATTATTACTTCGCATCATTCAACTTGCAAATAGCCTAGTACAACTATCAATCCAGATGTACCCAGTTCAAATCCAACAAATTCGCCATGTATTTTTATTTCATAATTTAATTCAGAGAAAGGAATACACACCGCAACGCGTTACGTAACGCATCGGTTTACCCTCCTATAAAAAGTTATTACTTCAAAAACTTGAAAGCTGGTTACTTTGAAACGGATAAAAAAATGGTGCAGATGAAAATGCTATAATTTGATTCATACTTCGTATAATTTTCATACATGAAGATGATCTAAATTTTTGTCTCCCATCTCTATCGCACAAGTATGATTTTTACTTGCGATTATAAGGACTATAAGGCAAGTTATGCATTCGTAGAAAAAAATTCTAAAATCAAACTTGACATAACGATAATAGAGAAACCTGAAAAGTGATCGACAGAAAATGTCTGCCTGTCTGTCGGTATATTTTCATAAGGCTAAATGTAAGAAAACTATCAACGCGACGTCCAACGCGGCATTGTAAATCAGCCATAAGCGACTTGAGCAATAACCTTCAAATTTGGTATATGTGATTCTTTTGGCTTTCCTCAGAGGAGGCATTTATATTCTATTTTAAGGTCCAAAAATAATGGAACCTGCATAATGGAACCTGCCATATAACCGTTAAGGAAAATGTTATTTTTCTCGAAAACGGCTCCAACGGTTTTGATAAAAAATTTTGACAATTTTTTGTTGGTAGCTATAATTTAATCTAAACCAAATTTACGGGAAAAGTCTATTAACGGGACCTTTCATATAACGTTTTTTTTTTTTTAATTTTTGGCTTTCTCGGTAATGGTACATTGGACTTCTGTCAAATTTTATACCTGAGAAGATCTAAGTATTTTTTTTTTGAATTTTCTTAATCTAATTAAAATTAATTCTTGAATTTTTTTTGATTGAAAAATCAATATTTTTAAAACTGAGAAAAAATAATTTTAAATATTATAATCACATATATATTAATAAACTCTAAAAAACTGTATACCAAAAAAGATTTGTTTTCAAAAAACTAAAAATGAAAAACAGGATTTCATATCACCTATACACCATTCACTTCCATTATATACATATGTACATATTTACATATCTAGGTTCCATCTATATAGGTAGGTACATATTTCCCTCCTCAAAGTCATTAATGTCAAATAAGAAAGTCTGTGTGAATTATATGTAGTTATATAAAAATAATTTTACTTTAAATAATAACAGTCGTGATTTTTCATGTAAATCTTTTTTTAAATTAAATAAAACTGAAAGAGTTATTTTGAGTTAAAAAAAAGTGTGAGTTTCATCTTAAATAAGTATTTCTACAGCAAAACGATGAGGCGATCACCGGTGGCAAAACATCAAAATCCATCAAAACGACCTTATGCCCAAGTGTCACCGACAGCATTTTATACATCGAGCGCAGCGAGTAGTGTAACCGCAAAAAATACACCCATTGATCTAAAGATGATTAATGCTGATGAACTTAAGTCTATTGTCGACAAATGTTTGGACCAACACCGTAAAAACATTGCGGCGAAAGAGGATGTCTCAGCTGTCTCTAAGGACATACAGCTTCTTCGTAAACAAAATGCTAATTTGACCGAACGCTTTCTACCCTTGAAAATTATTGCGAGACATTGGAAAGGCAACTCGAAATGGAGTCACAAAAAAAATGAAAACACTGTTGTTATGCATTTTCCTTCAGATAAGACGGCAAACAAGCTTAGTTATGCTACACAAACTTGTCTATGCCTTTTTAACCTCAAAGAAAATACAGATTTAAACATACAAAATTCACAAGAATTCAACAACCAAGAAACGAAAAAAACAACAATGGTTCTGAAATTTTTTTACGCTGACATTGTCAACAAAATCATCAACGAAGCTCACAAACTTAAAAACACCGGAACTTTTGTACATCGAGAACACACGTTTCAAAAGAAGACAACTGTTCGATATGAGAAGCAAACTAATCGCTAAGAACACAAACATTAAGATCTTCATAAAAGGAGCGAAAATGCAAATATACAACTACACGCATACGATACTTTCCGCGGCCTAAAGATAAAAACAAACAGAGAACTCGAGTAAATCAAAACAAACTTTGGTGATGAAGCAGCATGTTTCTTTTACATAAATGACATTAACAACGTAAACGTCAACTCAAGTCATCGTTTAAGAAATTTTGTATCACAGGAGACACCTGGATGTCAGAACGTCTACAATGAGGAAGGTGCTGGTCCCAGCTATAGATAGGATAGTGTTGCCGTCTGCCAAACTAATAATTTTCTCTCTAAAAATTTTAATTTAAACATATTTTGCTATAATATTACAGGACTAAAAAACAAACTTATGATGCCTGAGTTTTTTTTAACTTATAAATTTGTATGACATTTTTAATTAATTAGAAACCTTTGTAGAAGAAGGAAAATAACTGCAATTTTTGAAATATTTTGGAAAATTTAACATAAAATGTATACCAGCCATTAGAAACTATAGAGTTGGTAGAACTAGCGGCGGTATAATGTGTGGCATTAAAAATAATGGTTTTAATAACATTATTAAGTATAAGTACTATGAGAACTTTATAGTTATTGACATCTCTTATGACACTAAACATTTTCAAATACAACCTATCTATTTAAATTATATTGAGTGGGATTGAGATTATAACTCGCTTTATAATTTTTTAATTAACTACAATCACGAAAATTTGATGATTATTGACTATTTAAATGGTCGTATAAGCGACTTCCAGAATTCGGTCTTGAGTAACCTTCACTTTTCTTACGAAAGGAAATCTTTTGACTGTTGCATTAATCAAAATGGGAAACGTTTATTGGAATTGGTAGAGGAATTCGGTTTTTTGTACTAAATGGAACATCCTAAAGTGACGCAAACGGAAATTTTACTTTCATATCTACCCAAGGTTGCACTGTAATAGACTACTGTTTTATTAAAGGTGAATGGCTCAGTATAGTTACTGACTTCGAGGCCTATCCAGCCAACTACTCGTTATATGTCCCGATAATTGTTCATTGTAAATTTGAAAACCTAATAACATATAAGATAGAATGAAAGAAATGCAAACAGATATAAATTTAAACTTAATCGACAGCTAGTTACTTTGCCAAATGTGACATCAGATTCTATAGAATCAATAACTAATTTAGATTTGTCAGTAGTTAGACAATCTGTAGAACCTTTCTCTCAACGTTGTGATACTTTGCAATCTGTATGGTACGACGAGGAATGCAAAAAAGTAGGAAAAAATCGTTCGCCTTTCTAAGATTATACAGAAAAACAAATAGCGCAGCCCTTAAATCACTTTACTTACAGTCAAATCAAGAATACAAAAAGCTATGCAACCTCAAAAAGGAATTATATCTAAAAAGGTCAGCTTTTTTAGCTGGTGAAATGCAGGGATTCGAAATCCTTCTGGAATATTAGAACTTTTAAATAAAATATTCAGTGAAGAGACAGTCCCAGAAATCTTTCGTTTATCTAGAATTTCAGCTATTTTAAAAACGGAAACCGAGAAGTTCAGAGAGCTATAGGGGTATTGCTGGGCAAAACTCGTTGATAAAAGCACTTACACAAATACTCTACACCAGACTTACTACCTGGGTAGAAGCAAACAACCTCATCAGCTGTTTTCAAGCGGTTTTTACAATATTTCAGCTATCGATCAATTTGTTTGTGCTGAACACGACTACTGCTAGACGTCTTATTGATAAAAAGAAGTGTTTATACGCCTTTTTTGTTGATTAAGGAGCTGCTTTTGGCACGATTAATAGAAGATCCTTGTTATTCCGAAGCTTCTTTCGAAATTGTTTTAAAGATGATCAGATCACAGTGTAGCACTGTGACTGATGTATACTCACAGTGTAGCACTATGAATATAAGTTATTTGTAAAAAAATGTCAGAGGTCCAGGTGAAACACCAAGATCTTTTGATTTAATCGATTGAAATTTAAGTAAAAGTCGAGAATCCAGTTAAGTGACTGCCCAAATTTTATTCAATAATTCATATTTATTGGTAAAAAAAGCTTAGTCTACATATTTACAATCAATAACAAATAATCGGAAAATAACAAACAAAGAAAAATAATGACAATAAAAAGAAGCGCGCGTGTGAGGAATTATGTTAGAAAAGTATTAAGAATTTAATTTGGGTTAACAACCCTTTTGCTCACTGTGCAGAAGGCATCGCAGTCAGTTGTATGATTTTA
Organism: Philhelius pedissequus; assembly: GCA_910595825.1. Taxonomy (NCBI): domain Eukaryota; kingdom Metazoa; phylum Arthropoda; class Insecta; order Diptera; family Syrphidae; genus Philhelius; species Philhelius pedissequus. Next base: position 182,823,975 of record OU343160.1, read on the forward strand.
TGCTTGGAATAATTAAAATTAATATGAGAATGAAGTTACGTTAATTTGAAGTTAAACATCCTGCCCCGAGCTGATGATCCATGGGTTCATCAGAAAAAAAAAAAAATTTGAGTCCTACACTGAAATTGTGTAACTTGATGAACGTGGGGCTGGTTTGGGTGGTGAAGATTGTCTACGGCATGATGTCTTGATGAAGCATTTGCAAATAAGGAATCCAATGGGGTAGGTTATGGGTATGGAATTTGTTTGGCAGTGTAAGTTGTTGCAACTTGATTTGTTCTGGGATCTCGTTAAGCTCTTGATTGAATGAGTTGGTGGCTGATGGGTTGTATTGGATTGCTGCTAGCCGAATCGCATCTTGGAATTGGACCTCATCAGTTAATCTGGTGTATGAAGATTAAACTTTGTAAGTATGAAATTGTTGACCTTGAAGAGTTACTTGGTTGTTTTTAGTCACACAATTAGGTTGGAGCTTTAATATTCCATTTCCTTTTAATGCTATAAATGAAGTTTGATGGTTGCAAGCCACATTAAGCATAGTTTCGTCTTTGGCTGCAAATATCCATTGATTTAGTTCGGGAATTTTTGTCCACGCTGAGCTGGTCTTGATTATGATTAACTCACATGTTGATAGATTTGAGTTATTGTTGAGTAAATTGATCTCGCACATGCTAAAATTTGCTGCCGATTGGTATACGGGATGAGTTGGCCTGCATAAATAGTGGTCCCCATTAGTTGTACTACATGCAAAATGTTCTGTTTTAGTTATAGGATGATAATGGTCGTGATGAGCACTTGCAGCTAAGAGTTGGATTGAGGGTTCTATGATTACCAGAGTTTTATTTGTAACTGCCGGAATGGGATCACCTCAAATGCTATGAATTCTTCTAATCCGAGTAATGGTAGTTCAATCTGGAAGATTATGTGCTTTGAATTGATGTGTCCCTTGACAGTCATCAGCTTGTAGAGCTGCACTAATTCGTCTGTTTCAACTGGAAACCGGAGACCTGATGCCAGATGATTTCTTATTTTACCCATTTCAGTCTTAAGTTGCTGATTTGTGATGAATAAATGGTTGACTCGTTCTTGAAGTGTGTCTGATAAAACGTCCGCAATAGATGTCTGCATTTTTTGTATGTTGATAACTATAAGTGTTGCGTGGGTGCACCATGATAGAAATAGTTCTTCTACCTTATCTTGATGTAATTTTTTGGCAACATTGTTTATGCGGTTAACTATTTGACCTAGTTGGATATCAAGCGCATATTGCCTTTTAGCCATATCCTCTTGACTTAATTTCATAATGTTGATTGTTGAATCTAAGATCGAAGTGTGATTTATAAGGAGTTTCATTAGATGTTCTTCGTTCGAATGGATTCCTTGCAGTTGCTGAGATATTTCATCAGCATATTTTGAGTCAAGAACGCCAAAGAGGGAGTTTGCTATATTTCCAACAATGTCAATGGCACCTCGCTTTTTTCTTCTTGTTGAGGGTTTGGTTGATGGAACTAGATTGTCTTCTGCTAATTCTTGTTTAATTAATCGGAGTTGTTGAATTACTTGTGTGCAGAGCACTTTGGAAGAAAGTTGATTGCAGAGATGTTCTAGTATAATAGTGCTGTTGTCTAATGCTTGGAATTCTTTATGGTATGGTTCAAGGTTATAGTAAACTACAAGGTTCCATGTGTCGTGCACCAGACTTATCTTTCTGTGTCGCTGGAAATAAATTCCAGGGGCGGAATTGTTGAATCTTAGGACCTCAACGTCACTGGCGAATATAATTAAAAGAAGTAGACCGATTAACAATAAGGTTGTAAATAAGTTCGGGTTTGTCGACCGCGCCTTTCTTTGAGTTGGTGTTGTTTTTGACGATTTTGATGAAGAGGGTTCATTAGCGTCAGCATCGTCATTTCTACGTTTTCGTTCGGATGATAGAGTGTCTGTCTGGGATTCGGATGAGGTTTCGCTGTCTTCTACAAGTGGTGCAAGTTTGTGTATTGGACGCCGTAGAACGCCAGATTTTGTTCGTACGTCTGCAACACGCACCAAACCGTCTTTTCCGTGATATAGCCTTTCAATTCTACCTAAAGGCAATTTCATGACGGGAGTATTTTCTTCCTTCATGATGACCACGGTGCCCAATTTGATGTTTTCAGACTTCGCCTTCCATTTTGAACGATGTTGCAGTTGGTGTATTCTTGAGACCATCGATTCCAGAATTCTCTTTTTATGTGGGATACTAACTTTCACCTTGTACATAGACTTCCTTTAAAAGGTTCTGCTTTACTATCGACAACTGCCTTCAATGACTCCCCAATTAAGAAGTGACCAGGTGTTAATACTGCCAGATCATTTGGATCGTTGGACATCGGTGTAAGAGGTCTTGAATTTAAAATTGCTTCTACTTCTGTAGTTACTGTGCAAATCTCTTCGTATGTTAATGAAGCTGTCGCAATTTTGCACTGTAGCAAGTGTTTTGCAGATTTGACAGCTGCCTCCCATAGTCCTCCAAAATGTTGAGCTCGTGGCGGAATGAAATGAAAATCAATTCCCTTGGCCCTGCAGAATGTTGTTATTTTGTTTTGTGCTTGTCCTGCATAGATGGTTGTTTTGAGCTCTTCTACTTGATTTTTCGCACCAACAAAATAGTGGCATTGTCGCAGAACAAGTTTGTGACATGGGCACGGCGACTCATAAATCTTCGCAAGGCTCCACGAAAAGCATCTGTGGTTAAGTCACTCACAACTTCAATGTGAACAGCTTTTGTGGCGAAACAGCAAAATATGAATAAGTAACATTTTTGCGGTCGACTTCCTCTTAGTCGGTAATGGACCCATAGTGGGCTGCAAAAATCCACTCCTGTTTTGATGAAGGGACGTGCTGGTTGCACTTTTGCTGCTGGTAGGTTGCCCATCTTCTGAGAGTACATTTGTGGTTTTGCTTTGATACAGGTTGTGCAGTGGTGGATTATAGCTCGGGCAATGTTTTTACCCTTTATTGGCCAAAATTGCTGTCTTGTGATTGAAAGAAGGCCTTGTGGCCCAATATGGTTGTTGTTGATGTGTAGTTCTGTCATTAGCATTTTAACAAATGGGTGTGAATATGGCAACAGCATTGGATGTTTGCTGTCGTAGGGCAATTTATATTCTTGAAGTCTGCCTCGAACTCGCAGAACACCATTGTCATCTAAGAACACTGCGAGTCCCTTCAAAGGACTTTCTTTTTCTAGTTCCTTATGTGCTTTAAGGAAACGTATATCCTTATGAAAATCATAAGCTTGGACTCCTTTGATGATAAATTGTAAAGAGGTTTCCAGATCCGAGGCTGATAAGGGCCACGATTTTTTGCTCTTATATTGGTTTTCTCTGATGGATTTTATTGTGGGTATAAATTTTCGACTTGATTAATTTGGCATATCGAAGGCAGTAAGCTACTATCCTCTTAAGTTTGTTGAATGAATTGGAATGCTTAATCCCTTCAAATATGTCTTCTGTATTGTCATTATTCATGGTTACTAAGGCAATCTTTTTCTTTTCATCTAACCATGAGTTGCTCCTTTTGTATGGAAGTGGCCAAATTGATTCTGAACCATGTAGGAATCTGGGACCATATTTCCATAATGTATGATCTTATAGTGCTGCCTGGGGATATACCTCTGGATAGAACATCAGCTGGATTTCGCCTGACTGCACATATCGCCACTGACTGGTGCTGGTTGGACCTTAGATGCTGGAAACTCGATTTGCAACGAAAGCTTGGAAGGATTATGCATTTGAGTTAATCCAACTCAATACGATCTGAGAATCAGACCACAGGAAACTGTTGATTTTGTCCAATTTCAAATCACCTTTTACACGTTTTGCAAGTTCGGCAGCTAAAAGTGCGGCACATTGTTCTAGACACGGGATTGTCATAGATTTTATGCCAGATGCTGTCTTAGTGATTGGTGCCAGTCGAGATTTCGAACAGAGTAACCGAACTATTACTGTTCCATCTTTGTTGATTGATCTGATGTAAACGGCAGCTCCGTAGGCCTTCCCTGAAGCATCTGCGAATGTATGAATTTGGAATGATGAGGGAATATGATGTCCGAAGACGTGTCGAGGAACTTGAAATTTACTTAATTCTTGGAGACATTGGTAATATTTGCTCCACCTGGTAAACATTTCTTCTGGAAGAGAGGCATCCCAGTCATATTTGAGTTCCCATATTTCTTGCAGAAAGAGCTTTGCGATGATCACGACTGGAGCGATTATTCCAAGTGGATCAAAAATTCGTGCTATTGCTGAGGCCACAGTACGCTTTGTAAACCTTTTTGTGGGTCTGCAATTAGTTTTTATTCAGAAGACGTCAGACTTAGGCCACCATATTAGGCCAAGGGTTTTGACCGCCCCTTCATTGTTCTCATCGGAAAAAGGAATTTCTTGGTCTTCTAATGGAACGTTTGCAAGTAATTGCTGATTGTTGGAGTACCATTTTTTTAATTGGAACCCTCCCTCTCGCAACAATGCTGATAGTTGGGCTCGAATGTCTTCTGCTTCTAGTAAGCTGTCTGCGCCTGACATAACATCATCGACGTAAAAATCTTTAAGCAAAACTTGAGAGCCTAAAGGATACTTTGAAGAGTGGTCTTTAGCTAAAGCTTGGAGGCATCTTGTGGCCAAATAAGGAGCTGAAGTAGTTCCATATGTAACAGGACAGAGCTTATAGCATTTTAAAGCTTGGGTTGGCTTGGGTCGCCACCATATTAACTGGAAGCTTTGATCTTCTTCTCTTACGCGTATTTGTCGATACATTTTTTGCCTTTTGTCGGCCTTAATGACGAATTTTGGCAATCGAAAGCGCAATAATATAGTGAATAACTTGTCTTGAATAGTTTGTCCGGCATACAAAATGTCATTAAGGGACAGATTTGATAATGTCTTCGCCGAAGCATCAAAAACGACTCTTAGTTTTGTGCTACTGCTGTCTGGTTTCAGGACGCAAAAATGAGGCAGAAAATAATGTGGCGTTTGAATGGTTTTTGGATCAATCTCAACCATATGCCCTAATTGGATGTACTCGTTCGTGAATTCAATGTATTGATCGTATAACTCTTGGTTTCGTTTTAACTTGTGCTCCAATTCATGGAATCGGCTCAATGCTATCTCACTAGACGCTCCTAGTTTCACTATGGTGTCTGCAAATGGTAAGTTGACAAAGATACTTCCAGTTGTATCTCTTGAAGTTGATAGGTTAAAATATTCTTCACATCTTTCTTCTGCAATGGTACATTTTGATGTGGAGTAAGGTAATTCTTCTAACTTCCAAAATTTGCAAATTGATTGTTCAAGAGATGCTTCTTCGGCCATGTATATTCCGCATGTGGTGGTGGTTGACGACTCTTCATTTACCTTTCCAGTAAAAATCCACCCTAATAACGGTTTTTGTAATAGTGGAAGATTTCTTCCTAACTTAATTTGCCCAACACAGAGCAGTTGATGGAAAAACTCAGCGCCTATAAGCAGGTCAATGTGACCTGGCTGATGGAAATGGGGGTCGGCTAGTTTTATATTGTCGGGAATATTCCACGCAGTTATCTCAAATGCTTTTGTTGGATGTGGAGCGACTATTTGATGCAATACGACTGCTTCCAGTCTGGTGGTGAAGTTGGTAGTAGTAGAATGCAAACTTATATTAGGTCTACGTTGTGAATCTTTTGTGGATTTTCCGACCCATTGAATGATCATGGGGCGAAAAGATAACGGAATATTTAATTTCCGAATCATTCGTTCTGATATAATGTTGATTTGTGAACCATAATCCAAAATTGCACGGCAGTTAATAGAAGAACCGTCTTAGCCAGCTAACTTCATGATGACTGTACTCAGAAAAACGTAGCCATCCTTCTTGTTTTTGCTTAAGGCTGCTAAAACCGAGTTCTCACTCCCAGATATATTATCTGTTTCTGGGTTTGATGTCAAGAGATTTTGTTGATGGTCAGAATTTGATATTGATTGACCCAATTTTGGTTGAGCTACTGTTGATAAGTAGACCAACGAGTTATGTTTTTTGGACCACTTTAAACAGCCTCGTAGCCGGCAGTTGTAAGAGGTGTGTCCAGATTGGAGATAGTTGACACAAATATTATTTTTTCTTACGTAACTTAACCTGTCTGAAGGTGTAAGGTTTAAAAACGTGCGACACGCGAATAACGGATGCTGAGCTTTGCACATTGATCAACTTTTCTTCTGCGTGGTAATAGAGCTTGTTGCTTTGTTGTAATTTATATTTCGTCTTCTTTCGGTATCTTCTCTTTTAATGCCTTTAACCCCAATTGCTCCTAGTGACTGGAAACGGGTTTCTAAGAATCTCAGAAAATTTTCCATTGTTTGTAAATCTTTAGGATTGCTCAAAGATTGCTCATACAGTGTAAGAGTTGATCTGTCTAGCTTCTTCGTAAGTATGTGAAGAAGCATTGGGTCCCAAGTATCAATTTTTATCCCAAGATTGCGAAGGCCATGCGTACACTCTTGGATCGTGTCATGTAGACTTTTTACTGCTGTAGCCGCTGCCGGTTCTGAGGAGTGACTTGTTTGTGATAGCAATCGGTTGAGGAGATCGCACACCTGCAGTCTAGGGTTGTTGTACCATTCTTGCAGCAACTTCCATGCTGACACGAAGTTGTCATCAGAGAGACCCATATGTCTGATTACGCGTTCAGCTTCTCCAGTTAAATTTGTTTTTAGATAGAACATTTTTTCACAATTAGACATTGATCGCTTGTCTACCATTTGATTAAAACGGTCATGAAATTGAGACCATTTTAAATAGTCCCCATCAAATTTTTGTAGTACAATTTTTGGCAGATTCATTTTTGTAACTTTTGGTATTTGGTATTTGGTTTTGGTATTTGTTGTTCTTTGATCAACCAAGGTGTCTTGCTGTTGTGCAAGCTTGATTAAGGCACTGTGTACTTCTTGCTCCAAACTTATGTATCTGGTTGAGTGGTAGCCGATGCTCTTTGGGTCTTCTGAACATTCCCAAATTGAGTTATGGATGTCCGCAATTTGCATCCAATGTCTTTGGATGGTCTTTTCTTGGAGCTCATAGAACTGTTTTGACTCATTTGATGAGTCCGCAATAGCTAAGGCACTTTGCATAGAAGAAATGATAGCCTCTTGCTTTCTTACAAGCCGCGTCATGTCATGCATGTGGTTTGACGTCTGGCTCGACTGAACGTTAACCTCTGCTGTTGAAGGTTTGTGGACGTCCGTCTTAGTAGTCTCAAGAATTTTTAAATTTGAGTTAAACTCTTCTCTGTATTTCTCATAGATTTCTTTCACAGAGTGATAATAATTCTTTGTATAATATGGATGAGCTAATTCTGTTGGAAACTCATCACGTATTATTGAATCTGTCGATTCAAATTTGCTCCATAGCTTGTCTATGGTAGCCATCAATTTTTGATAGTACGGAATTGTTTTGCGTACCTGTCCATCTTTTTTGTAATTGGAGATGACCCTTTGAATTGAGTCTCCAACATCTCTTTGAAGAATCGTCTTTTCTTCCATTGTCGATAGGATGTGATTTGACGTTTAAATAACAGGGCTACCCCTTACCTCTGGTGGGGGAAGCAATCGCTGATATGACTGTGGTTTTACGAGAGTGCCCCTTACCTCTGGTGGAGGAAGCAATCATGTCGGGGTCACCAAATGTTATTCCGAAGCTTCTTTCGAAATTGTTTTAAAGATGATCAGATCACAGTGTAGCACTGTGATTGATGTATACTCACAGTGTAGCACTATGAATATAAGTTATTTGTGAAAAAATGTCAGAGATCCAGGTGAAACACGAAGATCTTTTGATTTAATCGATTGAAATTGAAGTAAAAGTCGAGAATCCAGTTAAGTGACTGCCCAAATTTTATTCAATAATTCATATTTATAGGTAAAAAAAGCTTAGTCTACATATTTACAATCAATAACAAATAATCGGAAAATAACCAACAAAGAAAAATAATGACAATAACAAGAAGCGCGCGTGTGAGGAATTATGTTACAAAAGTATTTAAAATTTAATTTGGGTTAACAACCCTTTTGCTGACTGTGCAGAAGGCATCGCAGTCAGGTGTATTATTTTATGCTTGGAATAATTAAAATTAATATAAGAATGAAGTTAAGTTAATTTGAAGTTAAACAATCCTTATACTATAAGCTCTCAATGATTGGTTTATCTACCAAATTTCTTAGACTCTACGAAAAAATTCTCGAAAACATGAAGGCATCTGTTCAGAAAAAAAGTAAAATATCAAGGGAATTTAGTTGTGATGTAGGTGTCCATCAAAGATGTGTTTTAAGTATTAGCATGTTCGCATTGCTTATGAACGATGTTGAAAACAATATACCTGGGGGTTTTCAGTTTACTGATACAACTATCAAAGTCTTGCTTTATGCAAACGATTTAGTGATTTTATCAGACAATCCGCTTACTCTACAGCTCCAGATAAACAAGCTAAAACAGTACTGCGATCTGTGGGATCTAAAAATAAATACCGCAAAATCAAAAATAATGGTTTTCAGATCTCGAAATAGGTCTATTGGCTTTAATCGGAACTGGACTTTAGATGGTGAGGTAATTGAAGTCGTAAACGAATATGAATATCTTGGATATATTATAACATACAACCTTAAAATTCACACTCATTTAAGAGAAAAAACAAATGTTGCAAAATCTGCAATAAATACAATGTGGTCCCAGTTCTTTGCCAATAAACTTATCGATCCTGTCTCTAAATTCAAAGTCTTCAACGTCACTGTGAATACTTGTTTTTGCTATGGTAATGAAGTGTATGGTTTCGAACAGCTGGAGGAAATGGAAAGTATCCAAAGGTATTTTTTCAAGCGAATTTTTAGGTAACCATTCAATACTCCTAACTACGCTATACACATAGAGTCAGGCTTACCTCAAATCTTCTTGAAAAACTTAAAGGCTAAAGCGGATTACATTATCAAAGTAATGAATCGATCCGATGAAAACCTACAAAAAAGGATCCTTAAGTTTTGTTTTAGGTGCGGATATAGTCCAGTTAAGAACCGGTATGTTCTTGCTATAACACACAACTATTCAATGTCATTATCAACTGATGATCTCGATGCCTTAAAAAATTCACTGTATGAGTGTATTTCTGTTATCGATGAGTCAATGTATAGGCACTGGTACATCAACATCCAGAAATATATACAGACAACTTAATCTGAAACTTGGCGTAAAAAATTATCTCACCGAAGAGCTTACGGTCTCTGAAATGAGCTTGATTTTTAAGATCAGAACGGAAATGCTTCATTTAAACTATAGACCACATAGAACAGACATGGAACTTATTTGCCAGCTTTGCAACAAAAATGTAGATGTTTTACATTTCCTAGCGCTTTGTCCAATTTTGCAGGAAATACGAAGACTCTACTTTCGTTCAAGTTTTCTTTCCTCAGAGGAATGTGTCTGCATTCTTAACGGAGATCGAGGCTGGAAGCCGCTTATTCACTATGTATGTATCTCACGCAAGAAAATATCGTAATGAATATTTGAATTTGTTTTGAGTCATAACTAAATGTAACATCACTGTACACATTCCTCTCTTATCTGTTTTTTTTTTTTTAGCCAAACTAACTAAAAGCCATTTTTTTTTTTTTTAAGGTAGGTAGCTATGTAACTAGAAAGAGAGGGTGCTATCTAACATTTTTGACAATATTAGTAAAGATTATAAGATAAATATTAGCGAGTAAAAGAGATTACCAAAACAACATGGTCCGCCATTGCTACGAAGCGAATTGAGGGAGAAAATAGAAAAAAGGATATGCTTCGATGTGCATGTAATTTACGAATAGCTTTTGGTGTGAATGTATTATATCAGTGTAGGTTATTCTTTACCTACAATTTTTATCATCTTTGCATTGTTGGCAAAAAAATGCTTACTGATAATTGTATATAACCTTGAAACAAGAAACCTATTCGTAAAAAAGACGTTTCAAATCTTTTTTTAGGAATAGGTTTCTTGTTTCAAGTTCAAGGACGTATGTCAGAAGATGTAATACATATGTAGGTTATTTATTTACTATTCTCTTTTTGAATTGTAGGAAGTTTGCAATTCGTAAGTTTTTTCTACATATGTCGCAAGAAAAAACTTACGAATTGCAAGGTAGGTACTTGGTATATGGCAAATTTTGCATTTAGAAAAAAAATCGAAATGGACAATACGATTATGAAGAACACCAAAAGAGTGTGTCCCGCAATTCCCTTTGTCTAAAACGGAAATGGATGAAGCGATTTTCTTCAAACTTGGTATAGGTACCTACCTGCTGGGTAGGTACTTATTTAAGTGTCTTAGGTGATTGTCTAAAATAATTTTTATTAGGTACAAATTGGCTCTAAATTAAGTTAGTTTGTACAAATTGGCTCGAAATTAACTAAGCAGAAAAAGATAATATCGGTAAAAATTACCTCAACTACAGTTTGATTTTATCAGTTTTAATTTTATCAAGGTCTAGTAGTGAAAGTAGCAAAAAATTGTTTCTTATGAAAATATGTCAATACGCAAGGTTTTTTCAATTTGTAAAACTTTTATATTATGAAGGAAATATTTTTTCAATAACATTTACGAAAAAATTTAATACTAGTAAAATGAAATAAAATAATTTTTAAGGAAAAGTTTATAGGTACCTATCAAATAAAAAAAAAAGATTTTTTTCTTTAAATTCATTTTTATTGTATTGATATGTAATATTATGAATGTATAGACAGCTGTTCCTTTGTATAGGTATAAAACTTATAAAAGGATTTTCTAAGGCAACATTGCAGGTAGTATTCACTATAGGTACCTATATCAACATAATTATGCGAGATATGGGAATTGTAGGCAAGGTTGCAATATCATCTGTACTGATGAGTGATGACATAGCTATGTAGGTAGCAAGTTAGTTATTCTTTTGCATTATGAATTAAATAAAAGGATTATAAATCGTCTGGTGTAAGTATCTATGCAGTTACATAGTTATATTATTATTTTTGTTATTCAGAAAGACACAATTTTGAACATTTAAAAAGCTGGTACCTACCTACATTATATGAAATATGTAGGTAGGTAAGTAGGTACCTATATTGCAAGTTTTGGATTCCTAAAAAAATGAAACTTGAGGTTTTGATCAATCTTGACACTACGATGATGAAAGAGAAGACGAGAAAAAAAGCGGATATAATAGCCGTGTTTTATTATCGCCAATAACCCATATGGTTCACCCCGTAAAAATAAAACAATCTGGGTTATGTACCCTCTGTTCGCCGAATTTAATACTAATATTTGAGAACCCAAATAGAAACCCCGATAGAAACCTGAATGTCGTGTTTTTTTTGTAAAATACGTGTTAAAAAATAACCCAGACCCTTAGATAATAAACGCAGCTAATACCTATGCCGGCACGTTCTTTTCATTTTTTTAAAAATTAAAAAACGGCACCTGCCATATAAAAATTTCACAAAACCGGTAAGAAATTTCCTTTACCAAAAACGGATCTAAACATTTTGATAAGAAAATGAGAGTGCTTAGTGCGGTTTACATTTACCCAAATAAATTTTTCGTGCGTTATTATTAATGGTATGTAGATAGATAAGGTACATACTTCCCGTAGAACTACTTTTCATATTTTCGACCTTTCATTATTTGTCGATAAATTTTGTTTTTTAAACAAGTGCTCCTTAAAAGTAGATATTAATAATATTGCATATACACATTTTTAAGAAAATGTTTTTTCGATTTAAAAAAAAACTCAATTTTTATTAGGTACAGGTACCTATGAAACAGATAAGAGATTTTTTTTTAATTATAAATTATTAGACAAATATGAATGTATCAAAAAAAAATCATTGGAAACGTTTTTAAAAAAATAATTTTGGATGCATACAATTTTAAAACATTAAAAAAAATTTTTAAACGCTTTTTCAAAATAATTATTCCCATGCATATAAAATTTTAATTTAAAAAAATTCAGTGACTGGTTTTTGAAAAATTGATTTTTCAAAAAACAAAAATTTATTAATTTTTTTTAAAATCGAAAAACCAATTTTTTTTAAATTTGAGTATGCAGTTTTATTCACTTCTAGGGAACATTTGTATAAAAAAAAATTTTATCCGGCTCATCAAAAAGTGAGAAAGTCGAAAATATGAAAAATGGTTCAATAGGAAGTACTGTTAATTATTACGCAAAATAAAATATTTTTTTTCTTAACAGTGGAGTAAATTAATTTAGTCCACTCGTCATCAACTGCTTACATCTTAGTTATGTTTGACACGTCGCAATAAAAACAGATTACCATGAAGATGAAACAAAAGAGGAGAGCGGCATTAACAACAAAAATATTTGGAGATGATTATGATGGTACAAATCTACATCGACAACAGCATGACATCTCATACACGTGAACTCTATAATGCAGCTAAGAAGGTGAAGAAGACAAAAAAATATAAGTTTTTATGGATGAAAAACAATATAATTTTTTTGGGCAAACGTGAAGGAGATAGTGTTGTCAGAGTGAGTTGCTCTGATGATTTAAATATTTTATAATTTGATTTAAAATAATGTGTACTAAATTCTCAATTAATGGAAAAAATTATAATGTTAGTAGTATTGAAAACTTATCCCCTTTAATAATTCTTCAAAATATTCGTAGTATGAGGAAAAATGTTGATTCTTTTTTGAAGGCTTTAATTTAAATAAATATAATTTAGCGCTGTTTATTGACATTACTAAAGCATTTGACATGGTCAATCATAAGTTACTTTTGGACAACACTTTACAAAGCTGGCTATTCTAAGTGTATGCTAATTCTATCTTTAAACAATCATTTAAAAGCAGTATAACTGCATTCGCTGATAACATGGTTTTGACTTTATCTTTTAAGTTTTGCCAGACATGAACTCATAATGAGTGAAAAAAACGAAAGTTATGTTCTGCAATCTAAAAGAAATATCACCTCTTATTAACTGTAATGTCCTGTTTCATTCCGCGACATGTAACAAATTTAGCCTAGGCACTCACTCCAGCTGTAGATCCAGTTGTTTACAAGAGACTCCGTGTTCAAACACTTGTTTTAATATTGAGGTTGTTAATAATTATAAATACTTAGGAGTATTTATGGATCAAAACTTAAACTGGAAGTTGCATACTGCAAATCGTAAAAAATATATGATTTTTTTGACACTTTCAAAACTTCAGTATTGTATAACAAGTTGGAGCGGTGCTTATCACAATACGCTAAACCCAATTATTGCAGCGCAGATGCATAATGTCCGAATTGTAAGTAAGAAAACTAGAGTAACAAGCAATTGGCCTTTATTTCAAGAACGTTTAATTCTGCCTCTAAATCACTTATATGTAAATATTTGAAGTTCTCAAATTTTCTTCATGCGAAAAAACTGCGGATACAGTCCAGTTAAACATTAAGAAATTCAAATACATATAGTTTAAGGGTAACCTTAGATCTTGCTGAACGTCCCAAAATGTAATAAGATCCAATTTAATTTTGTTTTACTGCATCAGCACCTGACTCTTTAATAAATACTATTTGATATTAGAAGACAGAATTATCTTCATTTGTTTGTGAAAGCAGTTTAGAAATGGCTCTTTGAATTGGATAGTTCGATGGTCAAAACTCTCTTTTTAAATGTAGCCTAAAATTTTTCAGCTGTTTTTGTTGATATATTTTCATTTTGTTCTTTTAATCCTAAACTTTTGTTTTTAATATTTCGTTTCTTTATTGTTCTTCTATTTTTTTTTATTTTTCTTATAATATTTTCCTATTTTCCCCCACAATTTTATCTTTTGCTATGTCAGTTACATTTGTACCCTAAATATTCACTTACGTTAGTTATGGATTAATTCATTTGATATGGTTCATTGACTTCTAGTTTTCTTATAAAATTACAGCATGTTCCTATTATTCATTCATTATCTATTATATATATGTATATATATATATATATCTTACTAAAATTGTACATAGAAAATGCATTTAAAAAAAAACACACACTTTTTTATCAAATTCTTTGAGTCGTTTTTGAGAAATCCTTTTTTTCTTTTTTTTTACATTTGTATGGAAGGTACCGTTGTTTTTAGTTGTAGGAAAATCGTTTTTTTTAAGTATTCAAGATTATGTTAAAAAACTACTAAATACGAAGAGTCGAAAAATCTATTGAGTTGTTTTTGAAATATTTAGCTTAAGAAAAATTGAAACATTTTGGTTTAAATTATGTTATGCATTCTAGGAGATTCTGCATTAAAATATTCAAAACAATCAAATGAATCATTTTCTTGAGGTCTACCTACCTATACGAAAAATAACAATACAAAAACAAATGATCAAAAAGTACGATTTCCCTTAAGTAATGAACTCATTTTTAAAATAAGATATATCTTTTTGGCCAAAAAAAATGTATGGAGGGTAACGTTATTTTTCGTCTTAAAAAATAAAAAGACCTGTGGACATATTAGGTACCTACCGAAAAAACAATTTGAATACCTACCAAGTTTGAAGCAAATCCATCCATAGGCTGTAAACTCGAGGATAGAAAGACAGATGGAATTGCGAGGCCCACTTTTTTTGTGTTCTCTATCATCCTCACATATGTACATATACCTATCGCAAGTAAAAATTCAGTTGTTAACAAAACAATTTAATTATGTAGGTAGGAATACCTCTTATTATATTTATATAGGTACCCACTTACCTACCAATATGTATACTTATAAGAAAAATGTAACGAATATAAGAAGTAGGTATATGTTTGTACCCATGGTTGCTACATTAATTTGTTTTTAAATTTAATTCTGCCGATTTGTTAATTAAAAAATATGGAAGCTCACAAATTTCTAAAACTTTGCAAGAATGAAATAAGTATGTATGTACCTATAGCCATGTTTACTACGCTAATATATTTTTATAAATTTTGTTCCGTCTATATTTGATAATTTGGTGCAATTAGTAACTGCATAGTCTACATGAAAAATCATATATCCCAAAAAAAGTTTGCCCTTCCAAAACAAAATTGCTTGCCACTCTCAACACTCTTTAAAACTTTATTAAACCTTTCCCAAATAAAACTATTTACCCAACGCCTCGCCAAAACATTTGTGTCGCTCACAAAATTAAGTCACATAGGTACCTACCTACCTATCTACCTATAACTACCTATGTACCTATCCAAATTATATTTAAACACTTTAAATATTAAATACTTCGATATTTAGAAGCGCTTATTATAAAAAAAAACATGTTGTTTATATTGCATACCTACATATGGAAGAATGTACCCACATATACTACCTACTTACTTCAATTTTATGGAATACACCTACATGATACCTACATATCCTCCAAAAAAAAACATTACTTATTACCTACAAGAAAATATTTTCTTTGAGTGGAAAGCATTTATGATTCTAAATATATTTGTTCATAACTACCTCCTATGTATGTACGTAAGTTTCTTTTTTTTACTGTTACAAATCGTCCACAAGGCAAGAAAAACTTCCTTCACAAAAAATCTTTCCCGTCTTCAATCTTTTATCTATACCTACCTACATTTATGCATGTACAAATACAATCTTGCACTCCATTAATTTTCCTGGTCTTCTATCTTGTATTTTTTGCATTTTATTTGATTCGATACAAAATTATCTGTTTTTTTCTCTCCCTCGAACTATCATGGGTTAGCATACAGTATTGGCGTTCTGTTAGTTTCTATTTCTTTGGATTATATCCATATTCTCTTGTCTCCCAACTCTCCAATTTTATTAGAGAGCTACCCTATCTTGCCAACACTTGATGCCGCCACAGTCGAACCAATTCTTAATACAATGGCTACAGTAAAGTTTTTAGCTACAAGAGCAAGTTCGTTCCATCCAGTTGTGTATTTTATTTTATTTTATTTATATGTGTCCTCGTTTTTTTTTTTTTTTTTTTAAATTCATTTTTATTTCATATTAACTTATAACTATCTTAAAGCTAGACAAAAATGTTTAAAACTAGCCTAATTATCAATTACTTACATCTTATTTTCTGGCCCTTTACGGGCGCTCTAAATTAAACAATAATTCTTAGAAATAATGTCTTTCGACCTAAAAACTATTTTAATTAAATCTAATTTTTTTTATTTTATTTTATATGTCAAGGAAACTTATACAAAAAAACTTGGTATCTTAACATTTTATTTTTTTTTTATTTTTTATTTTTTTTACTTATAAACTAAACCTAAATATATATTAAAAATAATTAAAATTAAATAAAACTAACTTATACTAACTAAAAATAACTTAAACTACTTAAAATACCTAATAATACTTAAAACTACTTAAAAACTAGAACAGCCACAGCAGCATTTTTTTTCGTTTTTTTATTTTTTTTTGTTTATTTTTTATATGCATGCAGACACACAACAACATGCAACCCACCCATACATGTACATACGCACATACATATACGTTCGCACATACATGTACAGACACGCAGATACATGCACTTATGCCCCCGCATACATACATATTTTTAATTTTTTTTTGGTGCCACCCCGACTGTTCCCGAAGATATACCATCTTCATCGACTTTAAATATCACGATGCTGTTCAGAGAGCCACCAGAACTGGTTCTCCTGTTTTGCCCTATCCCTCCGATCCCGATCGGACACAGTCCTACTAAACCGAAGGCGCTCTTCTCCACCTTGAGCGATGACGTCTCGACCATACAGGAGTCGCCTATCCACAGTTTTCCGGCTGAAGTGGTAGATGAGCGGAACCGCCCCTCCATCCTGTATCAGCCCTCGACTGTCTAAATAGAGGAATGCCTCGGAAGGGATATAACCACTTAACCGCGCACTCTCAAAATATTCGTTATTGGGGTAATAAGCCCCAAAAATTAAGCTGTGATTTGAGGACATCGCTCTTGCAACGTGACCCCGAATCAGCTTGAACAAAAATTTATCTACTATGTTGGCTCCGTTGTATAGAACCTGGTTGGAATAATATCTTGTGTACTCCGACTCTGGTGTTCTGTGTAATCCAAGGCAACGTCTAGGACATTGCCTCTCATACACCCGAATCTTTTCCATTTGAGATGGGGCAGAGTTGAACCACACCTGGCATACGTAGGCAATCATCGGCCTGATGAGGGCCATGTAGCAAATCAACTTCACCCAGCTGTCAAGACGGCTGCTATAAAACAGTCGTTTTGTCAAGGCAAAGGCTCCCCTAGCGCTGGCCAGAGCAGCACCTATATGTCTGTCGAAATACAGGTACTAATCCAACCAGATGCCAAGGTACTTTACTACACTTTTACTCGCCAGTAGATGTTCGTGTGGTCCTATGATAACCAGCTTGCGCCAGTTCTTTGTCGTATCCCTTGAGGCGCTAGACTACGGAGTCCTAAACAGAATTGTTTCTAATTTCTGGAAGTTGATTTTCAACTTCCAGTCATCACAATATCGCTGAATCTTGTCGAAGTCACTCTGCAAGAGACTTTTGATGACCTCAACTATATTAGCTGTTCTGTACGCAATTAGCTCCTCGGCGTACGCAATTGCCTGAGTTAGACTACCTATCAGATCGCTGGTGTAAATGCTGAATAGAATCGGCGAGTTAACCGCTCCCTGCTGAAGACCATTATTAATATTAAAAATTGCGGTAGAAGTTACAATGCCACTCTTGACAACAAACTTTCTACCATATAGCATGTCATAACGCATATACAATAGAGGTTTACTTATACCTAGTCTGGTTAGCTTTAGATAGAGACCTTCTAACCATACGGTGTCGAAGGCCTTCTCCAAATCAACCAGACAGGCACCCGTACACTGCTTTTTAGTTTTGTTCCATTGGATATCAGAAACTAGCATGAATTGTGTCATGTCCCGCCTTAAAACCGAACTGATTATCCAGGATGATATTTTTGTCCTCCGCCCACTTGAACAGGGCTCTATTAATAACCTTTTCAAATACTTTGCTGATACTCGGAAGAAGACTTATCGACCGGAGATTCGCCGAATTGGAGTTGTCCTTTCCCTTTTTTGGGAGAGGGTGCACCGCAGCTGTCTTCCACCGCACTGGATAATATGCATTATTCAGCGCGTTATTAAACAGTGTGGTATAAATGTCAACTGCTTCTTGAGGCAAATGTCGTAGTACAACGTTGGATATACCATCGACTCCTGCAGACTTCTTTTTCTTTAATCAATCGAAGATGAGCTGGAGCTCATTCTCCGAAATTAACAGGGGACTGGGCCCATTTCGGTCGGCGATTATGGCGTTTGCCAAATATTCATCATTAAGCCCGGTAAAACCAAGGTTCTCAGATCGCCATTCGCTTATATCGTTTCGGAGCCATAAGTGATGAAGCAGAGCTCTGTTCTCCAGGTCATGATTCGGGCGAATGCTGGCATTCACCTTGTGCACTTGCTGGAAAGCAGCCCCCACAGCCTCCACCTTCTCCTGCGGATCTTCGATTATGAAGAGGTCATCATCCAAGACGGCGTCATCTGGGTCTATGCCTGCTGTCAGAGGTACGTCTCTGTTTTGTGTCGTCCTCTGGAGTTTAAGACACGGAAGGTCATTTTGATCTTTCTTCTGAATATCTTATTTATTTGTGGGAACATACTCGGGTCGGAAGCGTTCACGGCCCGAATTTTATTGTCCCAAAACAAATAAGTGGACAACCTATAATTTTCTTTGATCAATTGGTTGATGTTTATGGACGACTTCAGTGTCCTTATCTCCAGATCTCTTGTGTCAGTAAACCGTCTGTACAAGCGTTTTAGTCTTGTCAGTAAGCCACTTTTTTGTCCGTGTAATG
This sequence comes from Philhelius pedissequus, assembly GCA_910595825.1. NCBI lineage: Eukaryota > Metazoa > Arthropoda > Insecta > Diptera > Syrphidae > Philhelius > Philhelius pedissequus. The sequence goes on from OU343160.1 coordinate 182,842,845, forward strand.
CATCAATTGTCGCGTTACGGTACATGTCAGTTGCGTTACGTTCCTTGTATTTCGGTATAGTTCTGTTCATTGTTCGTTGAATTATTTCGCCAATTTGTTCTAAGTATCTGTCAATTTCAATATTTGTCAGGTTCCTGTCATTTGGTGGGGATATACCATTTGAACGTAATTCGCTCGATAAGACGTTCGAGAAGCGTGGCCATCGCACCCTACTGTAATTGTAAGTATGCACAGGTACATACTCCTCCAAATCCATAAGCTCGTTCGGAAGTTGTATTACGGCGGCGAGTCCGCAGTGGTCACTGTCGTACTCGATCGTTCTTAAACAATTTTTAGGCCGATGGCCCACAGTGTCAGTAATTGTTAGTTTGCGTCTTTCAACAATAGATCCAGATAGGCACCGCTTCTTTGAAACGATGGCATGTCTGTAGCGAGAAGTTCAATGCCTTACTTCAGGTTGTATCGACCCATCCAATTATACAGATGGTTACCACGAGGATTTTCTATTTGATTTCCGCAATCTATATGCTTGGCATTATGTGTCCTCTTGTTTTGCAGATGTCGATCCAAAGGAAAAATGAATATGCTTGTATATTGTCAATTTACATATTATATGAAAAAATTCCTTGCCTTAAGTATTTGCCACTACGACCACGTAAACAGTAAAAATCATTAAATCCTGCATAACGATCTTTACAATTTAATGAGGAAAACTTGTTTACATGAAAGAAAAAAAATTGTGAAACGGCAATTTCACAAATTTACTGGCTTCAAAAGCCAGTCACATTTTTTTTTAATAATCACACACTTGTGAAATAATTACTTGTATGTTGTGAAACCGAATTCTGTTTTACAAATTTGTATTTGTGAATTACAAGACCCAAACTTGTGCTTGTAACTTGTAGTTGGTGAAATATGCCCCTGTAATTCGTATTTGAATTAGCTTTACGATTAAATTTGAATTCTTCGAATAATTTATCGATGTGTTTTGCGTATATCTCTGTCATGCATAAGTTCAACTCGATTGTTTTGATATTTACATTACTTAAGCTTGGAATTACGAAACTTTCGTAGTACATGAAATTTTCGTATTTTATAATATTTATTTTAGCTACTCAAATTTCAAACTTTATAACATAATTTCCTTCGATTTCTGTTTTCAAATCGTTACAATTATGGTTTAGCACAGTTTTTTTTGTATATTTTTAAGAATTAAGGTTGGGTTCCTTTTTTTAACAAACACAGAATACATGTAAGTGCATTTGAAGGGATTAGTGAAAGAATATTATTCTATTTATTATCAAAGTCAGCAATTTGGAATTTCCAATTACTATACAAATTTTTTTTAAAAACTATAGTACTACCGTGAAGCGGAACGACAGGGTAGGCCCCTTGCGAACGCGCTTCGAATTGCTAGCCTATGCACATTCGCTGATTGTTGCCGTGCAGTTTTTGGGGGAGAGGGAATTTGAAAGAATACAGAACAAAAAATGAGCGAGAAGAATGCATAAGGTTAAAGCAAGATAAAAGAATATATACTTTCTGCATTTTTCTTTGTTCACATTTATTAAAATCTTAAGAAACTACCTACGTTGGAAAGTATAGATGTTTCAGTGTAACTATGTATGTGTGTAAAATAAATGTTTGCCGTCGGTTCGTTTAAAAAAATATTTTGCTTTGATTTCTTGGAATTTTCGGTAATTCAATAAATTTTGAATACCTACCTCCTTTTTTGTGAAAAAGTGTTGTGGCATAAACAAAATTCAAAAAATTAAATAAAAAAAGATTGTTTGTGAAGTTCAAGTATCTTAGTGCTGTGCGGTCATTGTATATGAAACCTATAGTACTACTACGAGACTGAATTTTTTAGCTAGGAGTTCCGTCGATGAGGGCGCTAGTTTCTCTTTTCTTGATATTGAATTGTTGATGTGGAAGAAGTAAATGTAGAGGCAAATACGAAAAAGAGCAAGAGGGACGGTCAAAACTTATTAGTTCTGACAACAATGTAGAGGGTAAGGGAGAAAACCGAATAAGCTGTTTTTGTCATGGCAACCTTCGAAATATGGTGGGTGTAAATAAATTATATCAAGGCTATTGGCGTATACATGAATTTGAAGTGAGAATGTATATGGATATGTATACATGCATGTATAGGTTTTTATAGAATTTATTTTAAATTTTTCTTTCAAATTTTAGATATTTGGTGGATTTTAGGATTTTGTATTGTAGCAACGTTGCTATTTTCACTTTTTCTATGCGAAAATATCAAAGCAATGTTGAGATATTTCAATATGTTTTGTTTAGGTAGGTACATGTGCCAGACCCAGATACCCATCTACATACAATATGTATGTATATAGGTACTTTTTATTCTTTTTCAAATATAATATCTATTGAGAATAATTAAATTTTTTCTCCAGACAGTTTTATTAGGAAATAAAGTAGGTATACCTGGGTAGTATTTTTATTATTTTTTTTCTTACTAGCAATATTATATATGTAGGTACTATACTACAAGTTATGGATTCGAAAAAAATCGAAATCGAGATTTTGATCAAACTTGACATTACGATGATAGCGAAGACGAAAAAATGGGTCCACGTTTTTTCATAAACATGTCCCCAGTTTTTTATCAGCTTTTTTAAGACAAAAGATGACAGTACCTACCTAGGTACCTGCCAAACTTTCTTTTTGACCGAAAAGGTAAATATTATTTTTCTCAAAATTTTTTTTTTCTGACAATCAAATATGATATAACGATCATAGAGAACTCCAAAAAAGTGGGTCCCCTAATTCCGTCTGTCTGTCATTCTGTCTGTCTGTCCTCTACAGCCTAAACGCTTTGATAGATTGTCTTCAAACTACACACAGCTTTGAAACGTTTTAACTGCCTGGAAAGGAAACTTAAGAACAACAATAAACTTCGTATTCAGTATAATGAATTTATAAATGAGTACATACAACTCAACCATATGGAGCTCGTCGATATTATCGACCATTCCGAACCTCATTTTTATCTTCCTCACCATTGCGTCATTAAGCCAGGTAGTAGTACGACAAAATTGAGAGTTGTCTTCGATGGCTCCTCCAAATCAGATAGTGGAAAATCTCTGAATGACATCCTTATGGTTGGACCTGTCGTTCAACCAGATTTATTTTCGATCGCCCTTCGTTTTCGGATGCATCGTTATGTTTTCACAAGCGACGTTACAAAAATGTATCGACAGATTATGTTAGATTTACGAGATCGTAACTACCAACTAATTTTATGGAGGCACTCTGAACATGAACCTATTAACACCTATCGCCTTTGCACCGTCACTTATGGCACCTCTTCAGCGTCATATTTAGCGACTCGAGTCTTAAATAAACTGGCCAATGACGAAAGGCAATATTTTCGGCATGCAGCCAAGGTCATAGAATCCGATTTTTACATCGATGATGTATTGACAGGCTCCGATTCACTAGATGAAGCTAAAGTTATTCAACAGGAACTAATAGAAGCATTAAAAAAGGGAAAATTTGAACTAAGGAAATAGTGTTCTAACTCACCTGTTCTATTAGAAAAAATTCCACTAGATCAAAGAGAAACCCATTTTCAAATGCAAAATAGTAATGTTGTGAAAACCTTAGGCATCATTTGGGATCCAAACGTAGATGCTTTCATGTATAACAGCGACACTCCAAGGCAGTGTAACCAATTAACAAAAAGATCAGTGCTTTCTGATATATCACAACTATTTGATCCCCTTGGTCTTGTGAACCCAGTTGCTGTCCTTGCTAAGATCTTCATGAAACAGTTATGGCAAACCAAGCTTACGTGGTATGAACCACGTCCCGAATGCTATGCAAAAAGGTGGACAGACTTTCGCCTTGAATTCAGCCTTCTTCAACGGTTGAGAATTCCAAGAAGGGCCATAACTACCCAAAAGACAAGATCTCAAATTCATGCATTTGCAGACAGTTCCGAACTTGCATATGGAACTTGTATATACATTCGATCATTTTTGGAAGATGGAAGCATTCAATGCCAGCTATTAGCAGCAAAATCCAAGGTTGCTCCTTCGAAAGTTACATGCTTACCGCGTCTCGAGCTTTGCGCTGCTGTAATGGCAGCTCAATTTACTCATCGTATCATACAAATTCTTCAAATTGATTTCGAAAATGTTTTTTATTGGACTGATTCAACAATCGTATTGTCCTGGCTATCAGCAGAGTCATCAACATGGAAAACGTTCGTTGCTAATCGCATAGCCTCAATACAAGAAACAACAAATCTACAGCAATGGCGGCATATCGACTCAGATTTAAACCCAGCGGACATTATATCGCGTGGATCACGACCGTCTGCATTAATTGAGTCAGATATGTGGTTTTCCGGCCCTTCATTCTTGAAAGAAAATCAAGAAAACGGGCCTCATTCGCATTGTAATATAACGAATATTGAAGAAAATATTTTAGAACGACGGAAGATTAAATTTGCTCTCGCAGCACAAGCAGAATTCGATCTCATCGCAAATATTAAATACCATTCAAATTATATAAAATTACAGCGTGTTATTTCTTATAATAATCGTTTCATACACAATGTTTCAGTGATGGTGTTAAAGAAGAAGATTTCACTTGGTTTATTAAGCTCTGAAACAGAAGTCCCAGATACTTTGACTGGACAAATCTCTGCAGGTGAAATGAAGAAGGCATTATCACAGATATTGCACGCGGTTCAAGAAAGCTGTTTTTGCTCCGAATTAGAATTATTGCGTAAAAATAAGGACATTTCCAAACGAAGTAATTTACGATCACTAGCCCCATTTTTGGATACAGAAGGACTGATAAGAGTCGGTGGCAGAATAAGAAATTCTAATGTCTCATTAGATGCTAAACACCCAATACTGTTGCCTTCAACTCACGTCTTCACCATCTCCGCCATTCGTTATATTCATTATAAACATGGACACTTAGGTCCGCAAAATCTTTTAGCTGTATTTCGACAACAATATTGGCCGCTAAATGGTAAAGTTCTTGCCAAGCGAGTTGTTCGCAATTGTGTTTTATGTACCCGATGTCGACCAAACCCCTTGGAACAATTTATGGGAGACTTGCCAACATCACGCGTAGTACCAGCTAGACCTTTTTCCACAGTTGGCGTTGATTTTTGCGGTCCTTTTTTGGTGCATTATCGCCGCCGAAATGTTGTTCCTACGAAGGCTTACGTTTCAGTCTTCATATGTTTTATAACCCGCGCCGTTCATTTGGAGCTCGTTGAAGACCTCACTTCTGCAGCCTTCATTGCAGCTCTAAAACGCTTTATCGGCCGACGTTGGCTATGCTCAACCATTTACAGTGACAATGGGCTCAATTTCATTGGAACAAGGAATGAACTCCATGAATTATATTAGATGTTTATGAGTAAAGGGAATAGCGCAGAGATTATGAATATGTGTGCCGAGGATGGAATTGAGTGGAAGACTATACCACCCAGATCTCCTCATATGGGAGGAATCTGGGAAGCTGCAGTGAAGTCTGCCAAGTTCCACATGAAAAGGTTGCTGCATTTGATTTCACCCACCTTTGTTGAACTGAACACCGTTATCATTCAAATAGAGGCCATATTAAATTCGCGCCCCTTAACACCCTTATCTAATGATCCAAATGATTTAAATTTTTTAACACCTGGTCATTTTTTAATAGGTGGACCACTCAACGCAATGATAGAAACTGGCGTTCAAGATGATCATCCCAACAGACTGTCACAATGGCAACGACTGAATTGGGTAACGCAAACTTTCTGGGCAAGATGGTCCTCCGAATATCTACAAGGACTCCAAGGACTCCAAAATCGATACAAATGGCAAACCATCAATGAAGATATAACAATCGGATCATTAGTCGTCCTCAAAGATAATAACCTACCACCACTTAAATGGAAGATGGGTCGTATAATTTCGTTACATCCTGGAAAGGATGAAATCGTTCGAGTTGTGACTGTCAAGACTTCTACAACTACTTTCAAAAGAGCTATTTCCGAGATTTGCTTATTACCTGTTGAATCGTCTTCACCTCTTCAAGGTGGGGAGCATGTTGAGTAAAGTAGTTACATCTAAATAAATAATTGTATAATGTAAACCAACCTCCCAAAGCCCTTTGGCAATGCCATTTATTTGTGGCTATCGGCTAAATAAAAACCAAGCTTTGTTGTTGTAACTTAAACTTATATAGAAATTATTTTTCACTCCACTTTTGTCTTACAAACAAAATAAATTACTCGCTCGTCTTGCAAGCACGTCGAATTAAAGGATTTACTAATCGTGTTTTATTTCATCAATCATTTAAAACATTAAATAAATCGCTAACATTTTGGTGACCCAAACTTATGAGGAACTCTACTATACCGTTCAACCGGCGTTGCATACCTATTTGGGAAAAATAGACGAAGCTTCAAAAATGGAATATGACACTTCACCAAAACCCTCTGCTCTATCTGATTTCATTAAATTACCAAAGGCTAACATTCCTACATTTACAGGTATTATCACTGAGTGGATGTCGTTTTATGATGCCTTCAATTCTCTTTTTCACTCTCAACCAAAACTAAGTAATGTGAGTAAGTTCCATCATCTACTTGGCTCTCTGGGTGGCAGCGCAGCATTGATTGTCAAGTCTTTGGAGGTTACGGACGCGAACTACAATGTGGCCACAAAATGTTGCAGGATCGTTACGAGAACAAAAGAATTATTGCTCACGAGCACTTAAAGCAGATCTTTGAGGCACCATCAGTTCAAAGAAGTTCGGCGTCATCGCTTCGATTGTTGCTGGACACATTTAATGTTCATTTACGAGCTCTTAAATCACTAGGTCATTCTACTCAACATTGGGATGACCTTATAGTGTACATTATTACATCGAAATTGGCACCTGCTGACCGTCTTGCTACCTATGAAGAGATATCAAAATACCTCATCAAACGCAGCCAAATATTTGAAGGGATGGTAAGCCAACTGTCAACAACAAAGGTGAGTCCTAATAATAAGGTAGTTAATAGACTTAAAACCACACCAAAATCATTTGCAATTACTAACAACACGCAGTGTGCCCACTGCTATAAGCCTGGTCACGTGATTACAAGATGTTTTCGATTTCTGCGTTTGGCCCCAGCCAACCGAAAACAACAAATAATTGCACTCAAGATGTGTGAAAATTGCCTCAAGCTCGATCATTCCACAGAAAGCTGTCCTTCCGCCAGTAGCTGTCGGATTTGTTCGCAGAAGCATCATTCGTTACTGCATCGCGATAATCTAACTTCATCATTTAACCCAAATGCTTCAGAATACCTACCTCATCTTCTCAAGCTGCTCTCGTGCATTCCTCCTTCGCCACCACTCGCAACGAGCCCACTGCAATTTCAGCCACTGCAATAATCTATGCTGCGGACAATCGAGGTTCTTCTGTTGCTTGTCGCGTACTTTTGGACTCCGGTTCACAAATAAATTTTGTGAATGAAAAATTCGTACAACTCATTGGTTCAATTCGTACAAAATCAAACCAGTCTTACTCTGGTATCTCATCGTTTACAAAACAAGCATTTTATAAAGCTTATTTTACAATAAAATCGCGTTTGACCAGTTTTTCGTCATCAATTGAAGCCGTTATACTTCCAAAGATAACAGGCATTCTCCCGTCTGAAAAAATAAACATCGACTTTGGCATACCATCCGACATAAGCCTAGCTGATCCAAGCTTCCAAATTCCACAAAAGGTAGATTTGTTATTGGGAGCAGAATTATTTTTCTCTCTTCTTTTGGAAGGCCAAATTAGACTTGAAAATAATACAACAATTCTACAAAACACTCTCTTTGGATGGGTTGTAAGCGGAAATTATCAATCTATACCAAACCCAAATGTTCAATGCAATTTAGTTACAGAAAATATATTTGATGATAATCTATTAGATCAAAGGTTAAAAACATTTTGGGAAATTGAAAATTATACTTCGTCTCCACGTACGCTTTCTGAAAGTGAAAATTTGTGTGAAAGACATTTTACTACGTATTTTCGTCGCCTAGAGTGTGGTCGGTACGAAGTTAGATTACCATTTAAATGTGATTCTTCAACTTTAGGTTCTTCATACAACACAGCTTTGAAACGTTTTAACTGCCTGGAAAGGAAACTTAAGAACAACAATAAACTTCGTATTCAGTATAATGAATTTATAAATGAGTACATACAACTCAACCATATGGAGCTCGTCGATATTATCGACCATTCCGAACCTCATTTTTATCTTCCTCACCATTGCGTCATTAAGCCAGGTAGTAGTACGACAAAATTGAGAGTTGTCTTCGATGGCTCCTCCAAATCAGATAGTGGAAAATCTCTGAATGACATCCTTATGGTTGGACCTGTCGTTCAACCAGATTTATTTTCGATCGCCCTTCGTTTTCGGATGCATCGTTATGTTTTCACAAGCGACGTTACAAAAATGTATCGACAGATTATGTTAGATTTACGAGATCGTAACTACCAACTAATTTTATGGAGGCACTCTGAACATGAACCTATTAACACCTATCGCCTTTGCACCGTCACTTATGGCACCTCTTCAGCGTCATATTTAGCGACTCGAGTCTTAAATCAACTGGCCAATGACGAAAGGCAATATTTTCGGCATGCAGCCAAGGCCATAGAATCCGATTTTTACGTCGATGATGTATTGACAGGCTCCGATTCACTAGATGAAGCTAAAGTTATTCAACAGGAACTAATAGAAGCATTAAAAAAGGGAAAATTTGAACTAAGGAAATGGTGTTCTAACTCACCTGTTCTATTAGAAAAAATTCCACTAGATCAAAGAGAAACCCATTTTCAAATGCAAAATAGTAATGTTGTGAAAACCATAGGCATCATTTGGGATCCAAACGTAGATGCTTTCATGTATAACAGCGACACTCCATGGCAGTGTAACCAATTAACAAAAAGATCAGTGCTTTCTGATATATCACAACTATTTCATCCCCTTGGTCTTGTGAACCCAGTTGCTGTCCTTGCTAAGATCTTCATGAAACAGTTATGGCAAACCAAGCTTACGTGGGATGAACCACTTCCCGAATGCTATGCAAAAAGGTGGACAGCCTTTCGCCTTGAATTCAGCCTTCTTTAACGGTTGAGAATTCCAAGAAGGGCCATAACTACCCAAAAGACAAGATCTCAAATTCATGCATTTGCAGACAGTTCCGAACTTGCATATGGAACTTGTATATACATTCGATCATTTTTGGAAGATGGAAGCATTCAATGCCAGCTATTAGCAGCAAAATCCAAGGTTGCTCCTTCGAAAGTTACATGCTTACCGCGTCTCGAGCTTTGCGCTGCTGTAATGGCAGCTCAATTTACTCATCGTATCATACAAATTCTTCAAATTGATTTCGAAAATGTTTTTTATTGGACTGATTCAACAATCGTATTGTCCTGGCTATCAGCAGAGTCATCAACATGGAAAACGTTCGTTGCTAATCGCATAGCCTCAATACAAGAAACAACAAATCTACAGCAATGGCGGCATATCGACTCAGATTTAAACCCAGCGGACATTATATCGCGTGGATCACGACCGTCTGCATTAATTGAGTCAGATATGTGGTTTTCCGGCCCTTCATTCTTGAAAGAAAATCAAGAAAACGGGCCTCATTCGCATTGTAATATAACGAATATTGAAGAAAATATTTTAGAACGACGGAAGATTAAATTTGCTCTCGCAGCACAAGCAGAATTCGATCTCATCGCAAATATTAAATACCATTCAAATTATATAAAATTACAGCGTGTTATTTCTTATAATAATCGTTTCATACACAATGTTTCAGTGATGGTGTTAAAGAAGAAGATTTCACTTGGTTTATTAAGCTCTGAAACAGAAGTCCCAGATACTTTGACTCGACAAATCTCTGCAGGTGAAATGAAGAAGGCATTATCACAGATATTGTACGCGGTTCAAGAAAGCTGTTTTTGCTCCGAATTAGAATTATTGCGTAAAAATAAGGACATTCCCAAACGAAGTAATTTACGACCACTAGCCCCATTTTTGGATGCAGAAGGACTGATAAGAGTCGGTGGCAGAATAAGAAATTCTAATGTCTCATTAGATGCTAAACACCCAATACTGTTGCCTTCAACTCACGTCTTCACCATCTCCGCCATTCGTTATATTCATTACAAACATGGACACGTAGGTCCGCAAAATCTTTTAGCTGTATTTCGACAACAATATTGGCCGCTAAATGGTAAAGTTCTTGCCAAGCGAGTTGTTCGCAATTGTGTTTTATGTACCCGATGTCGACCAAAACCTTTGGAACAATTTATGGGAGACTTGCCAACATCACGCGTAGTACCAGCTAGACCTTTTTCCACAGTTGGCGTTGATTTTTGCGGTCCTTTTTTGGGGCATTATCGCCGCCGAAATGTTGTTCCTACGAAGGCTTACGTTTCAGTCTTCATATGTTTTATAACCCGCGCCGTTCATTTGGAGCTCGTTGAAGACCTCACTTCTGCAGCCATCATTGCAGCTCTAAAACGCTGTATCGGCCGACGTGGGCTATGCTCAACCATTTACAGTGACAATGGGCTCAATTTCATTGGAACAAGGAATGAACTCCATGAATTATATCAGATGTTTATGAGTAAAGAGAATAGCGCAGAGATTATGAATATGTGTGCCGAGGATGGAATTGAGTGGAAGACTATACCACCCAGATCTCCTCATATGGGAGGAATCTGGGAAGCTGCAGTGAAGTCTGCCAAGTTCCACATGAAAAGGTTGTTGCATTTGATTTCACCCACCTTTGTTGAACTGAACACCGTTATCATTCAAATAGAGGCCATATTAAATTCGCGCCCTTTAACACCCTTATCTAATGATCCAAATGATTTCAATTTTTTAACTCCTGGTCATTTTTTAATAGGTGGACCACTCAACGCAATGATAGAAACTGGCGTTCAAGATGATCATCTCAACATACTGTCACGATGGCAACGACTGAATTGGGTAACGCAAACTTTCTGGGCAAGATGGTCCTCCGAATATCTCCAAGGACTCCAAAATCGATACAAATGGCAAACCATCAATGAAGATATAAAATAAAGTTCTTTAAGAAATGAAGATATAACAATCGGATCATTAGTCGTCCTCAAAGATAATAACCTTCCACCACTTAAATGGAAGATGGGTCGTATAATTTCGTTACATCCTGGAAAGGATGAAATCGTTCGAGTTGTGACTGTCAAGACTTCTACAACTACTTTCAAAAGAGCTATTTCCGAGATTTGCTTATTACCTGTTGAATCGTCTTCACCTCTTCAAGGTGGGGAGCATGTTGAGTAAAGTAGTTACATCTAAATAAACAATTGTATAATGTAAACCAACCTTCCAAAGCCCTTTTGGCAATGCCATTTATTTGTGGCTATCGGCTAAATAAAAACCAAGCTTTGTTGTTGTAACTTAAACTTATATAGAAATTATTTTTCACTCCACTTTTGTCTTACATACAAAATAAATTACTCGCTCGTCTTGCAAGCACGTCGAATTAAAGGATTTACTAATCGTGTTTTATTTCATCAATCATTTAAAACATTAAATAAATCGCTAACACTTATAATTAAAAATAAATCCATTTAAATATACATTTGTAGGTAGGTACCACTCAACAATTTATTATTCTATTTGAACCTGCATATGCTATACTTACCTACTAACAGCGTCAATGTTTAGCAACATTAAAATTGTTAGCTACAAGAGCAATTTCGTACGATCCAGTCCTGATCTTAATCTGTCCATGTACATTTTTATCTTAATGTCAATTCTTATTCCTTCACTAAACCACCGTCTTCGATGGTTTAGCGAAAGACTAAGTTTTTAAATGCGAAATATCAGAAATTCTGTTGTATTATTGCACACACCATATGGAATAAGTCCTAAACGTTTATTAAGACTTCCTTATTCATTCCTGTTTTTTTAATATAGGTACTGCATTTTAACAATATGTTTTTTTTTAAGTTTTTCTTATTTTAAAGTTTTAATACCTACCTATACTTAACAACCTTAAATGTGTTAAAAAAAAACATAAAATAATTTAACATAACAGGAAAGCACTTATAGTAGATAATAGCTATAACATGATATGTGACCTAGTTTCTAGGACATACTTCACCCACATGCAGCCTATTTAAATAAAAAATAAAATTCATTCAAAAATTAATTTTAATTAGAAAAAATTTTGATATGCAGAATTAGTTTAGCTACCTAGATCTTCTCAGATATAAAATTTGAGATAAATCCAATGTATACCGTTACCGAAAAACGCAAAAAATCGTTGGAGCCGTTTTCGAGAAAAATAAGCTTTTCCTTAACGGTTGTATGGCAGGTACCTTTATTTTTAGGTCTAAAAATAAAATTTAAATTTTCCCTCTGAGGAATGCCAAAAAAATACCGACGTACCAAATTTGAAGGTAATCGCTCAAGCCGTTTAGGCTGCAGCTCGTTATACATTACAGACAGACATTTTTTGTCGAGGCTTCTCTATGATCGTAATGTCATGTTTGATTGTTAGAATTTTTTTCTTGTTTTTTACGAATGCATAACTTGCCTAGTACCTACCTATAATCGTAAGTACGAATAGTTAGGTGTGTATGTAAGTACATTTGTCTTATATATTATAAATGTTAATTTACCTTCGATTGTTTTAAGCGCGACTGAGCCGCTTTTGGTAAAGTACCTACCATATGTCAGAAGAAATCAACTCTAAAAAGCTTAATAAAATAATACCTAGGTACTTAAAATTTGTTAGAATAATTTCTTCTTTTCGCCAAATCCAAATCATAAAAAACTAAAATCCAAACATGCAGGTACACATCCAAACTAGCAAAACAATTCAGTACCTAACTTATAATACGTATGTATCATTGTAGGTACGTATTCACGTATGAAGAATCAATAAGCGATGGAAGTAACAAAATTACTTACTTTGCTACATTAAGGCAAAACGAAAAATAAAATCCATTCATAAATTCATTGTATTTATATTTATATATATATTGTTGAATACTCAATAAAACAAAATAAGTAAAAAACGACTTGAAAAAGTATATAATACCTATTAATAAACAATTTTTATTTGAAAATTCGTCAACTCGATTTTTTACGAAATTACGTATCAAATTTGAATTTCCAAAAAAAAATATTTTTTTTCAAAATCCAAAAAAAATATTAGTATAAAATAAAAATAATTTTGTCACAAGAAAAATTTTTTTTTGCACAACGATTAACAGAAATTTCAAATTTTAACTCTTAAATTATTATTATGTTTGTTCATTTGGTAAAAAAGTTTATTTTACTGAGAAGTGATCGTTGCACACATGTGTATACCTGAATATTTAAATATTCCTACAGCCATCAAACAATTTTCATTCTATCTGCCCGTAGAATAAAAAAAACACACACACAACAAGCTCCTACTCAACAAAAAAAATCCTCATAAAAAAAAAAAAAAAAAAACCTATGAAATAAATTGTTTACCTTTTCTCCTCTAACTTATAATACATTTTTTATATATTTCTCTCATCAATTTATTATCACACTATGTCCCTTCATACGCATTTTCATAACACACCAACACTACCTAACCTCCAATTTGGCATTGTATTTATATCTATATAGTACTACCATGGAACATGAAAATCAGTTTATTAGCGAGCCTGTGCAGATGGCGCTTGTGTCGAGAAATTTGCCTTTGCCGGCAATTGCTTGAGAGGGAAAAGAAGAGATGAGGTAGTTTCATTTCTGTTCTTATAGCAATACTGAATAAAAGCGAGAAAACCAAATGTGGTATATTTTTTTGACATCACATTTGTAGTTTACTATTTTATATGAGGATAAGGCAAAGAGGAATATAAATACAATGAATTTATGAATGGATTTTATTTTTCGTTTTGCCTTAATGTAGCAAAGTAAGTAATTTTGTTACTTCCATCGCTTATTGATTCTTCATACGTGAATACGTACCTACAATGATACATACGTATTATAAGTTAGGTACTGAATTGTTTTGCTAGTTTGGATGTGTACCTGCATGTTTGGATTTTAGTTTTTTATGATTTGGATTTGGCGAAAAGAAGAAATTATTCTAACAAATTTTAAGTACCTAGGTATTATTTTATTAAGCCTTTTAGAGTTGATTTCTTCTGACATATGGTAGGTACTTTACCAAAAGCGGCTCAGTCGCGCTTAAAACAATCGTAGGTAAATTAACATTTATAATATATAAGACAAATGTACTTACATACACACCTAACTATTCGTACTTACGATTATAGGTAGGTACTAGGCAAGTTATGCATTCGTAAAAAACAAGAAAAAAATTCTAACAATCAAACATGACATTACGATCATAGAGAAGCCTCGACAAAAAATGTCTGTCTGTAATGTATAACGAGCTGCAGCCTAAACGGCTTGAGCGATTACCTTCAAATTTGGTACGTCGGTATTTTTTTGGCATTCCTCAGAGGGAAAATTTAAATTTTATTTTTAGACCTAAAAATAAAGGTACCTGCCATACAACCGTTAAGGAAAAGCTTATTTTTCTCGAAAACGGCTCCAACGATTTTTTGCGTTTTTCGGTAACGGTATACATTGGATTTATCTCAAATTTTATATCTGAGAAGATCTAGGTAGCTAAACTAATTCTGCATATCAAAATTTTTTCTAATTAAAATTAATTTTTGAATGAATTTTATTTTTTATTTAAATAGGCTGCATGTGGGTGAAGTATGTCCTAGAAACTAGGTCACATATCATGTTATAGCTATTATCTACTATAAGTGCTTTCCTGTTATGTTAAATTATTTTATGTTTTTTTTTAACACATTTAAGGTTGTTAAGTATAGGTAGGTATTAAAACTTTAAAATAAGAAAAACTTAAAAAAAAACATATTGTTAAAATGCAGTACCTATATTAAAAAAACAGGAATGAATAAGGAAGTCTTAATAAACGTTTAGGACTTATTCCATATGGTGTGTGCAATAATACAACAGAATTTCTGATATTTCGCATTTAAAAACTTAGTCTTTCGCTAAACCATCGAAGACGGTGGTTTAGTGAAGGAATAAGAATTGACATTAAGATAAAAATGTACATGGACAGATTAAGATCAGGACTGGATCGTACGAAATTGCTCTTGTAGCTAACAATTTTAATGTTGCTAAACATTGACGCTGTTAGTAGGTAAGTATAGCATATGCAGGTTCAAATAGAATAATAAATTGTTGAGTGGTACCTACCTACAAATGTATATTTAAATGGATTTATTTTTAATTATAAGTGTTAGCGATTTATTTAATGTTTTAAATGATTGATGAAATAAAACACGATTAGTAAATCCTTTAATTCGACGTGCTTGCAAGACGAGCGAGTAATTTATTTTGTATGTAAGACAAAAGTGGAGTGAAAAATAATTTCTATATAAGTTTAAGTTACAACAACAAAGCTTGGTTTTTATTTAGCCGATAGCCACAAATAAATGGCATTGCCAAAAGGGCTTTGGAAGGTTGGTTTACATTATACAATTGTTTATTTAGATGTAACTACTTTACTCAACATGCTCCCCACCTTGAAGAGGTGAAGACGATTCAACAGGTAATAAGCAAATCTCGGAAATAGCTCTTTTGAAAGTAGTTGTAGAAGTCTTGACAGTCACAACTCGAACGATTTCATCCTTTCCAGGATGTAACGAAATTATACGACCCATCTTCCATTTAAGTGGTGGTAGGTTATTATCTTTGAGGACGACTAATGATCCGATTGTTATATCTTCATTGATGGTTTGCCATTTGTATCGATTTTGGAGTCCTTGGAGATATTCGGAGGACCATCTTGCCCAGAAAGTTTGCGTTACCCAATTCAGTCGTTGCCATCGTGACAGTCTGTTGAGATGATCATCTTGAACGCCAGTTTCTATCATTGCGTTGAGTGGTCCACCTATTAAAAAATGACCAGGAGTTAAAAAATTGAAATCATTTGGATCATTAGATAAGGGTGTTAAAGGGCGCGAATTTAATATGGCCTCTATTTGAATGATAACGGTGTTCAGTTCAACAAAGGTGGGTGAAATCAAATGCAACAACCTTTTCATGTGGAACTTGGCAGACTTCACTGCAGCTTCCCAGATTCCTCCCATATGAGGAGATCTGGGTGGTATAGTCTTCCACTCAATTCCATCCTCGGCACACATATTCATAATCTCTGCGCTATTCTCTTTACTCATAAACATCTGATATAATTCTTGGAGTTCATTCCTTGTTCCAATGAAATTGAGCCCATTGTCACTGTAAATGGTTGAGCATAGCCCACGTCGGCCGATAAAGCGTTTTAGAGCTGCAATGAAGGCTGCAGAAGTGAGGTCTTCAACGAGCTCCAAATGAACGGCGCGGGTTATAAAACATATGAAGACTGAAACGTAAGCCTTCGTAGGAACAACATTTTGGCGGCGATAATGCACCAAAAAAGGACCGCAAAAATCAACGCCAACTGTGGAAAAAGGTCTAGCTGGTACTACGCGTGATGTTGGCAATTCTCCCATAAATTGTTCCAAAGGTTTTGGTCGACATCGGGTACATAAAACACAATTGCGAACAACTCGCTTGGCAAGAACATTACCATTTAGCGGCCAATATTGTTGTCGAAATACAGCTAAAAGATTTTGCGGACCTAAGTGTCAATGTTTATAATGAATATAACGAATGGCGGAGATGGTGAAGACGTGAGTTGAAGGCAACAGTATTGGGTGTTTAGCATCTAATGAGACATTAGAATTTCTTATTCTGCCACCGCCTCTTATCAGTCCTTCTGTATCCAAAAATGGGGCTAGTGATCGTAAATTACTTCGTTTGGGAATGTCCTTATTTTTACGCAATAATTCTAATTCGGAGCAAAAACAGCTTTCTTGAACCGCGTGCAATATCTGTGATAATGCCTTCTTCATTTCACCTGCAGAGATTTGTCCAGTCAAAGTATCTGGGACTTCTGTTTCAGAGCTTAATAAACCAAGTGAAATCTTCTTCTTTAACACCATCACTGAAACATTGTGTATGAAACGATTATTATAAGAAATAACACGCTGTAATTTTATATAATTTGAATGGTATTTAATATTTGCGATGAGATCGAATTCTGCTTGTGCTGCGAGAGCAAATTTAATCTTCCGTCGTTCTAAAATATTTTCTTCAATATTCGTTATATTACAATGCGAATGAGGCCAGTTTTCTTGATTTTCTTTCAAGAATGAAGGGCCGGAAAACCATATATCTGACCCAATTAATGCAGACGGTCGTGATCCACGCGATATAATGTCCGCTGGGTTTAAATCTGAGTCGATATGCCGCCATTGCTGTAGATTTGTTGTTTCTTGTATTGAGGCTATGCGATTAGCAACGAACGTTTTCCATGTTGATGACTCTGCTGATAGCCAGGACAATACGATTGTTGAATCAGTCCAATAAAAAACATTTTCGAAATCAATTTGAAGAATTTGTATGATACGATGCGTAAATTGAGCTGCCATTACAGCAGCGCAAACCTCGAGACGCGGTAAGCATGTAACTTTCGAAGGAGCAACCTTGGATTTTGCTGCTAATAGCTGGCATTGAATGCTTCCATCTTCCAAAAATGATCGAATGTATATACAAGTTCCATATGCAAGTTCGGAACTGTCTGCAAATGCATGAATTTGAGATCTTGTCTTTTGGGTAGTTATGGCCCTTCTTGGAATTCTCAACCGTTGAAGAAGGCTGAATTCAAGGCGAAAGTCTGTCCACCTTTTTGCATAGCATTCGGGAAGTGGTTCATACCACGTAAGCTTGGTTTGCCATAACTGTTTCATGAAGATCTTAGCAAGGACAGCAACTGGGTTCACAAGACCAAGGGGATCAAATAGTTGTGATATATCAGAAAGCACTGATCTTTTTGTTAATTGGTTACACTGCCTTGGAGTGTCGCTGTTATACATGAAAGCATCTACGTTTGGATCCCAAATGATGCCTAAGGTTTTCACAACATTACTATTTTGCATTTGAAAATGGGTTTCTCTTTGATCTAGTGGAATTTTTTCTAATAGAACAGGTGAGTTAGAACACCATTTCCTTAGTTCAAATTTTCCCTTTTTTAATGCTTCTATTAGTTCCTGTTGAATAACTTTAGCTTCATCTAGTGAATCGGACCCTGTCAATACATCATCGACGTAAAAATCGGATTCTATGACCTTGGCTGCATGCCGAAAATATTGCCTTTCGTCATTGGCCAGTTGATTTAAGTTTATTGTTGTTCTTAAGTTTCCTTTCCAGGCAGTTAAAACGTTTCAAAGCTGTGTTGTATGAAGAACCTAAAGTTGAAGAATCACATTTAAATGGTAATCTAACTTCGTACCGACCACACTCTAGGCGACGAAAATGCGTAGTAAAATGTCTTTCACACAAATTTTCACTTTCAGAAAGCGTACGTGGAGACGAAGTATAATTTTCAATTTCCCAAAATGTTTTTAACCTTTGATCTAATAGATTATCATCAAATATATTTTCTGTAACTAAATTGCATTGAACCTTTGGGTTTGGTATAGATTGATAATTTCCGCTTACAACCCATCCAAAGAGAGTGTTTTGTAGAATTGTTGTATTATTTTCAAGTCTAATTTGGCCTTCCAAAAGAAGAGAGAAAAATAATTCTGCTTCCAATAACAAATCTACCTTTTGTGGAATTTGGAAGCTTGGATCAGCTAGGCTTATGTCGGATGGTATGCCAAAGTCGATGTTTATTTTTTCAGACGGGAGAATGCCTGTTATCTTTGGAAGTATAACGGCTTCAATTGGTGACGAAAAATTGGTCAAACGCGATTTTATTGTAAAATAAGCTTTATAAAATGCTTGTTTTGTAAACGATGAGATACCAGAGTAAGACTGGTTTGATTTTGTACGAATTGAACCAATGAGTTGTACGAATTTTTCATTCACAAAATTTATTTGCGAACCGGAGTCCAAAAGTACGGACAAGCAACAGAAGAACTTCGATTGTCCACAGCATAGATTATTGCAGTGGCTAAAATTGCAGTGGGCTCGTTGCGAGTGGTGGCGAAGGAGGAATGCACGAGAGCAGCTTGAGAAGATGAGGTAGGGTTCGGAGTATATTCTGAAGCATTTGGGTTAAATGATGAAGTTAGATTATCGCGATGCAGTAACGAATGATGCTTCTGCGAACAAATCCGACAGCTACTGGCGGAAGGACAGCTTTCTGTGGAATGATCGAGCTTGAGGCAATTTTCACACCTCTTGAGTGCAATTATTTGTTGTTTTCGGTTGGCTGGGGCCAAACGCAGAAATCGAAAACATCTTGTAATCACGTGACCAGGCTTATAGCAGTGGGCACACTGCGTGTTGTTAGTAATTGCAAATGATTTTGGTGTGGTTTTAAGTCTATTAACTACCTTATTATTAGGACTCACCTTTGTTGTTGACATTTGGCTTACCATCCCTTCAAATATTTGGCTGCGTTTGATGAGGTATTTTGATATCTCTTCATAGGTAGCAAGACGGTCAGCAGGTGCCAATTTCGGTGTAATAATATACACTATAAGGTCATCCCAATGTTGAGTAGAATGTCCTAGTGATTTAAGAGCTCGTAAATGAACATTAAATGTGTCCAGCAACAATCGAAGCGATGACGCCGAACTTCTTTGAACTGATGGTGCCTCAAAGATCTGCCTTAAGTGCTCGTGAGCAATAATTCTTTTGTTCTCGTAACGATCCTGCAACATTTTGATGGCCACATTGTAGTTCGCGTCCGTAACCTCCAAAGACTTGACAATCAATGCTGCGCTACCACCCAGAGAGCCAAGTAGATGATGGAACTTACTCACATTACTTAGTTTTGGTTGAGAGTGAACAAGAGAATTGAAGGCATCATAAAACGACATCCACTCAGTGATAATACCTGTAAATGTAGGAATGTTAGCCTTTGGTTTTTATGAAATCAGATAGAGCAGAGGGTTTTGGTGAAGTGTCATATTCCATTTTTGAAGCTTCCTCTATTTTTTCCAAATAGGTATGCAACGCCGGTTGAACGGTATAGTAGAGTTCCTCATAAGTTGAACGTTCATTCTTGTCCAATTCTTCCGGGTCAACATCTTCTAATTTAGCTTGTAGTGTGGAGAAAAGCTTAACACAAGATTCCAAAGCCTGGAGTCTGATGTTCAGATCTGCTTTTGTTGCTGTTTCAGCCTTTTCCGACGCAAAAATCTTGATGCGATCCAATTGTCTTAGATATACGCTTCTTTTGTTACGCAACTCATCAGCATTTTTAGACATTATGTGGATAACCTTATATTCCACGTGATGTTCAAAATAATGGAAGTTTTTAGAACTTTAATTTTAATAATTTTACTGAATCTTAGCAATCACGTCGGGGTCACCAAAATGTTAGCGATTTATTTAATGTTTTAAATGATTGATGTAAATCCTTTAATTCGACGTGCTTGCAAGACGAGCGAGTAATTTATTTTGTATGTAAGACAAAAGTGGAGTGAAAAATAATTTCTATATAAGTTTAAGTTACAACAACAAAGCTTGGTTTTTATTTAGCCGATAGCCACAAATAAATGGCATTGCCAAAAGGGCTTTGGAAGGTTGGTTTACATTATACAATTGTTTATTTAGATGTAACTACTTTACTCAACAATAAGGAAGGTAATAGCTATATTTTATGTACATACATACAAAGAAGGAACATATATGTAAATATGTACATATAATAGTGAAAATGAAAGATATATGTAGGTGGGTATGTATCAGTGGCGAGGAGTGAATAATTTCAAAAGGTAGGTCGAAGAAAATTAGTGACCAAAAATTAAATTTCGGAAGTTTACTTGAATTTATTTCGTTCAATGCATAAGTTAGTATGAAACCATAAGGTTCAGCAATTTAAACCAAATTTGTTATACCTTAAGTCATTTTAGTTAAATGTAACAATGAGCTTAATGAATAATAAAAGCGGTTTCGCAAGAAAACTTTTTGGCGGATGCAAATACAATATCTTAAATAAATTTATTGTTAAGTTAAAAATTTGAGGGAATGTATCACGCAATATTTCGTTTTCTAAATGGTTATGAAGTGCTAAAACGTCAACTTGTCGAAGAGAAGAAATTTTATAAAAAACTTTAAGTTCATTTTTTAAAGCTGTAAAATCAAAAAGCCCAGGGCGAAAATTTATTAAAGAAGATATTTCTTAATATTGATTGGAAACTTCGAAATTATCATATTATAATTTACTAAGTAAATCTAAAAAAATAAATTCGTGAAAGTTTTATATCTTGTATTTATTTGTCTTTTATTTCTACAAAACGACGTTTGTAACGTGTTTTGCAATCAGTTTCGAGCAATTCTCGTTTTAGTGGTGTTTCCGCGCAATCGCTTATGCTTTCCAAATTGGATTTAAATTTATTAAATGATTCAGAGCTATGCCAAGACTCAAAACTTTCGATTTCTCTTTTTGCAAATTCAACATCCGTTTGCTAATTTTGAACCAATTGTAAAGAAAGTCAGTCTTAGCAAAAATTTCATAAAGACTATTAATAAAAAAACAAAAATCTAGTGTCTCTAATATAATTAACAAGCTCTCAGCAATAGAAAGCGAGTCAGTGTCCCATTCACTAGGGTTGTCTAATATTCTAATAAAAGTTAGAATTGTATCTAATCTACAGTTTAAAATGGCGTTAATAATTTTGCATATTCAAATTGCATATTCAATTGATAACTAGAATACCTACTTTCTAACAGCTTCAATTCTTACCTACATTAAAGTTGTTAGCAACAATATCCAGTTTGTACGATCCAGTAGTGGCGCATTTTATTATTATATGCATTTTTACTCACTGCAGGTAGGTACCTACATACCTAGGTATTTTGATCTGAAAAAAATATTTTTGTGTACCTACCTGCATATAGGTAGGTAACTACTATATAGGTATAAAGACACTTCACAATTTTTTCACAAAACATCACTAACTTCAACTTCACAAAAATACAAAAATACCGAATTGCATTTTTTTACACACAACCGACGGCAAAATATATTTCACACACGTACCTACAATGTCCAAAGAAAAATTACACAAAATCTTGGTTACAAAAACCAAAACAAAGCGAAATATACATACCTATGTATATCCTAAACAAAAGTAGGTCGAACGGGATACTTACAAATTGAAATTGGGATATTCTTCCTACATAGGTATTTTCTCCAGTTTATGATAAATGTGAAAGAAAAATGCAAAAAATATATTTTCTTTTATCCTGCTTTAGCTTTTTGCATTCTTCTCCCTCATTATCTATTTGTCTTACCTTATTTTTTATTTGTCAATCCTTCAAATTCTCGCTCTCTGAGAGTCTGCCCAATCAGCAGAGTTGTAAATCTGAGCGGGGTCACCAGAGGGCGCCTCGGACGTTCCGCTTCATGATAGTACTATGGAATATAAATACAATGGATTTGGTAGTGGAACCCATGATGAGTAGTAGAACTTATTGCGGGCTCAATGAATTTCGTCGTCATGATAGTACTAATAATACCTACATATATACAATGGTGCGGTGAAAAAAATGTTAAATGTAGGTATTCTCTTAAATAAATAAGAAAGGTGTATGAATTTATTTGAAGTCTAGCCTGGTAAATTTAAAATCGGCTTTCTTTATAGTAAATATATATAGCCTTTGAAATTCATCTTCTAGGGACTTATTTATATTTATGTACTTATTTGGGTATACCTATCATATATTTATCTTTTACAAACTTTAAAATATACCTAATAAAAAAAGAGAAAATTAAAAAAAAATATACTGTATATTTTAATCCATCCGATTATCATATACCAACAATTTGCAATATTTATTACCCTACAACAGCTTCTCTGTTTAATTAACAGCAACAACAACAGCTTCTCTGTATGCTTTATTTTCACATTTTTCTATGTGCATCAAATGCAAATAATAATTTTCTCACAGTAGTCAGCAGTTTCTTTTTTTTCTTCATTTATGCTCAGAACATACCTGACAGAAATGTATTATATTTCCTTTTATTTTTTTTTTGTATCATATTATTTTTTGCATATTTTAGTAGTTTATAAATTTAGCTAAGTAAGCAACATTTTTGTATAAATAGTATTGTAAGCTAATAAAATTTATCATTTATGATCAAAAGGTTGTTTGGTCTCCTTATTATTATTGCTTCCCCACACCAGTGGTAAGGGGCATTAATATAATCACAACTATTCCTTCTTCCGCAGTATACAAAAGGTACAAGAACCTTTTTGTATAATCTTCATTCTGGTCAAGGTTTATGTACCCTGTCCAGACAGTCGGAGCGAAATAGTTCCGACTTAAACATTGGTGACCCCGACGTGATTAAGAGCACAAACAACCTTCTGATTGTAAGTGATATTAAGCGTTCCAAGGGCTTAAACACTTGGTCTACAATTCAAATATCCTGAGATTCTGAGTTCCAGAGTTCCTGCGTTCCAGAAGCCACCAACAGGTGGATATTATCAAGATTCTGAGTTCCAGAGTTCCTGCGTTCCAGAAGCCACCAACAGGTGGATATTAACAAGGTTCGAGAGTTCCTGAGTTCCTGGTTCCAGAATCCACCAACAGGTGGATATTAACGATATTAACAAGGTTCTGAGTTCCAGAATTCCTACGTTCCAGAAGCCACCAACAGGTGGATATTAACGATATTAACAAGGTTCTGAGATCCAGAGTTCCTGCGTTCCAGAAGCCACCAACAGGTGGATATTAACAAGGTTCGAGAGTTCCTGAGTTCCTGGTTCCAGAATCCACCAACAGGTGGATATTAACGATATTAACAAGGTTCTGAGTTCCAGAATTCCTACGTTCCAGAAGCCACCAACAGGTGGATATTAACAAGGTTCGAGAGTTCCTGGTTCCAGAATCCACCAACAGGTGGATATTAACGATATTAACAAGGTTCTGAGTTCCAGAGTTCCTGCGTTCCAGAAGCCACCAACAGGTGGATATTAACAAGGTTCGAGAGTTCCTGAGTTCCTGGTTCCGGAATCCACCAACAGGTGGATATTAACGATATTACCAAGGTTCGAGAGTTCCTGAGTTCCTGCGTTTCAAAATCCACCAGCACTTGGATATCAGCAGCAAGCTTCCTGTTTCATCTTGAAGGTAGAACACACAAATAATCAACATGGATGAAATGAAGGTGTTTGCCATCGTGGGCAGGCAGAAGGCCATAACGGACGAGTTGATTAGACTCAAGAGCAATGTTGGCAAAGATGGCCCCGATCAAAAAACAGCCGAGTACAAGGCCAAGAAATTAAGAACATTAGAAGCTCTCTGGTTAGAGTTCGCTGGCAATCATGACCAGATAAAGGCTCATGTGAAGGCAGACACTCCGTATGTGCAAGCCAACACATACGAGAAGGTCAAAAAGACGTACATTGATCTTAAGCATATCTTGGAATCAATTGTGCCTATAGAGGTCGACATCGACCCTTCAATGAAGTCAGCTGGTGCTGATGATGGATTACCAGGCCACAAAAACAAAGATGACACACACACATCAACAGAACTAAAGCAGCTCGCAGAAGCCCCCGCATCTAATCTAACAAGAGTCATAAGAAGGCAAGGCACAACAACGAAGTCGTTACAGCGATTGTTAAAAGGTCTCAAAACCACTGCGAAAGACGCTTGGAGTTCAACTTTTTGTAGCGTAAAATTGAACGCACTGCAAAAACACTAGATTGAGCTCGAGGAAACCCATCGTCTAATTCACGAGCTCTCGGAAGATCCACGACGAGCTGGATACAAGGTAGAGGAATTCTACACGTTGGAAGATGATGTGCAAGATTTCCAGATTTCTTTGAACGAGAGATTGGAGAAGTTCGCCACACAGAACGCAATACCATCCAATCCAGTTAGTAATCTTCCTACAGAAAGCACACACCATCAAGCCCTTAAACTACCAAAAATAACCTTACCTAAGTTTGATGGGGATTACACGAAATGGAAGCAGTTCAGTGATTTATTCACTGAACTAGTACACAAGCAAGACATTGCAAACTGCCAGAAGCTATTCTACCTGAAGGCGACAGTAGCAGGTGACGCAGGGAACCTAATAAGGCATTTCAAGTAGTCAAGGATCGATATGACAATCCTAGGCTACTTGCAACGGCACACATACAGATATTGCTAATGCAACCTGCCATTCACAGTGAAGGTTCAAAAGCAATAAAGGCATTGCATGACACCACACAAGAGTGCATGCTCAGTTTGAAGGGCTTAAGTGTAGACACTCACAATTGGGACCCTCTGCTGATGGTCATTTTGATAAAAAAGATGGACAGAAATACGCTCCAACTTTGGGAGCAGTCGCTCAAGCAACCAAAGGCATTGCCATCTTTGAAGGAGTTCATGTCATTCCTTGAGACGCGGTTTCAATCCCTAGAAGCACTAGAGTCAAGCCAAGGAAAGGGTTCAGAAGATCAGCGACAGAGGCCAAGACCCGACAAGGCGTATACGACACTGGTGGCAACAAAATCTGCATGCATCTCCTGCAAAGGTAACCATCAGCTGTACTCCTGTGAGAAGTTTCTGCAACTAAGCCCGTCACAGCGCTTAAACTTGGTGCAAAAATCAACGCATTGTACAAATTGCCTAAGATCGGGACATGCTTCAAACACTTGCTCTTCCCGATGTTGCACCAAATGCCAAAGGAAACACAATACACTTCTTCATTCGGATGAGTCAGCCAGGTCCAAAAATTTGAAAGTGTCATCATTACCTGGCAACACAATTACCACCGGAGACTCAACAAGACTTTGCACTTCTGCAGCGGGAACTAATCCCAGTGTTGAAAGCAAACCACACAAATCTTCAAGCGTGATACTGGGGACAGCCATTGTCCATCTAAAGTGCCAAACCGGAAAGCAAGTAGCATGCCGAGCCTTGTTAGATTCGGGATCACAGATCAATATAATAACAGACAAACTAGCAAAATCATTAGGTCTGAAGGAAACTTATGAGGCGTTATGTGTTGAAGGTACCGGCCAAAGCAAGCAGGCATCTCTTCGAAGAATTAGCGTTGAAATAAGCTCAAAAATCAACGGATTCTCTACCAGAATGGAAGCACACATTCTTTCAAAAATAATTTCACCACAGCCATCAAGGCCTATCAGTACATCTGCCTGGAATATTCCAAATAATCTTGTTTTGGCTGATTCACAATTCAATCGGCCAGTACCAATAGATTTGCTAATTGGTGCTGAAATCTTTTATTCGTCTTGGGTATTTGACCCACTGGGCATCATGGCTCCAGCTCATCTTCAATTCATTAAAGAAAAAGAAGTCAGCAGGAGTCGATGGTATATCCAACGTTGTACTACGACATTTTTCTCAAGAAGCAGTTGACGTTTATACCACACTGTTTACCAACGCGCTGAATAATGCATATTATCCAGTGCGGTGGAAGACAGCTGTGGTGCACCCTCTCCCAAAAAAGGGAAAGGACAACTCCAATCCGGCGAATCTCCGGTCGATAAGTCTGCTTCCAAGTATCAGCAAAGTTTTTGAAAAAGTTATTAATAGAGCGCTGTTCAAATGGGCGGAGGACAAAAATATCATCCCGGATAATCAGTTCGGTTTTAAGGCGGGACATGGCACAATTCATGCCGCGTCTAAACTAGTTTCTGATATCCAATGGAACAAAACTAAAAAGCAGTGTACGGGTGCCTGTCTGGTTGATTTGGAAAAGGCCTTCGACACCGTATGGTTAGAAGGTCTCTATCTAAAGCTAACCAGGCTAGGTATAAGAAAACCTCTATTGTATATGCTTTATGACATGCTAAATGGTAGAAAGTTTGTTGTCAAGAGTGGCAATGTAACTTCTACCGCAATTTTTAATATTAATAGTGGTCTTCAGCAGGGAGCGGTTAACTGGCCGATTCTATTCAGCATTTACACCAGCGATTTGATAGGTAGTCTAACTCAGGCAATTGCGTACGCCGACGATCTAATTGCGTACAGAACAGCTTACACAGTTGAGTTCATCAAAAGTCTCTTGCAGAGTGACTTCGACAAGATTCAGCGATATTGTGATGACTGGAAGTTGAAAATCAACTTCCACTGGCGAGTAAAAGTGTAGTAAAGTACCTTGGCATCTGGTTGGATCAGTACCTTTATTTCGACAGATATATAGGTGCTGCCTTGGCCAGGGCTACAGGAGCCTTTGCCTTGACAAAACGACTGTTTTATAGCAGCCGCCTTGACAGCAGGGTGAAGGTGATTTTTTACATGGCCCTCATCAGGCCGATGATTGCCTACGGATGCCCGGTGTGGTTCAACGTTGCCCCATCTCAAATGGAAAAGATTCGGGTGTTTGAGAGGCAATGTCTTAGACGTTGCCTTGGATTACACAGAACACCAGAGTCGGAGTACACAAAATATTATTCCAACCAGGTTCTATACAACGGAGCCAACATAAACAGAATAGATAATTTTTTGTTTAAGCTGATTCGGGGTCACACTGCAAGAGCGATATCCTCAACCAACAGCTTAATTTTTGGGGCTTACTACCCCAATAATGAATATTTTGAGAGTGCGCGGTTAAGTGGCTACATCCCTACCGAAGCGTTCCTCTATTTAGACAGTCGAGGGCTGATACAGAATGGAGGTGCGGTTCCGCTCATCTACCACGTCAGCCGGAAAACTGTGAATAGGCGACTCCTGTACGGTCGAGACGTCATCGCTCAAGGTGGAGAAGAACGCCTTCGGTTCAGTAGGACTGTGTCCGATCGGGACCGGAAGAATAGGGCGAAACAGGAGAACCAGTTCTGGTGGCGCTCTGAACAGCATCATAATATTTAAAGTCGATGAAGATGGTGTGTCTTGGCCGACTTACATAGATTTAGGGCAATTAGGTATAGGGAACAGTCGGGGTGGCACCAAAAAAAAATAATTAAAAATATGTATGTATGCGGGGGCATATGTGCATGTATCTGCGTGCCCGTGCATGTATGTGCTTACGTATGCATGTGCGTATGTACATGTATGGGTGGGTTGCATTTTGTTGTGTTTCTGCATGCATATAAAAAATAAACAAAAAAAATTTAAAAAAAAACAAAAAAAATGCTGCTGTTCTAGTTTCTAAGTAGTTTTAAGTGGTTTTGGGTATTATTAGGTACTTTAAGTAGTTTAAGTTATTTTTAGTTAGTATAAGTTAGTTGTATCTAGTTTTAATTCTTTTTAGTTTATCTTTAGGTAATTCTTAAGTAAAAATTTAAAAATGATTTGATACTGAGTTTTTTAAAAAAGTTTTCTTGGTTAAATAAAAATAAAATAATTAGATTTAATTCAAATAGTTTTTAGGTCGAAAGACATTAGTTCTAAGAGTTATTGTTTAGTTTAGAGCTCCCGTAAAGGGCCAGTAAATTAGTTGTAAGTTATTGATAATTAGGCTAGTTTTAAACATTTTTGTCTAGCTTTAGGATAGTTATAAGTTATGATTAAATAGAAAAGAATTTACAAAAAAAAAAAATGCAAAAATTGTTTTGATTTCCGAGTTTCGCTCGACAGATTTTTATCAAAATTTGTATATAGGAGGTTCTTGCAATTACAAATAATACTGCATACCAAAACTTTCAAAAAAGATTTTTTTGGATTTTTGAAAACAAATTTTTTTTTTTGAAAATTCAATATTTCGAAAACGTGTGGATGATTTTTTTTTTAAATTTCGTTTTATGTTTATATTTATAAATGATTAAAATTGTCAAACCAATTTTTTCTTAGAAAAAAATTTTGTATATAAAAAATTAAGCAAAAACGACTTTAAAATGTATTTAGACTCTTAATAGAAATTAACATAAGAGCAAGTACGTGCGATCCAGTCGTGCATTTTATTTTTCACTAATAACAATTTAAAAAAAAAAAAGTGTGAATGCCGGGACTCACGGTTATGATGTGTAAACATCATCTTTCGCCCGAGTGCTGTAACTCCTACCATTATTTCTTTTGAAGTTTCTCAAATGTTGTGTTGCAAATGAAGTTTGTATGTTATTAATATTATTAAAAAAAAGTGCCAAAAACTTCTTTGAAACAAATATTATAAGAGTACAATTGGATTTGGGGAATTCCCCGCTGCGGAATCCGAAAACAAAAATAATTGGATTTTTGTTTTTTTTATACCTCCCACGTAACAAACGCAGTTACAAAAAGATTCGATTTGTATCCAAATCCTATTATTTGAAACGAAATCGCATAAAAATTATCTACATCTGTATATTTTTCTTCTGAAATGAAAAACATGTAGAACGTTTTTTTTTTCTGAAAATCAGATTTGATTCAAATTAAAACCAATTTTTTTCTGGATACGCAGATAACCTATTTTATCTTTTTCTCTCACTCTCAAGATGTATTCAGAACGGAATATTCCCACACTAGAATATTGTTTTTTTGAAGTGTACAGAAGAAATAAATAAATATTATTAAAATATAAAATTTGATGGCGATTTCGTTTTTAAAATATACTAAAAGCAATACTTGTTTGCTTCTTAACTGACGAAAACCGATCGAATTTCTTTGTGCCTAAAAAAATCTTCAATTCGTTAGTGCACCATTAATTCGTTTTTGTTTATTAATTCGGCAGCGGGGAATTCCTTAACCCAATTGCACTTATTAAATATTTGTTTCCAAGAAGTTTTTAACAATAACTTTATTTCTTAATAATATTAATTTATTTTTTCTGTACACTTCCACAAAATAGAAACTTCAAAACAAATGACTAACTGTGGTGATGACTTAACTACGTTACGTTTGAACATTTGGGATTTTTAGTAGTTACGTTGTTTTCTTTTTACCCGCGATCAGAATGCTATTAGATATACTGCTTTGACATCATCCAATTTGAACTTTGAGATTAGCAATTTGACTTTTGGAGTGACTAGACGTATCTCTGCTCGACATTTTTTTTAATCGTCTTTTATAAATTAATCAAACATTTATCCTTAAAAATAACTTCACTATTGAGAAGCTGAAATAGCGATTTAAATTAATTCATAAAAATACGGATCGGATTACTAATCTATATTTTGGTTTTATTCGGATTATTTTAAAAAACGTGGAACACTACCCACCACCATAAAAACGTGGTTAGCCTTACAGCCACAAACATACATCGTCTTAACAAATCTTCTTGGTGTACACCATGTAATAGAATGAGGAACAAAAACGAGCCACCGCTACTTCCAAGAATTTGCCAGCCGGCAAAGTAAAAATGCAGCCGTCATGTTCTTCGGTCTGCGACCAACATCTGCCAGAAAAAACCGGCAGCCACACAACATGTCCTCATGTTGAGTCCGCCAATTACTCAATCACAGCATGAAACACACACCAATAATAACCTTCCTGCCACCACGCACGTGGCACCTGAAGAATCATTGACTGAAATCAACACAATGGACACTGGCAACGCACACGAGGTCATTAGTGACCTCAAACCACAAGTAATCCTGCCTACGGGCAACAGTGATCATCTTGACTGGCAAAATCCTAGCAAACGTCACACCTCCTTCGTTACTGTTCCTTGTCAACAGAAGCTCACAACGAAATCTATAAACAGTGTGTCTTGAGGTAGGCACACACTCTTTCACATGGAAAGAAGACAAGACTACAAACGTTATACTCCGAGGGCTAACCTCAGGCTTCCGTACCACTGAAATTCTCGACGAACTTAAACTTTGAATAAAGAATATTGACGGAGTATCGAAATTCCAAACAATACGTTCAAAACAAAATAACATTGACTACAATATTTTTCTCGTCCGCCTTCACCCTGGCACTTTCTCAGATGAGTTAATTAAAATCAAGTTCCTTTTCAACACCCATTTAAAATAGGGAAACCCTAAAGGGAACAGCTGAGTTCTACAATGCAGGCGCTGCCAACAGTTTGGGCATCTGGCCAAAAATTGCGCTAGTCCCTACAGTTGCGTCAAATGCACAAATAACCACCAACCTGATGAATGCCCTACTACCAATTCACCAGGTAATATTCCGGTCTGTGTGAACTGTGGGGAAAACCACATAGCTAACTACAGAGGCTGTAAAGCCTACAAAATCTATAATCAAAAGCGTTTAAACTCAATTTGGCAAGCCACTGCAAATAAAATTCACAAAAACAACGTTGGAAAACTTATTTCGGACGGCAACTAACCACAGGTGTTTCGTACGCCACCCATTTAAACAACACCCAAACTATTCCTCTTTCCCAGGCCCCTACTCGGCCTCCAGTAGTTCCTCATATTCAAACTAACGTAAATGGAAATGTACTAAATCATTTCATGGGTCTCTCAAAAGAGCTCTTCGGTCTCGACATGAGTAAAACGGAAAATTTTATCTCCAACATCAACAACTTCTCCTCTATCATTAAAAAAAGACTTGCTTAACTTGAGCTAGTTAATCAACTTAAAATTCGCAACAATCACACTTAACATTATAAATTTTAACATTTCGTCGTTAATACATCACGCGTGGAGAATTGAGCTTCTTAAAATCCTCCTTGGGAATAATGCGTCATTTGCTTTCATTCAGGAAACCCATCCCAACAAATCCCAAAAAAATATCCTGGACTCATACAATGTCCTTAGGAATGATCAACTTCAAGGATTCGCAATCGCCATTAAAAAAATTACCTATGAACATACCAATTTTAACTCCTCGGAGTTTCCTTCCATTTTCATCAACATTAAGTATAAAAACAATAATGTAGTGCAGAACATTCTTATTGGATCCATTTATTTTCCACGTTACAGCCCTCAAACAGCCTTTAAACAAGAACTCACCAAAATCGACAAACTTGCCTCCTCATACGACGGTGTCATCTTCGGTGGCGATCTGAATGCTAGGAGCCCCTACTGGGATGACGCTTGACACAATATTAACGGAAAAACCTTAGAAGAATGGATGACATCTTATTCCCCCTCATCTGCTAACCATCCTCCTCCAACCCCTTCATTCTTAATGAGTTGTTCATTTTTAGATCACTTCCTCATATCCACACACCTCACTAACACAATACAAAAGAACTATACCATTGTAAATCTACCCATATTCACTGAACACTGCCCCATACTACTTGTTCGGTCAACCATCGTTGACCTAGAAACTCATCGTCGCCGCTGACGATGCATAAACTACAGCAGTACTTGGTTGCCATTGAAATGAGACACATTTCATGCTACTGGCACCCATATATACATAGATATATACGGTATAGATAGCAGAGCAGATACTTCTATCCGCGCAAGCAAACCACGCTGCTACCTTCCTGTGCACAACCAGCCACCGCATACCTAACCGAACGATCGTCACTTGGCTGTGACGATAAGAGATAAATTTCTATGCACAAGGAACACAGCCACACATAGCCCATTGGATCGTCGCTGTCGTCTGTTTATACTGAATAAACATAGTGGCACTATAAAAGCTGAGTGGTTTACTTGGAAGTAAACAAAAGAGCTTCTACGATAGCGAATCCTAGGATGTCGCTCCCACGGATTTTTACAATTATTTCTGGCATCGTCACATTCTACTTTGTGTGGATGGGTATCCAAGGCGTGGGCCTAATTATTGGACTCCCTGCACCTCTGGGAATTTTGGTGACGAAGCAGTTTCATCTTGGATGGCATGGCTTGGCTGGGGATGGACTTGCACTTGGCAGTCTGTCTGATTTTTGGTTTCAAAGCGTTGAGTTGGGCAATAAGGTTATTGCACTTGGGCAATAAGGTTTTATTTTGGTTCGTGTTCGAAGTTGAAGTTTATAACCTGGTTTTTATTTGTTCAGTAGACTTGGTCTATTGGCGGAATTGATGTATTATGGTATAGAATTAAATCAATTGTATTAACTTATAATTTGTGTTGAGAGAGTGCCCTTTTCATTGAACATTTTTGGAGACGGTTTTTTCAGATTTGCTACCCCCGGCACGCGTTCGGAAGTATAAATACTCGACGTTTTGGTGCCTCCTGTGAGAAATGAAAAAACTCGTGAACTATTTTGTACTGCACTATATGTGTTTTTGGTGCATGGAGTTACAGATTATCATAGTTAGTGCGTGGTTCGCTTTGTTGTGCGCGATTGTAGACATGGTTGTTTAAGTAAAGTCTTCCCTTGATGAATTAATTGTCCCTCGCGAGTGTTTGGAAATTTGAAAAATGAGTCAACTAGCGAAGAGATTCGCTGCATGCACGGCCATCAAGCGCCTGCATACAGGCATCACCACCAGTGACTTGTCCACTGCAGTGCAATGAGCCGACCGCCACATTGCTACGACGGGCTGCCAAGTGGGAAGCCCAGAACAAGGCACCGATGATACTAGAGCATAGCACCCCCGTGCTCTCCCCCACAAAGATTGAAATGAGGTTGGATCCGGTACAGATACCGAGCTTTAACAGCAGCCTGGCGGGCCTTCAGAGAAGCATTCGAGAGCTTGTTACATTCCAATTCGGAATTGCCCGGAGCCTATAAGTTGAGGAAGCTGCGCACCGAAGTGCTTCCAATCCAGGTGGGGATGGTAGGGAATATATACTCCGGAGGCTATGAAGAGCTGTGGAAGGAATTAACGGAGAGGTTCGACAATCCAAAGCTGTTGGCCAAAACCCATGTATCCCGGCTGATGAACATACCAGCCATACATAAAGAGACAGCTAAGTCGATCCATGGGATCGTGGACAGCGACCAGGAAACGATGCGGGCGCTGCGGGTAATGAAATTACCAGTCGCGTATTGGGATGCCCTGGTAGTCCCACTCATCACCTCTAGACTACCTGTGAAGACAAAACAGGCATGGTGCATGCACTGAAAGCCGAAGGAGATACCTACATTGATGGCCCTACTCACGTACCTGCAGTTACGGGCCCATAGCTTGGCTACGGAGATCAATCTCCCGGGTCCTTCGGGCCGGCAGGCGGCCACGACCAACGCATCGCACAGAAGTACTCGCCAGCAGCCACCGGTGACCAGACCACATGTCACCGCCGCGAGTGGAATGCCGTGTATATTCTGTGGCCAATCACATCGCCCTGCACAATGCAGTAAATTTAGGGAAATGGATACCCGAGCGCGGTTGAGTGCCGTCCGTGACGCGGACGCCTGTTTCAACTGCCTGAAGAAGGATCACAGCGCCAGTGAATGTCCCTCCGCTATGTCCTGTCAGAAGTGCGGCCGACGGCATAACACGTTGTTGTGCTACAATAATCGACCTGCTCTCCGCCATCAAAAGAGACGCAATTCTGTTCCAGCAGTTGCACCAGTTGCATGGCAAGACCGAAACCATGGTCCACTCGATCTTCAAAAGGATTCCCAGTGACTCGCCCAACCGGGTCCGACCGTACTGCTGACCACAGCGTTCGCCTACGCATATGGTACCACAACAGAGAATGAGCTTGCCCGAGCCCTCTGCGATCCTGGATCGCAGGTAAGTTTTGTGACGCTTAATTTATCCCTTAGGCTCAAACTCGAGATGAAACGCTTGGAGGTCACGGTGCATGGCATTGGCGCATCAAGACATTCAACCGCTCACGGCCAAGTGACGCTGTCACTTGTTCGACGAGATCTTCCCTTATGATCTCCATCAAGGCGGTGGTAATCTCTACCATTACATCCGAATTGGCAGACACACCAGTGAACGTGTCGCACTGGGCACACCTACCTGGCATCCCATTGGCAGATAAACATTTTGTCATGCCCGGACCCATTGACATCCTGTTGAAGGCCGATGTCTGGCGCCTCCTTGTATATGATTCGGTCATACATGGACGACCAAATGAGCCACACGCGCAACAAACTCGCTTTGGATGGGGTGTGTTTGGCCTAACCACCACGATGCAGCCGCAGTTCCGGATCAGAGTCTATTACATCCAATGCGGAAGCGACATACATGACTACACGCTAGAGGAGTTAAACAAGAACTTCTTGAAACTAGAGGAGTTTTCCACCGATGAATCGAGAGAAGACGAGTGCAGTTGACACTACCAATCGACCACTTCACGTACCGTCAATAGGAGGTACATTGTGCAGATCCCGTTCCGACATGACGCACCAGCTTTGGGTGATTCATACCGATCAGCCCTACGCCAGTTCTATTGTTTGGAGAGACGCCTGGTAGCCAATTCCGAGCTAAAGGCAGATATTTGGCATTTATGCGTGAGTATGAGGACCTTGGCCATATAGAAAGTGTTGAATAACATAGCGATCACTAAATTCCGGGTGGTATTTAATGCATCCGCCCGCTCCAACAACGACATGGGTGTCACTCAACGACATCCAATTGGTTGGCCCGACTACACAAGAGTCACTAGTGAACGCAATCTTTGGTTTTCCGCGGTTCAGCATGGCCCTGACGGTAGACGTGGAGAAGATGTTTCGCCAGGGGCTGCTTTCACCCAAACATCGAGACTTTCAACGAATCCTTTAGAGAGAATCCCCATCCGAGCAGCTCGCAATTTACCGGCTAACGACAGTTACCTATGGCATGACTTCCAGCCCTTTCACGTCCGTAAGGTCTATGATGCAATGCGCCCATGACAATCAGCACTTGGTGCGCGATCCAAGCCGCTCCCGGGCAACCCGTGAAACGATTGAGAAGGCATCCTACATCGATGATCTACTGTCACCTGCAGTAGCCAATATGAAGCAGATTGGCTAGCAACTGACATTAAGACGGTCCTCTTGGCTGCATACTTTGCGTTCCGCGAATGGAATTCGAATTGCGCACAGGTAATTGGTAAGGTATCTAACGATGTTCTCTCTTCTTCTCTTTCCACAGAGCTCGTTATCGAGTGCCCGACCGCGACTGTTCCCGGCCTCCGGTGGGAACGATTCGACGCAACGGGCTTACTGGCTTCCGTTGTAATTGTTGGCGAGATGTTCATCAGCGGGTCTTGCTTGGATATCCCGCTTCCACCATGGCTACACCATGAATGGACGCTATTTCGCGATGGTTTGCTCAATCTCAACCGAGTTAGAGTGCCTCGATGGTTGGGCATGGGTCACCATGGGACCACTACAATCCATAGCTTTTGCGACGCGAGCTCCAGACCCTTCGCGGATATCCTCTATTTACAGACAGTCGTGCTACTATTCCACGATTGGAGCTGTGAGCAGCATCACTTCTCGCAATCACCTTTGACAGCATCCGCAGTGCCTTGGGGCTGCAGACGGCGCCGTTGTACTTCTGGTTAGATTCCAGCATTGTCCTTTGCTGGCTGAAGAAAAAACCCTCTACATTGAAACCATATGTCACTAACCGAGTGCGACAAATCCAGAAAAACCCAGCAGATTGTGCAAGTCGAGGCCTTGGCACCTCTGAACTTATTCGACATACTCTATGGTGGAAATGACCAACATAGTTGGCATCTGGATTATTTCCTACGGCCCCTCCCGGGCAAATATCAGACGAAGACGTGCTTCAAATGGCAGCAGAGTCGAGAACCACAGTGATTTCTGGCATGACAACAGCGACGCTCCCACTGACTACAAGATGTTTGGATGATACAGTGATTCCCTTGGTGGAACGATATAGCAAGATGTCAAAAGTCCTGCGCGTGGTCGCCTATATGTTGAGGTGGTTAAAATCCTATCACCACTTCTGACAGAAGCCAGTGATCGAAGCAGACGAGCTCACGGACGCTTTGGAGCGTTTATTCAAGAGATTAAGCACATGAAGAATCAATCATCAGTGGCGAGTTCTAGTCCATTGTTGTCACTCAACCCGTTCCTGGAATCAAGTGGTACCCTCCGAGTGAGGGGACGACTTACACATGCATCCATCCCGCATGAGCAGCGATTTCCCGCTGTATTGCCTAAGACAGGGCATTTGGTTTGGCTACTTATTCAACAGACGCATGAGAGAACTATGCACGGAGGAGTGCAATTCTGCTGCAGACCTTTCGACAGAAGTAATGGATTGTGCACGGCCGTCAAGTGATAAGGACCTGGGTGCACAGATGTGTTGTTTGTCGACGATATCGTGGAACTCTAATCAAGCATCAGATGGCTTTCCTACCTAGCCAACGAGTTAATGCAGCATGACCCTTTTTGGCATCTGGAT
This sequence comes from Philhelius pedissequus, assembly GCA_910595825.1. NCBI lineage: Eukaryota > Metazoa > Arthropoda > Insecta > Diptera > Syrphidae > Philhelius > Philhelius pedissequus. The sequence continues at coordinate 182,880,045 of OU343160.1, forward strand.
TTGACTATTGTGGACCATTCATTCTCCGTGTGGAGACCAAACGATCCCGCACCACCAACAAAGGATACTTGGCAATATTTATTTGCATGGCTACTAAGGCAGAGCACCTGGAAGTCATCGAAGACCTGTCCTCACAAGCCTTCATGGACGCAATCACCCGCTTTACCGGCCGACGTGGACCCTGCGCTGATTTTTATAGCGACAATGGAACAGCTTTCGTGGCAGCCAACCGGCTCGTGAAAGTGGACTTGGCCCACTGCGAATCCCACCACAACCAGCAAGCATTGGGACATGCTGGAACTAGATGGCATTTCAGCACTCCTGGAGCTCCCCATCTAGGTGGATTATGGGAGGACGGAGTGAAATGGGCAAAGCATCACTTAATCCAACTGGTGTGAGCCCAGTCTCTCTGATATCACCAACTGCATACCTTCTCTGTATGCACCGAAGCGTGTCTTAATTCACGCCCACTGGTTCCGCTCCATGACGATCCTGAAGATAAGATGGCGCTCACCTTGGCGATTTTCTCATTGCAGTTCCAGAACCACAAGTTGGAGATGTGCCGCTCAATCGACTAAACCAGTACCAATGGCTGCGTAAGGTGCATCAAGAGTTTTCGGACCGTTAGAGCGAAGAGTACTTGGCAAGCCTCCAAAACCGAGGCAAATGGGAAAAAAGAGAACCGAACCTTCAAGTAAACGACATCGTGCTCGTCCGACATGAGAATCTACCCCCTACACATTTGCGACTTGGTCGAGTTAAAGCTGTTAGCTTAGGCCAGGATGGATTGGCCCGCAACGCTACATTACATACTGTAGCCGGCGAGTGTCGCCGCTCAGTACTGAAACTCTGTCGATTGGTAGAGGCCTCCAATTATTACTATGGTTGTACTATCCGACATTCTGTGGTTCCAAACTCATTCAAATACATTTGAGTCATTTTGTATGATTACTTGACATACCTCAGCATGTCAAGAGGTCTTCACTTACACCACATTTCGAACCCAAAATTCGACCGGGCAGGATGTTCCGTCGACCACCCTTGAACAGACACGCATTGTCGGCGCTGACGATGCCTGAACTACAGCAGTACCTGGGACCTCGCTCAACCTACCAGAACAATATCATATTGCACACAGCGCATTCCATGATATGCGGTAAATATAGCCACAGCAGAGCAGATACTTCTGTCCACGCAAGCAAGCCGTGCTACTACCTTCCTGTGCACAACCGGCCACCGGAAACCTCACCGAACGATCGTAACTTACTTGGCTGTGACGATAAGAGATACATTTCTACGCACAATTAACATAGGCATACATAGACCCTTGGATTTGGTATACGATCATCGTATCTACAGCTACTGCATGGCAGATACACAGTCAGCATACCACGGGTATCGATAAGGCACTTCACTGTGTCGCCCACTCATCGACTGGATTTTGGATATTGGAAACTTTGTGTCGCCAATGGATTATCGCTACCGTCTGTTTATACTGAATGAACATAGTGGCACAATAAAAGCTGAGTGGTTTACTTGGAAGTAAACAAAAGAGCTTCTACGATTGCAAATCCTAGGATGTCATTCCACGGATTTTTACAATTATTGCTGCCATCGGCACATTCTACTTTTGTGTCGATGGGTATCTAAGGCATGGGCCTGGTAATCCCTGCACCTCTGGGAATTTTGCCAGAGTGCTGCTTTCATTGCACATTTTTGGAGATGGTTTTTCAGATTTGCGAAACCCGGAGCGCATTCGGAAGTATAAATACCCGACACTACTTAAAGTACAGCTTGATGAAACCAACTTAGCACCCCCCAACCTTCGTCTCTTACAAAAACACAAACTGGCAGTAATTCTGGGATAACCTTGATTTGGCCATTTCAGCCAACTTTCCCCCGTACAATACTGTTCTCTCCGACAGGGATATTGACAACTACATTTCCAAATTTGAAGCACCTCTACAAAGAATTATCCAATAAAATAGCCTTACTTACTAAAATAATCGAGCACGCAGTCAAAATCTGGCTTAACTTCAAATTTCGGGATAGAATGTCTAAGACCAAACCTAGCCCTCAAGCATTTAAAGAAGCATTCAGGATCTAAGGGTAAAGGAAAAAATATTTTCCTGCGACAAAATCACAGGAAATAATCATAATTTAACTTAAGAAACGGACATTGCATCTGCCTTCGAATCACATTATAAACAAGTTTCTACACGCAAAATTCCAGATCACAACCCCTGCACCTCCCAAACAGCACTCACAACAGCAACACGTATTCCCACCCAAAAACCAAGCCGAATTTTCATACTCAACAATAACTTTTCGGCTCTTAGCCCTAACGTTTCTAACATGCTTACGAATACCGAGGAAGTTTCCACTATTATCCAAACTCTTACACCTACGAAATCTTCTGGAAACGAAGGTATTTCGAACTTCACCTTAAGAAAACTTTCTCCCCTCTCAGTTAGCTTTCTTACAATTATATTGAACAACTAAATTGCAAAAATTCTCCCTATACAAAGAAAAAAAAAAAACTCATAATAAAGGGTCCGCCATCTAACGATTTTTTTTCAACTAGTGCTTATTTCGTGAATGGTAACACTTAGCTCATGTCTGATTTGACAGATAATTAGTTTTATCCTTCCGCTGAACGAATATGGTTATGTATACGCCTGAACAACGCTGGGAAATATTGCGACATTACTTTGAAAATCATGGTAATGTTGCAGAATGTGTGCGAAAATTGCATACGGATTTTGGAAGAAGAGAAGCACCGTCAGCTCCGTATGTTCGTTATTTTGTGAAAGAAGTGAAAGAAACTGGCATCCTCATCGATAAACCAAAGCGTGGAAAGCCAAAAACAGTTCGTTCACCCGAAAATATTGCTGCTGTGGCAGAAAGTGTGCGTGAAGCGCCATCAACATCAATTCACCGTCGTTCTCAACAATTGAACATTTCGGAGACATCATTGAGACGAATTTTGCATACGGACCTTGGTATTATGCCATACAAAGTCCAATTGGTTCAGGAGTTGAAGCCAACTGACCATCCAATGCGTTTTCGCTTCGCTAAGTGGGCCTGCGATCGACTTAGAGGAGATGCCGATTTTGCCAAAAAAATCATCTTTTCAGATGAAGCTCATTTGGATCTTGGCGGGTATGTAAACAAGCAAAATTGTCGCATGTGGGGCACAGAAAACCCGCACGCATACATTGAAAAGCCGATACACCCAAAACGAGTCACTTGTTGGTACGGATTTTGGTCCAGAGGCATAATTGGGCCATTTTTCTTCGAAAATGAGCAAGCAGTGGCCGTTACAGTCAATTGCGATCGTTATCGGGCCATGTTGAACGAATTTTTGCTCACAAAAATTGAAGAGGAGGATATTGGCAATATTCGGTTTCAACAGGACGGCGCTACGTGCCACACAGCCGAAGCTACACTCGATGTTTTGCGCCCTGTTTTTGAAGATCGCATTATCAGCCGCAGAGCCGTTGTCGTTTGGCCACCTGGCAGCTATGATTTGACACCGTTGGACTATTGTTTGTGGGGTGCCGCAAAAAATAAGTGTTACGCCGACAAGCCAGAGACAACTGACGCTTTAAAGGACAATATTCGTGAAGCCATTGGTGAAATACAGCTGCACACAATCGATAATGTGCTTAAAAATTGGACCGATCGTGTACGCTACTGCATGGCCAGCCGAGGCAGCCATTTGAATAAAATTATTTTCCATTATTAACCGGAAGGATTGTACTTTCAAATTAAAAAAAAAATTGCGAAAATATTCACTAGTTGTTTTTTATAGCATTTTCAAAAAAAAAAAGTTATCTGGCGGACCCTTTATAAATATCTTCAGACTTATCTGCCTTCAACACGTAGAAAATCCTCGAACGCATCATCGTTAATAAGCTCAACGCACCAGAAATAATACCCATTGATCCGATACCGGACCATCAATTCGGATTCCGTAAGGGACACTGCACGGTACACGCATTACTCACGTTTCGCAACGACATAATCCTCAGACAAAAACATATACCATAGCATGTTCCGTGGATGTAGAACAAGCCTTTGACAGAGTCTGACATAATGGACTACTCCACAAACTATTCCTCCTTGAAACCCTTACCTTCCTCAGTAATTTTTCATATAAATAAACGGCTCAAAATCTGACACTAGCGAATGTGACAGTGGTGTGCCTGAAGAATCGATGCTTGGACCACATCTATACAATTTAAAAAACACTTAAGAAATCAATGCTGAATCAACGGGAGTGCTATGCGCAGATGTCACCATCGTATACTCCAATCACTTCTCTCCAATAACAGCGCTCCAAAAGCTACAAAAACACATAAATCATATTAATAGCTTTTATAAAACCTGGGGTATAAAAATTAACTCCCTTAAAATTAAGCTTATCTGTTTCAAGTCCGCCAGGGGAAAAGGCCCGCCTAGTGCAACAAAAGCAAGTAAACAGCTGGTCCTAAGAATTAATGATTCCACACCGAAATAGAATACATTGGAGTCACATTTGCCAACCTTTTAAAATTTAATAAACTCGCCAGATTGACTCTTATTAAAGCTCAAAAAATTTCGAGCGCTCTCATGCCGTTCCTGAAACATAACTGCCTTAGTAACAAATCCAAACTACTATTCTATTAAACCGTCATTCGACCCGTCCTCACATATGCCTTTCGAATATGGTTTACCATATCTCCTACTGCGGCTTCTGAACTTGCCAAACACGAAAGGAAAATACTCCGATGCTGTTGTAACAAAAATTTCGAATCACGCACTAAAAGATACTCTAATCAATATGGGTTTTCCAATAAGAGGTGTTATTGTGATATTCAAAAAAAAAGAAATGCGTTGTTGAAGCGTGTATCGTTCCATTTTTATTAATAGCGTAGTTTCTACTTGTCAAATGTCAAAAAATGACAGCTTCAAAAGTGACAGCTACCGAAATAGCGAGCTATTCAAAATAACACCGCTTATTGTAAAACCCCTGGAAAACCCTTGGGTTTTCCAATAAGAGGTGTTATTGTGATATTCAAAAAAAAAAGAAATGCGTTGTTGAAGCGTGTATCGTTCCATTTTTATTAATAGCGTAGTTTCTACTTGTCAAATGTCAAAAAATGACAGCTTCAAAAGTGACAGCTACCGAATTAGCGGGCTATTCAAAATAACACCTCTGATTGGAAAACCCAATACCAATAACGAAACCTTACCTGTGATCAACTATGCTCCTTTGCTTATGAAAAAGACGATTACCAGACTTACTTTGCTTGAAAATCATCCCACCAACGAACTTTCCCGCGCCGAAAATATCAATTCCTGGGACTTGGAAAGTTACCCACTTCCCATAGGGGTCACCTACATGAACTTCGCGGACACTCCCGGTGCGCATCTGCCAGAATTTTAAAACAAAGCCATTTCAGGGCATAATCGTAGCTAAGATTCTCCCACATAAATTATAACACTCAAAATATTTACTCCTAAATTAACTTAGTTATCCTTCCAAATATAGTTGCGCAGTACTTACTTTTTCCTACTCATAATAGACAGATTCAAACTATCCATTGGAAAACTAAATTTTAATATAAAAAAAAATTAAAATAAACAGTATAAGACTTCACAAGTCATTTAATTTGTTTTTATTATTTAAGCACAGACTATGTATACATCTACATATATCAATAAGATACCTCAAAATGCAATTCTTGTATTTTAATATTAAACATAGAATAAAAAGCACATCGCTGTGACAATGTTTATCACAAACTGTAAAAATAAAAAAAGATAAAATCCAAGAATCAAACAAATAATGTACAACCGATCTAACAAAAGATAATTTATACACATTCTTTGACTTAACAAAAGCATCATTATATATTAATTAAAACATACAAATATAAAGAAATTCGATTATATTCTCGTAGTTATAAAAAAAAATATAAATCTCATTAATATGTACTTTCTCCAGTCGTAGATACTCTTATCTATCTAAATATACAAAATGTATATACTTTTGGTATTTATTTATTTACTCATTCATCCAAACAAACTTATTATTTATATACGCGTATGAACCTAGTTTTAAGATAGTTTATAAGTATTTGTATATATTCAAAGTGACAGTACGTCATAAGTTACCATAGACCGATCCTGAGCAAGAGCAGTTCCACAATAGACATATTAACACAGCCAAGAGGCGAGCATAAGCATTATAGACAAAGCAGGCAATACATTATAGCCGCAGTATCACATTTATTATTAACGAAATTGTATTACATTTGTTAAACTTAAGGGGAAAAAAAATTGGGGGGCAAAACTTTTTTTTAGATCAGAATATGGCTTTATTCAATACATTAAATGTTCATATTATATTACAATTTTGAAACTATAATATTATTTTGAAACGAAGATTTTGTTTTTAGCAAGAATATCGACGATCCTATTGACATCTATTGAATGATTGTCACTTACATTTATCATAGCTAAAGCTGTCATACGGTTCTGTAAAAAAAAGTATTTCAAATTAACTTTTTTTTAAATTAAAATGCATCAGTAAGTACCTGGCCTATGGTATTTCTTAAATATGTTTTGATTCGCTTCAGGATAGAAAACGACCGTTCACTTGTTGCAGTGCATACGGGAAGTGTAATCATAAACTGTGGAAGTCTAAACACATTTGGAAACATATCCTTATCGCAATTTCCGATTGCATCAATTGCAGTGTCATAAATTTTAGTTCAGCATGATTGATGCCAAAGGGAGATTTCAGCGTCGACAACTGTTTTACTGTCTAAGAACGGATCATCCCCATAGAACTCAATAAGATCATCTATATTTAGGCTTTGTCCTTCACCTGAAATTCCAGGTAGAGCAGAAAAGCCAGTAAATAGCTTTCGGTTTGATGAAAACCTTTCCTTAGCCATTGAGGTAAAAGTATCAATGAAAGGAAGAAAAACAGTGATTCGAAAATAAATTTCGACATCATACACAAAATGCTATTGCATCTCTAAGAGTTTCTTTGTCTTCCCATAAACAAATTATTTCAAGGGATTCAAGCACAACATCGTACGGCTCCAGAATATCTTCAACTGCATGAAAACGTTCAATCCATCCTGCTTAGGAGACGCGTTTTAAGGACTGAGGTCAATACAATTGTTTAATATTGATTTGTGTTTTGGTGAGATGAAGAAGTTTCGAACAGATTCTATTGTGCTTAAAACATTTCGAATAATGGGAACGGAGCAAGCATCGGAGAAGGCAAATATAAAAGTGTGCCCCATGCAATAAACATACGGAGCCATGGGTTGTATTTTATTAATTAAAGCTTGGACGTCTTTCAAACGTCCTGACATCGCAGCGGCACCATCGTATCCTTGTCCTCTTAAATAACTCAAATTAACATTAATATTTTCAAGACTGGTTAATATAGCATTTGCTAAGCCACTTCCAGTCAGATATATTACAGGTACAAGCATAGCAAACTCCTCGAGTAACTCTTTTTTTCAGTGTCAAAGTACCTCAAAGCTATGGTAAATTGCTCTGTGCCGCATATATCTGCTGTCTCATCAGCTAATACTTCGAATGACTTAGCACTATTCACTCGACTTACCAAGTCTTGTATTAAAATTTTATAGGCCGCATCAATGACCTCATTTTGCACCAGAGGACTTAGATATTTATTGCGCTCTGTCCTCTGCAAAAATGCGTGAAGCTCTTCATTACCTTTGGCCCTATAGGCTAATAAGCACGAAAATTACCCCGTTCTTTGGTGTTATTGGTAAGATTTATAAGACCACTATCTCCGTGCCCTCGTAAAGCCAATTCTTGACGACCACATAGTAAAATGGCTTCCATTATCGGGATAAGCAATTTTCTATTCCTTGCAATTTGATTACACTTTTCTTGATCCAACTAAGTATTTTGAGCAGTTGAAGGATCGTTTTATACCATTCGCATTCAAAAATGCGTTTCGGTGGTAGGAGAGGTCTGCATGCTTGCGAAAATTTTCCAAAGCTTTCTTCCACAAAAAATAAATAGTTTAGTGCAAAATACTCCAAATCTCTGATTATTTATTCCTGCTTCCTTAGGGCCGAAAAATACGCAGTATTTGCAAAAAACCCCATCTTCTTTTTAGAATAGCACAACGAATTGAATTCGCTCAACCAAGCTTATGGAATTTTCGTTGGCTTCCAGACAGGTCTTTGTTAACCGGGAAACTGAATGAACTTGTTGGCACCCACAGTTTTTCAAAAATTTCAACCTTTTCTAAACGTTCAATACTTCGTCCTACAAAATTGCCTATGTCAAACATATTTATTTCAGATATATTTGTACATTCCGATTCCTGAGTAGAAGGTTCAGAAATTTCAAAGCAAAAGCTTGTTCTACAAAATATTGTTTTACAATTCGAAAAAAATAGAGGTAGGTGCATTTGATAAAATTTAAAAAAAATATTCAATATAGATTAAAATCTCTTTTGCCGTTTTATTTTGAGCCTTCAGTTCTTGGCTTAAAATTAGAATTTCAAAATCAACATAATTTTAAGGTAATCTACTTTAGATTACTTAATATATTTACTCATATTGGTAATTAAAGGTGCCTCTTAACTTCTTATCTACTATATATTAAACGTTTACAAATAAAAAATCACATATATTATTATAATTCTTTATAAACAATTTACTAGTAAATTAAAAATAAATTGTTTAGAAAGCAAAAGTTCAGCAGACTTACTATCTTTATTTGAACTGGAAGGGACACTTTCATGTTCACCCACAACGATATCCTCATTATTATTTTTTTAAACTTTTTTTTAAAGAAGTTATCAATAGTTGTTTTTTCTTTCTTTCTTTCTTTTGTCTGCCATCACAATTCACAATTAACTAAGTATGACGGATGCTCTATGTAAAAAAATTAATGAAAAGAATATTTTCTACAGACGAAATAAAAACAATTTTCATATAGTACCTATTAAATTGCTTTATAAACAACTGAGGAAAGACATTTTTGAACAAATAAATTCACAAAAACAATCTTATTATAAACGTCAATTTGAGTATAGTGCGAAAAATCCTAAACGTCAATGGCAAATAGTAAACGATATCCTAGGTAGAAGTGTTAGTGAAAACTGCATACAAAGTTTACGACTTAGTAATAATTTAATAGCTACGGATAACTTACTAATATGCAACAGTCTCAATGAGTTTTTCAAAAATGTAGCCGGAACATACAAACAAAGCTCCTTAAGATCTACCGGATTAGAAATAGAGCCTTTTTTAGATTCTCAAACAACCTCGTCATTTTTTCTTGGGTCAGTATTAGAAACCGATATAGCCAAAGTCGTATCTAATCTGAAACCTAAATGTTCAAGTGGACCTGATGGAATCAGCAGCGTGATCTTGAAAAAAATGTATCCGTTTATAGCTGCTCCCCTTTTATTTTTAATAAATAAAAGCTTTGTATCAGGAATTTTTCCTGAGTGCCTTAAAACATCAATTATAATACCTATCCACAAAAAAGGCGCAAAGTGTGACCCGAACAACTACCGGCCAATATCCCTGCTATCTGTGTTTTCAAAAGTTTTTGAAAAAATTATTTCCTTTCGAATGATCAAATTTATTGATAAATATAAGCTTTTAAATGATAGACAATTTGGATTTCGGAAAGGGAAATCTACAGAAGACACGATTATAGCGTTTTTAGAAAATATTTAAAAAAACATTAGACAAATCTCAATTGTCAGCTGGTATGTTCCTTGACCTAACAAAAGCATTTGACCTTGTTAACCATAAGATCTTGTTACGTAAACTGTATAGATTTGGTTTTAGAAGTAATATCCTCTGTTGGTTATCCTCGTATCTTTCGAATAGAAAGCAATATGTTTCTGCAAATGCAATGATGAGTGAGGTATTACCCTGCTCAGAAGCTGGCGTTCCCCAAGGGTCAGTGCTTGGCCCTTTGCTCTTTTTAATATATATAAACTCTGTTTTCAATTTGCCTCTAAATGGAAATATTGTTGCATTCGCGGATGATCTGGCTCTTGCCTACGCTGCAGTTGATATAGTAAACCTTAAGCAACAAATAAATATAGATCTTGTTTCATTGAACTGTTGGTTCAAATATCATAATATGGTTCTTAGTAGTAAGTCTAAAGTCATGTCATTTTCGCTCTCAAAAACTTTTAATCTGGATGAAATAGAACACCACGTCACAGGTTGTGATCGCTTAAATTGCAGTGCCGAGTGCTTAAGTCTTGAACCGGTTAGTGAATTCAGATACTTAGGAGTTACGCTGGATAGTAAGCTAAACTGGAAAAGCCACATTGCTAATGTAAAACAGTTGATCTACATAAGTTTGAATAAAATATATCATCTTCGTAAATTTGTACCATCGAATCTTTTAGTTACAATCTACTATGCTCTTGTAAATTCCCGACTTGAGTATGGGATAACCTGCTGGGGAAGTGCATTTATAAGCAACATGCAACCACTCATTACTGCTCAAAAAAAGGTACTAAGGGTAATGGTTTTCAAACCTAGATGGGAGCCCTCGCTCCCATTGTTCAAAACACTAGACATTTTGCCACTTCGTTATTTATATGTGTTTAAGGTATTGAGAATATTCTTTTTACGAAGAGGATATCACAACAAACGAATGAATGAAATTCATTCACTACGTAATTCAAACTCTGTTGTAGTTCCTAGAGTAAGGACGGAACACTATAGACGGTTTGTCACTATAATTGCTCTCTTTATTTACAACAAGCTACCATGGGATATACGCAAGCAAATAGATAGTAAATCAATTTTTTTCAGCCGTCTTCGATTATGGCTACTTAATAGTGATTGTGTAGAAATATTGATACAAGTATTGAACTAACTTCGCATTACAATCCAAAATAATTACCTTTTCTCTCCTAAAAATAAAAATAAAAAAAAAAAAAAAATCTTTTTCGCCTCCATTTCAAATCTCAAAAAAACAATCGCTTTCTCTTCCTGCGCGGCTCCGTATGACATATTAGTTTTTATAAATCTTCTTAAAAAAAAAACACTTGATACTGGCACTTCTTGCCACAAAGTGTATTAGTTACAATTATTGTTCATGGTTGAATAACTATGTTCTTTTATTTAATTTTTCCTTGATAATTGATACTGTATAGAAAAATTGTAAAGTATATGTGAAATTTGTAAATATTGTAACCTGAAATAAAAGTAATAATAATAATAAAGCTAAAAAAAAAAAAAAAAAGTATAGTTGTTAAATTTAAATTTAATTACGTAACAGCTTTCTGAAATAAAATACACCTTAATCACAAATTAAATAACAATTCCTAACGTTTTTGTTCTATAAACCAATAACTTAGCCTTTCAAAATAACACTTTTAACTTAAAAGTTATGGCTAACTTATTGCTTTCTCGAGATGTTAAACTTTTATAAGCCTAAAAGTACACTACAAAAGTTGAAAACATGCATTTTTCAGCAAACGCAGTTTGGGTTATTTTAAATTTTCTTAAGAACCAAAATATCTTCGGAAATCTAGTGTCTAGTCTTTTCGTGTTAAAATTTCGGTAGGTATACTAAAAATTAAAGTATTACTTAAAATAATGAAATAATGATTTCACAAATAGTACTCATATACTCGTACACTGAAACAAGTTGATTTGAAAGGAACGTTGATAAATTAAATTTATGTTATAAGAAAAGATATACAGGAACATAGCAACGTTTTTGTATTTGAATAGTTGTTGTTGTTATTTTATTTTTGCAGATAATTTTCCACAAAATTCCCTTCTCTTGTCCCATACGATTTTCTTGTTTTGAACCAGCTTGTACTTAGGCTTTTTAATACATTCAGTCGAAATAGCTCTGTACAAAAAAATTCTTGAGGAAGCATAGAGAAGGTTAATGGGTTCAGACTAGCTATAAGGTTTTAAGAGTTTTCTCACATCAGTTTATAATTGCAAAATAATTAATAAAGAGGTGCCGTATTTGCAGCTCTAAAATTTTTGTATCGTTCTGGGGGAGCATTTGCCTCCTTTGTAGCCTCCCGTTGTTACGCCTGTGTTGGTGAGGGCCGTATGTGGTGTGCCGGAGTAGACGAAATTGGTCAGGTTGAAAACTTGTAGAGTTATCGCACTTTCGTTCTTGTAAATTTTCGTTATGGTATGATTGAACTTTTCTAAAAATTAAGATATATCCAAAAGTGTGGATATATGCTCCAAGAAAGTAAACATCTGTTAAATATCCCAGTGTTTAAAAGTATCTGTGCAACCGAAAAGAGTGCAAAACTGAAACATGGATTAAAAATCGCGGTGGTGTAAGGGGAGTAATAGCATTTATACTTGGGGTTACTTTAGCGTAATGTTGGATTTACACGAGTGACAAATTGCCATTATTTCTTCCATTTTATTGGCATTATTAACGAAATTGTGTAAATGGTTTGAAAACTTGTCATATATTTCAAAATCAAACTATTCATGTGGTGCTTGTCAAATATATTTTAGAATGTGAACGAAAATATGACACTTCAGTTTGACTCTTGGAGTCTGATTACACGATTCTTTTTTCGTTCGTTTCGCCTTTCATCTACTTGACAGTTTAGGTGAGCTGTGTAGAAAAGTAGCTTCATTCCGCTACACTTCACGCTAAGCAGACTCTTGATATCTTTTTTAGCTACTGGCAATATTCACACTGAACTAAATCCTAGGAGTTTTTTTACATACCTGTACTTTATCTCGTTCCCTCTGTCAGAAATTTATATACCGATGGATGTAATTTCTATGTTTTAGGAAATTGTAAAATAAGATTACATTTTGCGATTTTTTTTAAATATTCAATTCTGAAAATGCATTTTTTCACCAGTTGTTTTCTCTTTCATCTTTTTGACATATTGGGTCACAAGTGAAGAAATTTGGTGAATGAAGATATATTGCAATTCTAACTATCAGTTTTCTTTTGTACATAGACTTTCTATCCATGAATAGATGTAAAATCCAAGAACAATATGCGGTGTAGTGAAACTGATATTTTTGTACTTGTCTGGTTGTAAACTATTAGTTTTATCCTACTTACTTACTTATCCGACTCCCGATCCAAGGAGGGTCGCTGCCTGACATAATACGGTCTTCCATCGATTGCGCTCCCTCGCAGCTCCCTCCAGTCGTCGAGAACAAGCGCTCCTGGCCCATGTAGCGGAGGTTCGGTCTTCCTGGTCGTCTCGAACATGCGGTCTGGGATTCGAAGATTTTCTTGGCTGGAGCGTTGTTGTCCATTCGCTTGATATGGCCGAGCCAGTGTAGTCGACGCGCTTTAGCTCTTTGGACTACATCCACATCTTATTACAGCCCGTACAATTCTCGATTGAATCTTTTCCTCCATTCGCCCGCTTCGCATATAGGACCAAATATCCTCCGAAGGATTTTCCTCTCAAAAGTGGTGCCCAGTATCAATTCCGCTTTTTTACTTATCGTCTAGCACTTGGCGCCGTAGAGTAGAACTGGTAAAGTTAGCGTTTTGTATAGCGTGCACTTTGTCTTTGAAGACAGGAGTTTTTAACCCATTTGTTTGGCCAAACCGAAGTAGCAGCGGTTTGCTGGGGTCTGACGACAACAAATGAAGCTGATTGCGAAGAATAAGTAGAGAAAACTTCTTCAACAAGTACTTCTTTTCAATTCTTTTCAAACCTTTTTAAATCCTTTTTGGCATTTAAATTTTTCTTTTTATTTTTTCTGTTTATATTATTTCATTTATTAATAATTTGCTTTACTTTTCTTATAAATTATTGTAATGCATTTAATAATGAAACTTAACTTTGTATTTTTTAAGTTTTTTTTTCTGAATCATGTACAATTTGCCTTTTATTTTTATTTATCTTTGAGTTCGAGCCTTCGTTTTTTGTCAGGTCGAGTTTTTCTATCGATGATACATTCTATGTCACTTGTATGAAGGGATGCTTTATTAGCAGCCAATTGTTTTTAGTTTCTATTAATGGTTGGCCCTAATATAGTAAGCAATAATGGGAACTCCACAACTGCGGGTAATAATGATATCTCACGTAGTATGATTAATATTTTATGTAGTCAGCGTACTGGTCTTCAGGTGTGTTGTATTAATGCTCAGAGCTTACTTCCGAAAATCGATGAATTTAGGTATTTGTTTGCAGATTCTAAGGTCGATGTTGTGTATGTAACTGAAACATGGTTTCGGCCAGACTTAAGAGGTTTCAAACTGTTTAGACGGGACAGAGTGGGTAGAATTGGGGGTGGAGTAGCTATTTATGTACGCTGTGGACTAAAGCCAGAATTCTTGTGTGAAACTCTACCTAGTGATGATGTCAATTTTGTCTTTGCTAAAATTACTTGCAAGGACAACAAAATTGTATTAGGCTGCGCTTACAGACCTAAAAAACATGTAAATACTACATCATTATTAACTAAGTTAGATGAGTTGACAAATGTATCACCATATATTATACTAGGCAATAGCAATCTGATTTTAGAATCTACACTCGATGATGACTAGAAAGCTCTCAGCTTGTATCCAGTGAATACAGCAACTCCAACACACTTGACCAAGGAATCAAGTACCCTGCTTGATGTATTTTTTGTAAGCCACTTAAATAAAGTTCTTCAGTTTGATCACTATCTGCACCGTGTTTCTCACATCACGATCTGTTGCAAATTACTTTTGAGTGTGAGCCTATAGTTTCTAGTAACCATTACAGCTTTAGGGATTTTAAAAACATTAATTACAATCGCTTAGAACATGATCTACAATCAATTGATTTTTCTCAAGTCTGAAGAATGCTATCTGTTGATGACCAAGTTGAATTCAATCAGGATAATTTAAATTTTCTTTTTGATGTTCACGTTCCTATCAAAACAAAACTTTTTAGGTACAAGGACCATCCATGGCTTACTAACAATATAAAAATGTTGATTAATCAACGCAATATGGCGTATAAAACATGGAAACGTCTTAGACTGCAAATATTTTGGAAAACTTATACCGACCTAAGGAATAAAGTTGTCTTTGAGATCAGGGAATCAAAAAAACCCTATTACTCTTCTCGATTAAATCCCTATCTTGCTGGTCATAAGCCTTGGAAAAATCTAAGGGATATAGGTGTTTGAAAACATATTAATAATTCAGATAATAATATTAACTGTGATCAACTGAATGAAAAGTTTATATCTCTCTGATCATTCGAACAAAACCATAGCTCTATCTTCTAAAATTTGGAAACTAACAGCGTATCTTCTAATGGTTTTAGTTTTTCCAACGTGACTGAAGAGGATGTTCTTAGGTTCTGCCTATCTATAAAATCTAATTCAGTGGGTTTTGGGTTTTTTTAAAGGCAACCCTTTCCTACACTTTGAAACCCATTACATACCCCTTCAATACTGTTTTAATGACTAAAGTGTTTCCTTCAAATTGGAAACGAGCTAAAATCATTCCAATACCAAAAAATCGTAATGAGTACCGACCAATAGCTATCTTACCTTATTTATCGAAAGTTCTTGAGAAAATCATAAACAGACAGATTAGACTTTACTTAGATCAAAATGACATATTATGTCCAAATCAATCTGGATTTCGCTCAGGTCACAGCTGCACGACAGCTCTTATAAACGTTGTCGAAGAAATAAGAGAGAGTCTGGACAACAACTGCGTTACTTTCCTCATTCTCCTAGACTTCTCGAAGGCATTTGACACCGTCGACCACCATATCTCATGCACTAAATTAAGGGATAAATTCCAGTTTGCTTTATCTTCAGTAAAACTTATTTCTTCGTATTTATCCTCAAGGTATCAAGCAGTGGTTGCTAACAATCAAACGTCATCCTACCTTTCACTAGGCCGTGGTGTCCCTCAAGGATCAATTTTAGGACCTCTTCTATTTTCAATGTATATAAATGAGCTCCCGTCTCTAGGTTTCAATTCGTCCTTTCATATGTATGCTGACGACACGTTCAGCTTCGATATAGCTGTCCTCTTGGTTTAATTGTAAATGGAGCTTGGGAGATAAATGAAGACTTAACTAAGGTTCAACTTTGGTCACAATTAAATGGACTATGTTTAAATCCAAGCAAGACCAAATGCTTGATTATTTCCAGAAATCCATTAGATACAGTTTATTTTCCTTCATTACTGCTCAACAACATTCCCATCCAGTTTGTCGAATCAGCAAAAAACCTAGGAGTAGTGTTTAACAGAACCCTTACCTGGACAAACCACATAAGTATGACAATTGGAAGATTGTATGGAGGCTTAAGAATGTTATGGACCACTCAAAAAATTACACCAATTAAAACAAGAATGATAACAGCCAAATCACTTCTCATTCCCCTATTACTATATGGTTGTGAAATTTCTAGAAATTGTGATTTCAGGGACAAAAGGAAGCTTAACGTTATCTATAATAGTGTGGCAAGGTATGTTTTCGGTCTGCGCAGGTATGACCATATTTCCGCATACTCTAAAATTATACATGGTGTCTCTCTTGATAATTTATTCGCTTTAAGAACTCTAATAATGCTTAATATTAGTTTGCAAACAAGAAACCCACAATATCTTTACAACAAAATTCAGTTTCCGCGCTCAACTAGAACCTTCGATCTAACTCCATTACGCTACTCTAACCTTGTTTCTAGTCGTCAATTTTTTGTACACGCGATTCGGTTGTGGAATTCCTTACCCCTGATCATAAGGATGATGGGATGTAGCACTCGGTTCAAGACGAGACTAATGCAATATTTTGAGGCTCTTCGATGATTACTTTAAGCTTACTTGATTATTTTTGGTCTTTAAATCTTCTTTATTAAATGCAACTATTTTCTTTCCTTTTTTATAAAGCAGTTGCTTGAAGTGCTGCTAAACACGTCTACAATTCCCTGTGCTTCGGTTACTAGGTTCCCTTCGCTGTTTCGAAGAGCTTGCATGCCAGTTCTATAACTAGATGGCAGTTGATTCGCTGTTTTGTAGAACCGGCGGGTTTTGGTGCCGGTGAAAAGATTGCTCGAGATATCTGACATTAGTTTTGTCCATTGATCTCTATAAAACACTAGATAGCGCATTCACACAAAGAAGATGAGGGATCTTGTAGGCTTCTAAGTGAGAAAGATACCATGCCACTATAACTTTAAAAATCTTCGAATTACTTTTATAGGTTACTTTGAGCGATATTTACAATAGAGATATTATTTTTATTTGTATAAAATACAAAAATATTTCTTATTTTGTTTGTACAGAATACAATTTCAACCTACTTTTTTACTCGGAAAAAAAAACAACGATGGTCCGAACGCACCTTATCTCATCATCAAATTGCCTCAACAAAAGAATTATACTTATAGAGATTACACAACACAATGTACTATAGAGATCAGTGGTTTAATCCTACACCCAAAAGCAAAAATACCACTTTCACAGCGATACTAGCTTGTAGGCAACCCAAAATAGCTGCCGAATTTTCTCATATTTTTATTACTCATCTGTGAGTGATACCATAGGCGAACCATGTTTAATGCCCTCCAAAGTTTTCAATGTAGTAAGTACCCAATATTTCCAATGTAAGCAAGGTCTTAAATGCTGAATGGAAAGTAGACGTACTATGCTGCACTGAACGTACACATACTGGGCTACACGGAACGTGTAGGCTTACGTCGCGTTTTTTATTCACTCTACCCCGAGTATAGATGTTTACACATCAAAAATGTTGACTGTTGTTTTCTATGATCACAGATTACATATAAAATGAAATCATTCTAGAACAAAAGAAATCACGCGATACAAAAAACAGTAGGTCATTAGCGGCGCAAACGGGGATAACCATTGAATATCAAAATATTGTTCTATGGTTCTTTTTTAATGCATCTACTTTCTTGCTTGCGAAAATAAGCAAACAAATATCATTTGCTCATTACCTTACTTTAAGATTAACTAACATTTTATGTTTCTTTTTTTTTGACCAAAATGTGGAACCAACAACTAGAACAATTAATAGTACACACAATTTTTCGCATCAGAATCCATAAAGTCGATTTCATGATAAGTAAGTTATTTTATATTTAATTCTGAAGGAGGAGCGAATATCCGGAGAGTTAAAATAAAAGGAACGCTGTCTTTGTGCTTGGCTGCGTTCTTAGTATTATATTATATTTATATATATTCTAAAAAGGCCAGCTTTCTATTGCTTGGCTGCGACCAGGTTAGAATAGTGTATTACTCTGTCAGATTAACTCTGGCTCTTCGAAGATTGAGGGACTGTATTTATACCCTCAACTCCAACAAACTTCATCCGCACCACGCAGACCCAGCTCATAAGGGAAGAATGCAGTTTAACACTTTTCCCAAGCAAAGCACCAATCATCATTTTAATTATTTCGTCACTAAGAATTATCGCCACTCTTGCATCGCCGTCAATACAGTACAATGTACCTCAGTCTCGCATCGACTATGATATTAGTCAAGCGCTCCAGATACAGTTTATTGTACCTACGCCTTGACACAAACATAACATACGATGTTTACTATACTCACTGTGTGTGCAGTGCCGCTTGCCCTTGACTTCCATTGTCATCGTTATAGAGGCGCATTCTAGTCATAAGTATATTATTAATCGTATGTGCACTTGACTACAGAATCAGTATGACGTGAAAGGCAATTGCATGAGAAATGTATCTATTAATGTAGCTATAAAAATGAATGCAGTGGGAATTGCATATTGTGTACAAAAGTAAAGAATATGATTGGGTGGGTATGGCTTAAACATCAAATTTGTATGCCTTCGCTGAGTTTAGAGCATGATGCCGTGGGAAAGAATATTGTTTTAGGATAGGCGAGGTGGTGGTGTGTAGTGTGGTCAATACATCCCTCCCCCTAAAAAGAAAGAAATTCCATATGTGGAATTTTATGATGGGTTGACAAG
Organism: Philhelius pedissequus; assembly: GCA_910595825.1. Lineage (NCBI taxonomy): Eukaryota > Metazoa > Arthropoda > Insecta > Diptera > Syrphidae > Philhelius > Philhelius pedissequus. The sequence continues at coordinate 182,898,997 of OU343160.1, forward strand.
TAATCGAAGGTTTAGACTTTACATAATAGTGTGTATTATTTGAAATATTTACACATGATCATTAAAATGTGTCTTTATATATATTTTGTATACTAATTGTTATATTTTAAGTTTGTTTTTTTTGGTTAATATATATAAAATGTTTTTTTTTCATTTGTTCTTATTTATAAAGTTTAATTAGGTATGCATTCAAAATGGCCTTTTACGTTTTTAAATAACGTTTAATTACATACATGTCTATATCAAAAGGTGTTTGTTTTTTATTACTATTAAAAAAAAATTTTCTAACAAAATATAGCTAGGTATAGATAACTTAATTAATATTGATTTGATATTCATTCTTTTTTTTGTATCTCGCGATTTTTTTTTTGAAAAATGGCAGTACTTTTTTTTGCTGTTCTATATTTCTTGGTTTGTTATTCTTTCTTTTCAAGCGTTTAACTAGGTGAAGTAAACAGAATGCAAGGATTAAAAAGAGTATTGAATGTAAAACTGCGTGGACAAATATTTTGCGAGATTTATTGTGTATTTTGGTGTCACTCGTGAAATAATTGTAAATTGTTGTTGTGTAGTAGTTTATATTTTTTTTCCATCCTAACAATTGTATTTTCATCCGAAATGATTCTAATTACATCATACGGGCGGTCCCATAGGGCCGCAAGTTTGTTTTGTCTAGGTTGGTTTTTTACTAGGACTTTATCACCTATATTAAATAATTTAGTTTTAAAATTTTTATCAGAAAGAGCTTTTGATTTCTCTTTTGTCTTTATAAGGATAGAGTTTTCAGTCTCATCTCATATTAGCGATAGGCGGTATTTGGAAATTTCTTTCTTGGGGCTTTTTTATGAAGAGGGATTATAAAAGACTTTTTCCAAAAGGCAGGAAAAACTCCAGGCGAGAGTGAAAGTTGAAATAGAGCGGTCAGGGGCTTAGCTAAGTGCAAACAGCACTTTTTTAGGATTATAAAAGGCACCCCATCAGCACCAGCAGAATAATCGTCTTTTAGATTATTTCTTTTATTTCATAAAGACCGCAAGTCACTATTGTACCAGGGAGGAGAATATTAAGTATTTTTTTGTTGAACCAAAGGGACAGATAGGGTAAGGCAATTAAGAACGTTAGAATAGAAATTGCAGAGGGTGATGTCAATGTGAGCGGTGAGAAGAATGCTATTAAAGTCAGTAGATCTAAGCAAGCTGTTGAGCACAGGTATACTAGCTTTCTGAAAATTGAATATCAGTAGATTTTCAGATAGATTATATTTCTTCGAAAATTCGTAAGAAAAAGACTGGAAATGAGGAGGATGATATGATTCTAATTTAGATAAGAGATTATCACAAGCGGATACCACACAATTGTCAACATCAGAAGGAAATGTGAGATCGAGTTGACGACCTAAATTATTTCTGACACCGCTTAATTGGTAAAGATGTAAGACTAAGAGGCAATCGGTAAATAGAATTTCGGATGTTGGATGTAGGGTTATGAAATAAGAATCTTCATCAGGGAGGACCCATTGAAGATTTATAAGGTTGAAGTCGCCAACAATTATGACGATAACGAATGGTTCAGCAGCATCAAAAATGCAATCGAAAGAATCAACAGCTAGCTGATAGCATTGAATAGGCTGAGGAGGTCAGATATAACAGCAAATTGTGAAGAGTGAGGTTTTTGGAAATATTTGATTTGACTCGAACAAACACAAAGGTAGAAAGTGAGGTTTTAAATAGCGTTGAATCATAACGATTGTGAATTGCAAATAAGACAACATGGCCAAAGTCTCAGTATAATTCGAGGAACGGCCGACCGGAAAGATATTGAAATGAAATGGGAAGAGGTCATTATCGTTTATATCAGCACACATATTTGTTTCAGTTAGCGCAAACTTGTCGAAGGGGAGCTTATGTGAGTTAAGAAAGACGGAGGCGGTTTTGGAACTAAGTCCTTGTAATTTAGCCTTCAGTTCGTTGACGTAATTACCATAATTATATGGTATTTTAAGTTTTTGTGACAAGACACTTCGAATACTAGCGGGAAATCCGTACAAGAGTTCATAAGGCGAGAACCCAGTACTACTATGTGGTGTTGTATTATATACAAACATAGAATAGGGTGTCCATGTATCCCAAGATAATGGATCTTGATTTACATAGCGGCTTAAATATTCAGCTAGTGTCCTATGACTTCTTTCCAAAGCTCCATTTGTCTGAGGATGATAATGGGTTGCATTTAATTTCTTAATATTCATAATACTACACATTTCCTTGAAAAGATCACTTAGGAGATTTGTTCCCTGATCTGTTAAAAGAGAAATGGGGATACAGTGACGAAAAAGTATATTTGCTACGAATGATCTAGCTACAGTTACTGCTTCGGCATTTTCTATTGGCATTGCTTACGAAAAATTCGTCAAATCATCCTGAAACGTAGGTAGATATTTGTGTCCATTATAACTAACAGGAAGTGGTCCAACTGTGTCTAAAGCGACTCTTTCGGGTGGCTTAACACTAGTAGTTATTATTTTCATTCGGACAGATGGATTTTGTCTACTTTTGTTCAGGTGACATGATGTACATTTGCTTACATAAATGCGAACATGGGTTTTCATGTTTGGCCAAAAGTACTTCGCCTTAAGTCTGTTATACTCGTACATTCTTGCGACACCTTGATGTCCTATGAAAGGAGAGTCAATATATACGGACAAAATGTTTGCAATTAAATTTGATTCATTTAATCTGACCCTTTGGTTAATGTGTACGTATATATTTAAGATAATATCCTCAAAAACTTTGTTGAGTATATTCTTGAAGCTGTGCCTAACCTGATTATCGGATATAGGTAGCGAGAAAGCAATATTTTTTTTATCATTGTTTTGAGGCTTTCCTCGGCTTTCTCTTCGTCTTTCGTCGTTCTGAATGGTGTTGGTAAAGTGACTACTATCAACGGGTGATAAATTAGTATTACGCCTCTAGGATGCTTTAAGAAAATGTCTATAGTTTTATATAGGGAGCAATCCCTGCCGAGTGTATAAGTGGTAGAAATATTATTTTAATATATATGTTAAGTATCGTTAATAATAAAACGGCAGTTTGTTAATATTAAATTACTTAACTTTAATTAATAAAAATGTATTGTTTTATTTTTACAAAAGAAACCGAATTCAATGAGCAAGGTAATTCTTAAAGCGTGTGCTCTCGTAGTTTGCCGTCCAAGAAGAAAAAGAAAACTAAAACCGGAAAGGGCAATGTGATGGAAAACCACAACGGCGTTTGACATGTCGTGGCACACCTACCCTCCAACGCTTGCTTCATTCGCTTTCTGTTTTTTTGGAAACGAGTAGCAAGGGTGACTTCCAGGGACTAGACCTTGGACGCCCGATATCATGTGTCGTATTTATATCGTCCTTTAATTGGTAGGATGGCTTTAAGCGCTGCACATACACGTATGCTTCTTTATTAGACATGGCTAGTTTGTAGGCATATGGTTGGCGTTCTAGAACTGCATAAGGTCCGGTGTAAGCTGGTTGCAACGTTCGTTAGATGCTATCGGTGCGCACATATACATGCGAAATGGTTTTAAGGTCTTTCGGAATGAAGATTGATTTCGTTTGGTGTGCGACAAAATTAGGCGATATTTGCTGAAGTGCCTCCCTGAGATCTTGAAGAATAGAAATATGTTCTTGAATCTTATTCGGTGGTGCTAAGAAGTCTCCAGGCAGTCGCAATTCTGTACCGTAAAGCAACTGGGCCGGTGAAGTATTCGAATCGTTTATCATTGAGCGCAGTCCTAGCAGGACAGATGGAAGCGCGAGAACCCAGTTTTCAGACACGTGAGCGGTAACAGCTGTTTTGAGAGACCGATGCCATCTCTCCACAATCCCGTTCGCCTGTGGATGATAGGCGGTAGTGTGTATACGATTGAATCCCAAGAGTTGAGAAAACCTTTCAAATAAGGCAGACTGGAACTGCCGCCCGTGATCGGTTGTCAGTCGCTGTGGACAGCCAAAACGCGCGACCCAGTGTCGGAAAGATGATTCGGCGACAGTGGTGGCGGTTGTATCCTCTACCGGTATGACTTCTATCCAACGTGTTGCTCGGTCAATAATAGTAACTAAGTAATTATATCCTGAACACTGTGGCAATGGGCCCACTATGTCCATATGGACATGTTCGAATCGTTCAGCGGCGGGAAAGGTTCCCAGTGATGGTCTGGTGTGTCTGTAAACTTTACTTCTTTGACATGCTGCACAGGCGCGTACCCATTGGTTGATATTAGAGTTCATCGACGGCCAAAAAAAACGAAGTGTTACTGCCTTACGTGAGGCCCGACAACCTGGGTGGCTAAGATTGTGTATGGACAAGTAGGCATCCCTTCTAAAATTTTTTGTTATGTATGGGCGAGCTCGACCCGAGGAAGTTTCACATGTAATAGGTGTCTGTAATCCAGGAAGAACGAGATCAACAAACGTAAGGTTCTTACTCACCGTTTTCATTTCCTGTAGTTCTGGATCGTTGCCTTGTTCCTTTGCGATTGTGAAATAGTCCAAGGCTGCTGGAGTTGCGATAGCTTCTATTCGGGAAAGAGCGTCTGCAGGAGCATTTTGCTCACCTTATACATGACGGATATCCGTAGAGAATTGGGCCACGTAGTCTAGGTGGCGTTGGCGCAGCGGTATCTCTGTGGGTGAAGGTTTTTTACGGAAGGCAAAGGTAAGGGGTTTGTGGTTGGTGAAGATTGTAAACTGGCGACCTTCCACGAAACGACGAAAGTGTTTTTATTGATTGTTTGATGGCCAATAATTCGCGATCAAATGTGCTGAATTTTTGTTTTGCGGCAGACAATGATTTTGAATAGTATCCCAGTGGTTCATCTTTTCCCTGTACCGTCTGAAGTAAAACAGCTCCAACTGCAGTGTTGGAAGCGTCACACATCAGTGATAATTGTGCGTCAGGCACAGGGTGTGCAAATGAAGCCGCTTCTGCAAGTGCGTGGCGGCAACGTTGGAACGCGGCTTGTGCTGTTGTCGACCATGAGAGAGGTGATCGATCCTTTTTTCTTTTTGCCTTGGAGCATTTGTGTCAGCGGTGCTTGATCGGTAGCGGTATGTGGCAGGCATCGACGGAACAAATTAAGAGCTCCCAAGAATCGGCTTAGTTCACAGGCTGTAGTAGGTTGAGGGAACTCTGCTATTGCTTTGATAGTGTTCTCTGGTGCCCTTATACCAGTACTGTCAACCTGGTACCCAAGGAATAACAGAGAACTTTTGCCAAATTTGCACTTTTCCATGTTTATCGTCATACCCTTGGCTTGGAGACGCATAAAAATTTCCTCTATGTGCTTTTGATGTTCTAATGGTGAGCAGAATGCGATGAGCATATCGTCTATGTACGTAAATGCAAAATTCAGGTCTCCAAATACTGAATTGACGAAACGTTGTTGAGTGTGCGCTGCGTTACGCAAACCAAAAGTCATCCGGCAAAACTCAAACAGCCCAAAATGTGTCGTTATAACTGTTTTTTGGATATCCTCCTCAGCCATGGGTATCTGATGATATGCCCTGACGAGGTCTATTCGGCTAAATATTGTTTTGCCCTGCATGATGATTTGGAACTCAGTTATTCGTGCAACGGGTATCACGTCGGGGTCACCAATTGTTAAGTATCGTTAATAATTAAATGGCAGTTTGTTAATATTAAATTATTTAACTTTAATTAATAAAAATGTATTGTTTTATTTTTTACAAAAGAAACCGAATTCAATGAGCAAGTTAATTCTTAAAGCGTGTGTTCTCGTAGTTTGCCGTCGAAGAAGAAAAAGAAAACGAAAACCGGAAAGGTGATGGCTAACCACAATGGCGTTTGACATGTCATGGCACAATTACCCTCCAACGCTTGCTCCATTCGCATTCTGTTTTTTTTTTAAACGAGTAGCAAGGGTGACTTCCAGGGACTAGACCTTGAACGCCCGATATCATGTGTCGTATTTATATTGGTCCTTTAATTGGTAGGATGGCTTTAAGAGCTGCACAGACACGTTTGCTTCTTTATTAGGCATGGCTAGCTTGTAGGCGTATGGTTGGCGTTCTAGAACTGCATAAGGTCCGGTGTAAGCTGGTTGCAACGGTCGTCGGATGCTATCGGTGTGCACATATACATGCGAAACGGTTTTAAGGTCTTTCGGAATGAAGATTGATTTCGTTTGGTGTGCGACGAAATTAGGCGATATTGGCTGAAGTGCCTCCCTGAGATCTTGAAGAAAGGCAATATGTTCTTGTATCTTATTCGGTGGTGCTAAGAAGTCTCCAGGCAGTCGCAATTCTGTACCGTAAAGCAACTGGGCCGGTGAAGTATTCGAATCGTTTATCATTGAGCGCAGTCCTAGCAGGACAGGTGGAAGCGCGAGAACCCAGTTCTCAGACACGTGAGCGGTAAGAGCTGTTTTGGAGTCCGATGACATCTCTCCACAATCCCGTTCGCCTGTTGATGATAGGCGGTAGTGTGTATACGATTTCATCCCAAGAGTTGAGAAAACCTTTGAAATAAGGCAGACTCGAACTGCCGACCGTGATCGGTTGTCAGTCGTTGTGGACAGCCGAAACGCGCGACCCAGTGTCGGAAAAATGAGTCGGCGACAGTGGTGGCGGTTATATCCTATACCGGTATGGCTTCTGGCCAACGTGTTGCTCGGTCAATAATAGTAACTAAGTAATTATATCCTGAACACTGTGGCAATGGGCTCACTATGTCCATATGGACATGTTCGAATCGTTCAGCGGCGGGAAAGGGTCCCAGTGATGGTCTGGTGTGTCTATAAACTTTACTTCGTTGACATGCTGCACAGGCGCGTACCCATTGGTTGATATTAGAGTTCATCGACGGCCAAAAAAAACGAAGTGTTGCTGCCTTACGTGAGGCCCGACAACCTGGATGGCTAAGATTGTGTATGGACTCGTAGGCATCCCTTCTAAAATTTTTTGTTATGTATGGGCGAGCTCGACCCGAGGAAGTTTCACATGTAATAGGTGTCTGTAATCCAGGAAGAACGAGATCAACAAACGTAAGGTTCTTACTCACCGTTTTCATTTCCTGTAGTTCTGGATCGTCGCCTTGTTCCTTTGCGATTGTGAAATAGTCCAAGGCTGCTGGAGTTGCGATAGCTTCTATTCGGGAAAGAGCGTCTGCAGGAGCATTTTCCTCACCTTATACATGGCGGATATCCGTAGAGAATTGGGCCACCCAGTCTAAGTGGCGTTGGCGCGGCGGTATCTCTGTGGGTGAAGGTTTGTTACGGAAGGCAAAGGTAAGGGGTTTGTGGTTGGTGAAGATTGTAAACTGGCGACCTTCCACGAAACGACGAAAGTGTTCAATTGATTGTTTGATGGCCAATAATTCGCGATCAAATGTGCTGAATTTTTGTTGTGCGGCAGACAATGATTTTGAATAGTATCCCAGTGGTTCATCTTTTCCCTGTACCGTCTGAAGTAAAAAAAACAGCTCCAACTGCATAAGGTCCGGTGTAAGCTGGTTGCAACGGTCGTCGGATGCTATCGGTGCGCACATATACATGCGAAACGGTTTTAAGGTCTTTCGGAATAAAGATTGATTTCGTTTGGTGTGCGACGAAATTAGGCGATATTGGCTGAAGTGCCTCCCTGAGATCTTGAAGAAAGGTAATATGTTCTTGTATCTTATTCGGTGGTGCTAAGAAGTCTCCAGGCAGTCGCAATTCTGTACCGTAAAGCAACTGGGCCGGTGAAGTATTCGAATCGTTTATCATTGAGCGCAGTCCTAGCAGGACAGGTGGAAGCGCGAGAACCCAGTTCTCAGACACGTGGGCGGTAAGAGCTGTTTTGGAGTCCGATGACATCTCTCCACAATCCCGTTCGCCTGTTGATGATAGGCGGTAGTGTGTATACGATTTCATCCCAAGAGTTGAGAAAACCTTTGAAATAAGGCAGACTCGAACTGCCGCCCGTGATCGGTTGTCAGTCGTTGTGGACAGCCGAAACGCGCGACCCAGTGTCGGAAAAATGAGTCGGCGACAGTGGTGGCGGTTATATCCTCTACCGGTATGGCTTCTGGCCAACGTGTTGCTCGGTCAATAATAGTAACTAAGTAATTATATCCTGAACACTGTGGCAATGGGCTCACTATGTCCATATGGACATGTTCGAATCGTTCAGCGGCGGGAAAGGGTCCCAGTGATGGTCTGGTGTGTCTATAAACTTTACTTCGTTGACATGCTGCACAGGCAAGTACCCATTGGTTGATATTAGAGTTCATCGACGGCCAAAAAAAACGAAGTGTTACTGCCTTACGTGAGGCCCGACAACCTGGATGGCTAAGATTGTGTATGGACTTGTACGCATCCCTTCTAAAATTGTTTGTTATGTATGGGCGAGCTCGACTCGAGGAAGTTTCACATGTAATAGGTGTCTGTAATCCAGGAAGAACGAGGTCAACAAACGTAAGGTTCTTACTCACCGTTTTCATTTCCTGTAGTTCTGGATCGTTGCCTTGTTCCTTTGCGATTGTGAAATAGTCCAAGGCTGCTGGAGTTGCGATAGCTTCTATTCGGGAAAGAGCGTCTGCAGGAGCATTTTCCTCACCTTATACATGACGTATATCCGTAGAGAATTGGGCCACGTAGTCTAGGTGGCATTGGCGCCGCGGTATCTCTGTGGGTGAAGGTTTGTTACGGAAGGCAAAGGTAAGGGGTTTGTGGTTGTTGAAGATTGTAAACTGGCGACCTTCCACGAAACGACGAAAGTGTTCAATTGATTGTTTGATGGCCAATAATTCGCGATCAAATGTGCTGAATTTTTGTTGTGCGGCAGACAATGATTTTGAATAGTATCCCAGTGGTTCATCTTTTCCCTGTACCGTCTGAAGTAAAACAGCTCCAACTGCAGTGTTGGAAGCGTCACACATCAGTGATAATTGTGCGTCAGGCACAGGGTGTGCAAATGGAGCCGCTTCTGCAAGTGCGTGGCGGCAACGTTGGACCGCGGCTTGTGCTGTTGTCGACCATGAGAGAGGTGGTCGATCCTTTTTTCTTTTTGCCTTGGAGCATTTATGTCAGCGGTGCTTGATCGGTAGCGGTATGTGGCAGGCATCGACGGAACAAATTAAGAGCTCCCAAGAATCGGCTTAGTTCACAGGCTGTAGTAGGTTGAGGGAACTGTGCTATTGCTTTGATAGTGTTCTCTGGTGCCCTTATACCAGTACTGTCAACCTGGTACCCAAGGAATAACAGAGAACTTTTGCCGAATTCGCACTTTTCCATGTTTATCGTCATACCCTTGGCTTGGAGACGCCTTAAAATTTCCTCTATGTGCTTTTGATGTTCTAATGGTGAGCAGGATGCGATGAGCATATCGTCTATGTACGTAAATGCAAAATTCAGGTCTCCAAATACTGAATTGACGAAACGTTGTTGAGTTTGCGCTGCGTTACGCAAACCAAAAGTCATCCGGCAAAACTCAAACAGCCCAAAAGGTGTCGTTATAGCTGTTTTTTTGATATCCTCCTCAGCCATGGGTATCTGATGATATGCCCTGTCGAGATCTATTCGGCTAAATATTGTTTTGCCCTGCATGATGATCTGGAACTCAGTTATTCGTGCAACGGGTATCACGTATGGTTCACCAATTGTTAAGTATCGTTAATAATTAAATGGCAGCTTGTTAATATTAAATTATTTAACTTTAATTAATAAAAATTTATTGTTTTATTTTTACAAAAGAAACCGAATTCAATGAGCAGGGTAATCCTTAAAGCGTGTGTTCTCGTAGTTTTCCGTCGAAGAAGAAAAAGAAAACGAAAACCGGAAAGGGCAATGTGATGGCTAACCACAATGGCGTTTGACATGTCGTGGCTCTGTTCGATGGGTGTTTACAGCGCATTTAGTTTGGCTCTGTTTGACCAGTATTGTAATTATTGTAGAATCATTACATATATATATACTTTTTGTTTTTGGGCTTGAGTTAGTACTAGTATTTTATTTCCCTCGGATTAACCTATGTTTCGACTTAAGGCGTCTGAATTTAAGTTTATTTTACCTGGTTTATGATTAATGGTATAATCGTATTCTTATAGTAAAATGTTCCACCTGGCCGATGTGGACATATGATCCGTTCTGGAGAAAAGCCACTCTAAAGGCTTACAATCTATGCAAATAATGAAATATTTTCCGTAAATATACGAACGAAATTGTTGTTTAGCGTAAACGATTGCTAATAATTCTTTTTCGGTTGTATTATATTTAGCTTCTGCATTATTTAGTGTTCTAATTGCAAAGGATATTGGCTTATCTTGGCCGATGGGACCTTGAGAATAAGCAGCTCCTATTTCGACATCACAAGCATCTGCTGGTACAATAAATTCCTCTGTAAAATTCGGATAGGCTAAAACAGGGGGACTTATAACTTTATTCTTGGGAACTCTGAATGCTTCATCGCAGAAGACACCATTTAAAAATTGAATTTTTCGTGAGAGGATTTGATAGTGTAGAAAAATTTTCTATAAACTTCCCGTATTAACCAACAAGACCTCGAAAAGATTTTATACCTTAAGCCTTTTTGGGTATAGGATAAGTTCAGACGGCTTTAATTTTTCCCGGATCTGGTTTAAGTCCTTCTTCAGAAATAAGATGCCCGATTTACATGAGTTCTTGTTTAAGAAAATTGCATTTCCCTGGTTGTAATTTTGCATAATATGAAATTAATTGATTAAATATTTCCCTCAATTTAGAGTTATGATCATTAAGATCATACCCATAAAGTACTATGTCGTCCATATAGACAAAACATCCAAACCCAGACCAGTAAGGACAGTGTTCATCAAACGTTGAAACGTAGCAGGGGCATTTTTGAATCCAAATGGCATGCGATTGTACTCCTAATATCCAAAGGGAGAACCTTTCTATCTATTAAAGTATGGTGAAAACCTCTAGCCAAATCTATTGTACTGAAATATTTTGCTCACCATAATTGATCGAATGTGGCATTTATATTTGGCAATGGATAAGCATCGCCGATAGTTAAATCATTTAGTTTCCTGAAATCAACAACTACCTCCAACGCTTGCTCCATTCGCTTTCTGTTTTTTTGGAAAGGGTGACTTCCAGGGACTAGACCTTGGACGCCCGATATCATTGTCCAACATTTCCTGTACTTGTTTGTGTAATTTTTTCCTTCTGGTTCTCTGGAAGTCGATATGGTTTAATGAAAAAAAGAGGTTTGTTCTTAACAGTACATTTTTAATGTTGAATAGAACTGGTATTGGATAGGTAATCTCCCTCCAGAAAAAATAAATAGTTGTGCTCTCTACAGATCTTGAGGATAAAATCCTTCTCTTCTGTATTACAGTGGTCTAGTAACAACATGGATTCCAATTTTTCAAGGCTTGATCGTATTGATCTAAGCTATCCCAAGTTAAATTTAAATTATGAATATTAATTGTTTTTTCTGCCTCTAGGGTATTCATTGCTATAATTTTAATTTTTTTATTGAAAGATCTTACTATTGAATCGCCTATATATATATCTGGACAGATTTGTTGTTTTTGATAATAATGTCTTGCAGATTCTCATCATTCACTTCAAATGGAATTTAAAGCATTTGTTGACTCCGGGGTGAAAGAGTCATTTTTGAGTTTTAATTCAATGTACTTTTGGAATTTAATTTTACTGACGTTGTCTTATGTAATGCCATGTCTTTAATAATTATTGCTTAGTTTCGTCTGTTTTTTATTTATTCCTGCTACACAATTTTTGGACGCAGTCTTACTGGTATTTTATTTTTTATTAGTTGCTCCCATTTGTACATTTAATGAAGATGAGTTATCAGAATCAATGTTCAACTTCAGCTTATTGAAATTATAGGTTTCACTTTCGGCTTTCGCACGTTCGTTGAGTTTATGGTTAATGGTGACTTTATCGGATTTTGGAACCGGGTCGTTCTCCTCTGTCATACCATTACCTCTAGTTTCAAAGTCATAGCCCGTACCACCGCCTCATTAAAGTTGTTGTTATTATTTTTAATTAAATTGATTTTATTTAGTTCGAGGTACTTTTGTTTACACATTGGAATTTTTATAACATTTTCATTATAATCTATTACGCATTTGTATTGAGATAAGAAATCATTTTCTAGCATACCGTCAAATGGGAGATTTATTTGATCGGTAAGTATGTGGAAAGGATGTTTCAAGATCATCGTGTGATCTGTAGTTTTAAATTCTAATTCACCGTATAACATGCTCTGGGTTTTTAATGACTCCCCGGCTAAGGTGGATATTGTGCAAAGTTTTTATTGTTTTCAAAAGCATAAGTATTTTTTAGAAGGTTGATTTCTGCTCCCGCATCAATTAATAAGGTTATATATTTTTTGGGGCTAAATGGTATACGTGTCGTTGGCTCTTTGAATTCAGGACAGAACTTTATATTTAATGGTTGTTGTGGTGTATTTCGGCTGTTGTATTCACTCGAGAGGGGTCGCTGTTTGTCCCCTCTCAATAAAATCTTTTTCCAATACCTGTGATTGATCGATATTGGATGGACACACCATGGTTATCGTTTCGAATTTTTGTATTTATCGACCTTAAATCTCTGCTGGAGCTGACGGGCCCCGCTCCATCTACTTGTGGTGCATAGATTGTTCGAGATCGCATTCTTCAGTTGTTTTCTGTGTGGTTTCGTCTTCTACAGTAAGTACGACTGAGATAATGTACTTCTCTTTTTACCATTGGCCTCTTTTGGGAGTTTTGGAATTGCGGAAATTGTACTTTTCGAAATCATGTTTCCCGCATGCGGCCTGGGTGACCGCAAATTTGACAAGACATTCTCGGAAGGCTGTTTGGATATTTGTTGCCCTATGTTTGAGAACTATTGTCTATTCCAGTATCATGATTGCAGAGGCTTTTGTTGTTTTCAGAGTAGAGCCGCCATGTGCTTTCACTATTAGTTTAATTTGGTCATTTTTCAGACCGTCCTCTAATACTTGTGTATATAGCCAGCTTAGAGTTTTCTTTGACCAAAAACTTTCTAACGGCTTCGATTCGGGTAATGGCATAGGTTGCAGGGTTAAGGTTACTCAATGCAGAGCTTACACGTTCACCAAAATCTTTAAGATGGTCAGCAGTCCATTATGTGCAGATGTGCGCGACCTCTTCTTTATACTCGACTTCGAGTTTTGTTTTAGCTCTTCCCATGTGGAAAGATTGTTGAATTATGTCAATTAAAAAGCTGGACCCTGGAGCCTAGTTTTGACTATTGACAAGAAGGTCGGCTTTTCAGCTTCCTTTACAGCATTAAACAAGATATCCCCACAGGAGATAAATCTGCCTAAATCTGATGGTTTCCCATGGAAAAAGAGACGATGTTGAAAACATCTGTTGGTGAAAATAAAAAAGTAAGACTTCAAATAATTTGGCAATACGAGTAGCCTTGGCATTTGTTTGACTGCCTAGTTATTTGCAGACGCTGAATTTTAGAAAGAGTTTATAACCAATTTGATGAAGTGGAAAAAAGGAAATTCCAATTTTTGGGGGCAATGTTGCGAGGAAATATATATATATATATATTTATATAAAAAATAGTTTACATATAATATGAAAGCTTATAATATAAAAAAATGTTTGTGAATTTCTTTGTATAAATAATAATTTAAAATTTCTAACTTTTCCCTTTTTTTCTTTTAAATTTTGCTGTTGATTTTTGCTGGTACTGCTGCTGATGATGTTGTTGTTGTTGCTCCTGATGATGATATTGTTGTTATTTCTATTGTTGATGTTACTTGCTAGGCAGGCTTCACGCCCTGTAGATGAAAATTATGGCCTGGTCTTTTCACCACCCAATTTTTGCATCTGGCGTCCACTAATAGGAGTACGCCAGGTATTACTTTTATGGGTCTTTGTTTTTTTTTCTGTTTTTTTTTCACAACTTCTTTTGTTTTCTTTTACACTTCTTACACCTTTTTATACTTTTTGCTTTTGCTGGTGCTTAGCCGTAGCACGCTTCAGAAGATCGTGTTCTCTTATGGTAGGAGATCACTTTATATGGATCCCACGGCTGCCACCAAATGTTGTAACTGCTATTCGCCGTGCTTTCTCAATTCTGAGGGAAGAGCAAATATCTGGAGAGTTAAAGTAAAATAATTTTAAATATTATATAGAAAAATATGTCTTTTGACAAATTTGTTTTTCGTATCGTGCGATACATAGATTGAAAGGTGGCGCTCCCTACATCACGAATCTATATTTTTGGAATTGCTACGACGCTAAATTTAACCGTAAATCGAATTTAAGAAAAAAAAGATATGAAGTCAGATGCATTTAGGACGGTTCGCTTGGCCGCTAATCGTGTTTAAGCATAAAAGTCGGTTTATCATTTCATGAGATACATCCATGGAAAGATGACATTTCCTAGTCGGCCGGTAACTGGCTATCCGACGACAATGTATAGAACTGCAGACTGCATTTATCACGACTTTTGTTCTGGTTTTTGATTGCGGTCAGCCAACTTATCCGAATCGTTCACAAATATATTCGGGTACTTAAATACACAATATAACATATCCAATAAATAAGTGAAGGCAAACGCAATACCCGACTTCAATGCGTAAAAGTTGGGCTGGCGTTAGAGACGCTTACAGTAACGTACAAGCATTTCTTATGTTAAGACAGGGATGTTATTTTATACAACATTTCATTTTTCCAAATATATTATACAGGAATGTTATCTGAACAAAATATTTTACTACAACTATACCTAATTAGGTCAGAGCATTAATTGGGTCGTTCAGATTTTCAAATTTGTTTGACAAGCAAACATGAAGGGCAGTCAAACAATACTTTTCATTAGAATTTTGATCATCAATTACCGCTATTGCTTAGAAAACTCGTTTTGATCCATTTTCTTACTATAACTTCATTGAAAATGAAATTATCTGGCGGCTTGACAAGCATGCATTCACATTCTCAAATATAACTGTCATTCAGACAAAATATCCGAACAATTTAAAATCAGCCTAGCATGCTTGAAAAGACGCTGGAGTTCATATTTTCAAAATCATACTAATCATGCCGTGCTTGCCAAATATATTTTAGAATGTGAACGAAAATATTACACTTCAGTTTGACTCTTGGAGTCTGATGACATGACAGTTTAGGTCAGCTGTGTAGAAACGTAGCTTCATTCCGCTACACCTCACGCTAAGCAGACTCCTGATATCTTTTTTTAGCTACTGACAATATTCACACTGAACTAAATCCTAGGAGTTTTTTACGTACCTGTACTTTATCTCTTTCCCTCTGTCAGAAATTTATAAACCGATTGATATAATTTCCATCTTGTAGGAAATTGTAAAATTAAATTAGATTTTTCGATTATTTTAAAATATTCAATTCTGAAAATGCATTTTTTCACCAGTTGATTTTTCTTTCATCTTTTTGACATATTGGGCCGCAAGCGAAGAAATTTGGCGAATGAAGATATATTGTAATTCTAACTATCAGTTTTCTTTTGTACATAGACTTTCTATCTACAAATCTTTCGGTGTAGTGAAACTGATATTTTTGTTCTTGTCTAGTTGTGAACTATTAGTTTTATACTTCATACTTACTTATCCAGCTCCCGATCCATGGACGGTCGCTGCCTGATATATTTTGGTCTTTAATCGATTGCGGTCCCTCGCAGGGTCCCTCCAGTCGTCGAGACTAAGCGCTCTTGCGTCTGTAACCGCCTGGTCCCTGTAGCGGAGGTTAGGGCTTCCTGGTCGTCTCGAACCTGCGGGCTGGGATTCGAAGATTTTCTTGGATGGAGCGTTGTTGTCCATTGGCTCGATGTGGCCGAGCCAGTGTAGTCCACGCGCCTTGGCTCTTTGGACTACATCTACATCTTGGTACAGTCCGTACAATTCTCGATTGAATCTTCTCCTCCATTCGCCCTCTTCGCATATAGGACCAAATATCCTCCGAAGAATTTATCTCTCGAAAGTGCCCAGTATAAATTCCGCCTTTTTACTTATCGAACAGCACTCGGTGCCGTAGAATAGAACTGGTTAAACTAGCGTTTTGTATAGCGTGCAGTTTGTCTTTTGATACATGAGTTTTGAACCCATTTGCTTGGCCAAACCAAAGTAGCAACGGTTCGCTAAGGTTATTCTTCGTCGGATTTTTACTAATGTGTCGTGCTACCACCAGTGACGTTTTGTCCTAGGCTATGAACAGATGAAGCTTTGTTTATTGATAGCAAATACTTGGTTTTGTCCTCAATCACTTCAAGACCAACGCATTTCAGCTGTTCATCAATAGTTGTGAATGCTTCAAGTACAGCTCGCTTGGAGCGACCGATGATATTGATGTCCTCCGCTTAACCAAGCAGTTCGGAAGCCCTGTTGAAGATAGTGCCTTCCAGGATAACACAACTCTTGCGTACTATCTGCTCCAGGACTATCTTGAAGAAGTCACATGATAGCGCATCTCCTTGTCTGAATACTGTACACGTTTGGAAAAGCGCAGATGAGCTGTTTCCCATTTGCACGTTGCATCACGTACTTTATCACGTCATGCGGCATCCTGAGTTCAGACATCTCCAATAGAAGCTCTTGGCGATTTATGCTATCATATGCGGCTTTGAAGTCGATGAAAAGTTTGTGCGTCTCGAGTAGAAATTCGATGGTCTTTTCCAGGATTTGCCTCAATGTGAAGATTTGGTCAATCGTTGATCTGCCTGGCCTGAAGCCACACTGTTACGTACCCTTGATAGTGTTGCAGAAATGTTTTACACGTTCACATAGTAAAGTGGATAGGATCTTGTAGGCAACATTAAGCAGGGACATGCTTTAGTAGTTTTTGCAGGAAATTAGATCGTCTTTTTGTATATTGGGCATATGGATCTATTTAACCAGTCATTGCGCATGCTTTCCTCCTCCCACACTTGGTAGATGAGGTAGTGCATGCGCCCTACCAGGACATCTCCTCCATACTTGAAGAGTTCTTAACCTCTTCAGTACTGGGCGCTGGGACTGGATCTTCATTAACTGGTCTCATGCTTCTTTGTTCTCCCGTTGCTGCCTCTACATAATACCCATTAAGCCGTTGCTGGAAATGCTACCTAAATACGTCTACAATTCCCTGTGCTTCGGTGGCTAGGTTTCCTTCGATGTTTCGAAGAGCTGGCGTGCCAGTCCTATAACCAGATGCCAGTTGCTTGGCTGTTTTGTTGAACTGGCTGGTTTTGGTGGCGGTGCAAGATTCCTCGAGATATCTGATATTAGTTTTATCCATTGATCTGTATAAAACACTAGATAGCGCATTCATACAAAGAAGCTGAGGGATCTTGTAGACTTGTAAGTGCGAAGGTACCATGTCACTATAACTTTATAAATCTTGGAATTACTTTTAGGGGTTACTTTGAACGATATTTACAAGGCAGATATTGTTTTTATTTGTATAAAATACAAAAACGTTTCTTACTTTTTTTGTACAGAATACAATTTCAACTTACTTTCTTACTCGGATAGACAATAACGATGGTACCAACGCACCTCATCTCATCATCAAATTGCCTCAACAAATCAATTATACTTATACAGAATACACAACACAGTGTATTATAGAGATCAGTGGTTTAATCCTACACCCAAAAGCAAAAACGCCACTTTCACAGCGGTACGTGTAGGCAAACCAAAATAGCTGCCGAAATTTCTCATCTTTGTATTACTCATTTGTGATTGACACCATAGGCGAACCGTGTTTAATGCCCTCCAAAGTTTCCAATGCAGTAAGTACCCAATCTTTTCAATATAAGCGAGGTCTTAAATGCTGAATGCAACGTAGACGTACTGTGCTACACTCAATGTACACGTACTGGGCTACACGTAAACTGTAGGCTTACGTCACGTTTTTTATTCACTCTAACCCGAGTATAAAATGTTCTATGGTTCTTTATTTAATGCATCTACTTTCTTGCTTGCGAAAATAAATAAACAAATATCATCTGTTCATTACCTTACTTTAAAATTAATTAACAGCTTATGTTTCATTTTTTTCTGACCAAAATGTAGAACCAACAACTACAACAATTAATAGTACAATTTTCGGAATCCATAAAGTCGATTTCATTAAAAGTAAGCCCTTTATATCGGTTGAATGACAGGTATCATTTTTTTGGCGGATACACAAAGTTTGTGATAGGTTGATTAAAGATTACGTTTTAGCATTTGTAAGTACTTTGCAAAATATGTTGTTTTGACGTCTATTCGCCGTGCTTTCTCAATTCTAAGGGAATAGCGAATATCCGTAGAGTTAAAATAAAAGAATTTTAAATATTGTTGTATTATATTTTTTGATTTTTATTTTCCACTTAGCCCGCTGTTTTAGTGCTTGGCTGCAACCTTAGTATTATTATATTATATTTATATATATTCTAAAAATGCCCGTTGTCTATAGCTTGGCTGCGACCATTATTACTCTGTCAGATTAACTCTGGCTCTTCGATGATTGAGGGAGAGTATTTATACCCTCAAATCCAACTAACTTCATCCGCACCACGCAGACCTAACCTCATAAAGGAAAAGTGCAGTTTAACACTTTTCCCAAGCAAAGCATCAAATATCATTTTAATTTTTTCGTCACTAAGAATTATTGACATTCTTGCATCACCCTCAATACAGTACAATGTGCCTCAATCTCGCATCGACTATGATTTTAGTCAAGCGCTCCAAATACAGTTTATTGTACCTAAGCCTTGACACAAACATAACATACGATGTTTACTATACTCACTGTGTGTGCAGTGCCTCTTGCCCTTGACTTCCATTTTCATCGTTATAGAGGCGCTTTTTAGTCATAAGTATTTTTTTTTTATATATTCATTTTTATTTCATATTAACTTATAACTGTCTTAAAGCTAGACAAAAATGTTTAAAACTAGCCTAATTATCAATAACTTACAACTAATTTACTGGCCCTTTACGGGCGGTCTAAATTAAACAATAACTCTTAGAACTAATGTCTTTCGACCTAAAAACTACTTTAATTAAATCTAATTTTTTTTAAATTTATTTTATATTTCAAGGAAACTTACAAAAAAAAACTTGGTATCTTATCATTTTTTTTTATTTTTTTTTTTTACTTATAAACTAAACCTAAATATAGATTAAAAATAATTAAAACTAAATAAAACTAACTTATACTAACTAAAAATAACTTAAACTACTTAAAATACCTAATAATACTTAAAACT
Organism: Philhelius pedissequus; assembly: GCA_910595825.1. Taxonomy (NCBI): domain Eukaryota; kingdom Metazoa; phylum Arthropoda; class Insecta; order Diptera; family Syrphidae; genus Philhelius; species Philhelius pedissequus. The sequence goes on from OU343160.1 coordinate 182,918,245, forward strand.
ACTTCAAAACTAGAACAGACACACAGTATTTTTTTTTTGTTTTTTAATTTTTTGTTGTTTATTTTTTATATGCATGCAGACACACCACAACATGCAACCCACCCGTACATGTACATACGCACGTACATATACTTACGCACATACATGTACAGACACGCAGATACATGCACGTATGCCCCCGCATACATACATACTTTTAATTTTTGTTGGTGCCACCCCGACTGTTCCCTATACCTAATAGCCATAAGTCTATGGAAGTCGGCCAAGATATACCAGCTTCATCGACTTTAAATATTATGGTGCTGTTCAGAGAGCAACCAGAACTAGTTCTCCTGTTTCGCCCTATTCTTCCGGTCCCGATCGGACACAGTCCTAGTGAACCGAAGGCACTCTTCTCCACCTTGAGCGATGACGTCTCGACCGTACAGGAGTCGCCTATCCACAGTTTTCCGGCTGACGTGGTAGATGAGCTGAACCGCCCCTCCATCCTGTATCAGCCCTCGACTGTCTAAATAGAGGAATGCCTCGGGAGGGATGTAGGCACTTAACCGCGCACTCTCGAAATATTCGTTATTGGGGTAGTACGCCCCAAAAATTAAGTTGTTAGTTGCTCTTGCAACGTGCCCCGAATCAGCTTAAACAAAAAATTATCTATTCTGTTTATGTTGGCTCCGTTGTACGAGTATATAACCTGGTTGGAATAATACCGTTTGTACTCCGACTCTGGTGTTCTGTGTAATCCAAGGCAACGTCGAAGACACTGCCTCTCAAACGCCCGAATCTTTTCCATTTGAGATGGGGCAACGTTGAACAACACCGGGCAACCGTAGGCAATCATCGTCCTGATGAGGGCCATGTAGCAAATCACCTTCACCCTGCTGGCAAGACGGCTGCTATAAAACAGTCGTTTTGTCAAGGCAAAGGCTCCCCTAGCCCTGGCCAAAGCAGCACCTATATGTCTGTCGAAATACAGGTACTGATCCAACCAGATGCCAAGGTACTTTACTACACTTTTACTCGCCAGTGTATGTCAATGTGGCCCTACGATCACCAGCTTGCGCCAGTTCTTTCTCGTATCCCTTGAGGCGCTAGACAACGGAGTCCTAAACAAAATAGTTTCTGATTTCTGGAAGTTGATTTTCAACTTCCAGGCATCACAATATCGCTGAATCTTGTCGAAGTCACTCTGCAAGAGACTTTTGATGACCTCAACTGTATTAGCTGTTCTGTACGCAATTAGATCATCGGCGTACGCAATTGCCAGAGTTAGACTACCTATCAGGTCGCTGGTGTAAATGCTGAATAGAATCGGCGAGTTAACCGCTCCCTGCTGAAGAGCATTATTAATATTAAAAATTGCGGTAGAATTTACATTGCCACTCTTGACAACAAACTTTCTACCATTTAACATGTCATAAAGCATATACAATAGATGTTTACTTATACCTAGTCTAGTTAGCTTTAGATAGAGACCTTCTAACCATACGGTGTCGAAGGCCTTCTCCAAATCAACCAGACAGGTTCCCGTACACTGGTTTTCAGTTTTGTTCCATTGGATATCAGAAACTAGTTTAGACGCGGCATGAATTGTGTCATGTCCCGCCTTAAAACCGAACTGATTATCCGGGATGATATTTTTATCCTCCGCCCACTTGAACAGGGCTCTATTAATAACCTTTTCAAATACTTTGCTGATACTCGGAAGAAGACTTATCGACCGGAGATTCGCCGGATTGGAGTTGTCCTTTCCCTTTTTTGGGAGAGGGTGCACCACAGCTGTCTTCCACCGCACTGGATAATATGCATTATTCAGCGCGTTGATAAACAGTGTGGTATAAATGTCAACTGCTTCTTGAGGCAAATATCGTAGTACAACGTTGGATATACCATCGACTCCAGCTGACTTCTTTTTCTTTAAATTAACAAGGGACTGGGCCCATTTCGGTCGGCGATTATGGCGTTTGCCAAATCTTCATCACTAAACCCGGTAAACCCAAGGTTCTCAGATAGCCATTCGGTTATATCGTTCTGGAGCCATAAGTGATGAAGCAGAACTCTGTTCTCCAGGCCATGATTCGGGCGAATGCTAGCATTCACCTTGTACACTTGCTGTAAACCGTCTGTACAAGCGTTTTAGTCTTGTTAGAAGTCCACTTTTTTGTCTGTGAAGTGCGTCAGTTGTCGAGTTACGGTACATGTCAGTTGCGTTACGTTCTTTGTATTTCGGTATTGTTCTGTTCATTCTTCGTAGAATCGTTTGTCAATTTGTTCTAATTATCTGTCGATTTCAGTATTTGTTAGGTTCCTGTCATTTGGTGGGGATATACCATTTGACCGTAAATCGCTCAATGAGGCGTTGGAGAATCGAGGCCAGCGCACCTTACTGTAATTGTAAGTATGCACAGGCACATACTATTCCAACTCTAGAAGCTCGTTCGGAAGTTGTATAACGGCGGCGAATCCGCAGTGGTCACTGTCGTACTCGATCGTTCGTAAACAATTTCTTGGTCGTTGACCCACAGTGTCTCAATAATTGTTAGTCTTGCGTCTTTCAGCAATAGATCCAGATAGGCTCCGCTCTGTGGCTAGAAGATCGAGGCGATACTCCAGGTTGTATCGACCCATCCAATTACACAAATGGTTACCTCGAGGATTTTGTATTTGATTTCCCCAATCTATGTGTTTGGCGTTTAAATCACCGAATAATATGTAAAAGTTTTCTTCCGAGCTCAATCTTAAGTATTCAAAAAGCTCTTCAAGCTCTGTTATAGACTGGGTGGGCTAAGGTCTTTCCGGTGCATAGGCAGCGATCACATACATTCGCTTCCCCTGTTGGAGATGAATGCATATGATGCATGCCTCTAACGTCCCAAATTTTCGCACACCACTATTATATATTACCTTATGACTAATGCCTTTACGTATAAAGATTGCGACGCCTCCTCCTTGGGTGGAGTTGGGTCGGTCTCTTCTTACGATATTGTAATTGTTTTTAGTCAATTTATGTTTCTGGTTAAGCTTCGTTTCGCTAGCCATAAACACATCTGGACTTATGTCTTTAAGCAATTGGAATAAATTCGCTCTACGTTCGGTCCTAATCAGTGAATTTACATTCACAGCTAGGATATTAAAGGGCCTCTCCGGCAGCTCGCCCATAACCTCTAAGTTGCGTTAAGCTCGGCAAAACAGAGTAGAGATAATCCACTCTAGTCGACTGCTCCCTGATCTGGTTTTGGAGGCCAGTCAACTGGCCCTGGATGGCCAGGAGAATGCCCATAATATCCGCCTGTGCCGCCGGCGCCTTAGACACGGGGGCCTGTTGGGAGACCTTTGGTGTAGGCTGTACCGTGCTTCCCCTTCCTGACGCCATTTGGGCGTAGGAAATTTGGGGGTTGACGGGCGTTGTTGTAGGAGGGCGCACTGTTGGACGCTTTTCTACCATTGTTTGCTTTGCTACTTTATTGTTCTTTATAAGCTGAAACGTCGGGCATCCCCGATAATTAGCGGGGTGTCCGCCGCCTCGGCAGAGTACACATTTAAGCTGGGTCCTATCTTCGACCCGTTCCCTTCCTAACTTGCATTCATCTGCATTGTGATTCTCTCCACACTTAACGCAGCGTGACTGCATTTCGCAGTTTGCTGCGCGTGGCTGAACCCTTGGCAGCACATGCATTGAAGCATGTCGCCGCGCCTTTTTAATTTGTCCAAAGTTAAAACCTGGTAGTTGAGGACGGAGATACTCCTCAGACTATCCAGTTTGCTGCTGGGTGAGAGTTGAACAAGGAAGAAGGGAAGACTCTGCTTCTCCCGCCTAGCTCTAACTGTAGCGAACGGCTTGACCCCGATAAAGTCGAGATCGTCATTCGATTTTAGCGGAGTTCATTTATGAGCACCTTTAGTTCCGTGTAGGAATGTATGCCCTTCAAAAGGACCGTTTGAAATTTTTCGGTTTTAGGGGTGAAACTAAAGAATTCAGTAGTGGTTTCTTTTAGCAACTCTTTAATTTTTTTGTGCTATTCCAGTGTGAAGGAATGGATAGCATGCCTATCGTTATTTAATCTTTTTATAGTAAAATTTTGACCTATGGTTAACTTACATAGATTTATGTAATCCTGTAACTCCATTTTATAAGTATTTATTCGTAATCGGCGGCTGTGGCTGCTGCTGCTGAGACTGACTTTTCTGCTCCTGTTGATTCTGTTGCTTTTGAATCTGGTGCTGCTGGTTTTGTTGCGGTTGTTTCTGGGCTTGTGTCTGCTGCTGTTACTGTTGTTTTTGCCGTTGTTCTCTTTGCTGTTGTTGTTCTTGTTCGTCGAGTTCTTTTAGTTGTTTCGCTCGGCGCGCTTCTTGGCTGGCCTTAACTTTGCTTTTCAGCTTTTGGATTTCTGCCTCCAATGCTTCAATTTGAGCGACCATTATTTGTTCCTCGTCCTCCTCAGATGACGCCTCTGATATGGAGAGGTTCACGAAGGCAGTACTATCGCCCGTCGTGAAGTGCCCTTATCCTTCCTCAGGCATATATTCAATACCATCTTCGGGTGAAGTGTCTAGCTGGGTTTGTCTTGCTGCCTCTGACGTCTCGTCTATATCGGACATATTCACCCCAGCTGGCAGCTTTGCTGAGGTGGCCGTGGATCTCCTCTTTAACAAATTTGGCGCGCACTTGATCCTGTTTCTGCGCTTTTGGTTAGCATCGGATGATGTTGCCGTTGTTGTTATTGCTGTTGATGTTGTTGCTGCAGAAAAAGTGCTTGTAATTGGAACATCTTTCGATGTTCCCTCAGCTGATGCCATCGCTGGCCTCATTGGCCCTAGGACACATTTCGATGCCCCGGTGATTAAACTCCTCCTCCTTTGCTCGTTTTTCCAACCAATAAAGTTTTCCACTTCACGGTTGTGAAAAAAAGCTTGCAAAGTTCTGATGCCCGGCTGGGAATCGAACTGGCGACCCTCGGATTCTCGGTCGGCCACTCTACCACTGTGCTACTGCACCACTTATGAAATGTTGATTTAATGTAAAACTTAAGCTCACACACGAAATTTAATTTGGAAAAACTGGGAAGCCGAAAACGTGTTAACACCTCCACAGTACGAGATAGTCATAAGTATATTATTAGTCGTATGTGCACTTGACTACAGAATCAGTGTGACGTAAAAGGCAACTGCATGAGAAATGTATCTATTAATTTAGGTATACAAATGAATGCAATGGAAATTCCATATGATTGAGTGGGTATGGCTTAAACATCGATAGTCTTATTTAATAGAATGCTCTAAACAGATGAACAGTTAGTTATACAATGAATAAGGTCTTATGTAGCCCTTCCACAAATTCCTATTTATAAAACATTTTCCTATAAATTTTAGTTATGCAGGGTTTTATGTCCAAAAAGTACCAAAAACGGGTAATCTATTTCATTTGGCTGCCATGATAAAATCAGCTGTTTGTCAGAAAACGCCACCAAAGCTTTTGTTGGTGGTATGATTGGGATTTAATGAAAACACAATAAATAATAATACAAAATAATAATTAATAATAATAAATATTGGATCGTAGTTTTTCATCCCTAAGATTCTGTTTAGATTGGTAGTACCGCCACTATATCATATGTCGAGTATAATGTGTATGAGTAGGGTTACGTTGGTTTCACCTCTCTCACGATCAGGTTCTTAGTAGCGAAACGCACTTTTTTGGTTTTTGTATTTATTCTAGAAGTTGTGAATTTGTTTTTTTTTTGGCACAACAATTTTAGGTTTAGCTTTTATTTATGCAGGTTGGCTACCGGCTTTCGCCGTGGACAGACGTGTGCCTCGTCACACAACCAAAAAAGGTCCAAGCGAACAATTTCAATTATTAAAGCCTATTTGTTTTGGAAAACCTGTATTTTTTGTTTAAGTCTCCATTTCTATGATCCATTGTATTGATTCGTTTTTTATACAGTTTTCTTCTTCTTGGCATTGGAAGTTTTGCATTTTAATTATTTAAATCATTAAAAAAGGATACAAAAATTTAAAGGCATTTTGTTTTGTTTTTTGTTTTATGTCCAAACTGAAAATGATATTTCGACACTATAATTTCCTTATGTGGGCTCTATTCAACCTATAAGCGTGTTCAGCTTATAATTGATCTATTTAAAGTTGCATACGTTTTATAAATGAGATTTTCGATTTCGGACGCATTATTAGCAGTGCATAGCGCTATATACTTGCTGTAATGCAATTATAAATAAGACTGCAAATGTTTATACCTTCGCTGAATTTAGAGCATGATGCCGTGGAAAAGAAGATTGTTTTAAGAAAAGCGAGGTGGTGGTGGGTAGTGTGGTCAATACATCCCTCCCCCATAAAAAGAAAGAAGTTCCATAGGTGGAATTTTCTGATAGGTTGATATGTAATCGAAGGGTCAGGCTTTACATAATAGTTTCTATTATTTGAAATATTTACATATGATTATTAAAATGTGTCTCTATATATATTTTGTATACTAATTGTTATATCTTAAGTTTTTTTTTTTAATATATAAGTTTTGTTTTAATAAAAACTGAGTTTTTTTCTTTTTTAAAAATTTATTTATTTAGTCTTGTAACCTAGGGCGAGAGTACCTCGAAGACTGCCAACTTACTTAATTGTAACAAACAATATTTTATTTAGGTGCTATTTATATCTACAGTTTTGTTATCGTTATTGTTATAGCTGCATGTGCTATGTTATCTTTTATTTAAGTATCTATGAGAATTAGCTATCTTGTTGCTTTGTTGCATGTGCTATGTTATCTTTCATTACAATATTTATGAGGATTGGCTATCTTGTTGCTTTGTTGCATGTGCTATGTTATCTTTTTTTACAATATTTATGAGGATTGGCTATCTTGTTACTTTGTTGCGGCTGCGTTATCTAATTTTGGTTTGTTGAACATGATTCTTATGCTGAAGATTTCTCTCTGTTGCTGGAGTGCATTTTGGTGCGTATATAACTCCTCCCCCCTTTGAATCGTCCATCTGATGAAACTCCAAATATGGTAGATTCACGGTAGTATTGGTGCTGAGTCTGTTATTTTTTCTTTTTAAGCCAATGAATATTACTATTACTAAGATTACAACTATTGATACAAATGTTAAACTATAGCTTATTGCTTTATGCCTTAATTCTATGTTGCTTAGCCCTTTTATATTTTGTACAGATTTATATTCAATTAAATCAATATCTTTGTTGTCTGTTGCAAATTTGTAATCTAATATTGGGACTATTAAGTCTCCAAGATATTCTTTTCGGTTAAATATTTTATTCTTTACTTGAAGTTTACAATTTCTTAATTTAATCAAATAATTTCCTTTAATAGTGTAGTTTAAATCATTACAGTTTCGATTAATAGGAGTTGGTTCAATATTCTTTATTACAATAAATTCTCCTTCTTCTTTTATTTCTGTGTGGTTATAATTAATTCTTTTACAATCTTTAAGTGGGTTTTGAAATATTCAATCGTTAATACATTCGTCTTTTATTAATTTTAATTTTTCTACTTCATTTTCTGGGGAATATGCTTTATTATTTTTCTCTAAAATTATGTTTGTGGTTAAGTCCAAAGTTTTATTATTAACAGGAAAATGTTTAATATAATATTTGTTATAGCGTTCAATTGTGAATTGGGGAATAGAAATTATTATTAAGATATTTACTTTGTAAACAACTAATTTGATCTTTAGGTGTTGTAATTTATCAAACGTTATGTTATTTTCTTGAATTTCTTCAAAACTTAAAATGTCCTGAGTTAGCAAACCTTTTCTACTTGTTAAAATAATATCCTCTATTTTTTCTAAAGCATATTTTACTTCATTAGTCTGATGAAAAAATTCTATTTCCGTTCGAAGGTCATTTACATCGCTTCTTTGGCTATTTAGTTCGTTGATTAAAGTTTTCTCTCTGTTTACTGTATCTATTAGTCTTTCAAATTGTTCATTGAAATGGTCGTTAATCTTTATCTGTTGGTTGTTATTTTTTATTATTTCTTCATTGTTTCCTTCATAAGCTTTCAGTCTATTTTCTATATCCTGTCGATCTCCATCATCGATGGTTCCAAAAAGAAACTTCATGCCTGATCCAATTAGATTTATAACTCCTCTTTTAACTATTTTATGGGGTATTAATCTTTGAATTTTACTTTCTAATTTTGTGATTTCAATAATTTGTTTGTATCGTTTGTTTGGAATCAGCCTATACTGTTCTTTAAGTTTAGATATTGCTTGCTCATATTTGGTAAAATTTATAACGTGCACTATTGTCTTGACATCCTCTATCAAATTAATTGATTCACTTTTTACTATCGCGAATTCCCGTGTAATTTCATACATTTGTATCTCTTGACTATAGGTCAACGTTGACAGCCATAGAAATATTGCTATTATCAATTTTAATGGAATCATTTTTAAACTGTTTATTTCTATTTCTAAATTGATCTTTGTGTAATTTTTGAGGCTCTCTATTTGGTCGTATTGTTATTTTGTTTTTATTAATTTCTAACACTTTCACTTTTTTGTGTTTTGTCTTCAACTTGTCGTATCGTTCTGAATTATTCATTTTTGTAAATCTAGGATCTATCTCCGTATCCTTTCTGTTTTTATTAATTTTATTTAAAACTTTTTCTTTAGTACTTTCAATTCTTTCAAATAAATATAAATTTATTGTCTGTTCTACCAAAATGTATATCACTTGGTTTTTCCCGTGTAGTCAAATGAATAGTGTTATTATAAACCTCTATGGTGCGAGTTACGTTATCGACTAAATTTGGTTTATGTTTTTCAAAAAGTCGAATGTGCTCGTTTAGAGTGGAATGTAGACGTTCTATGCCTGAGTTGCCTGTGTGGCAATAAGGCGTGATTAAATGATTCATTATATCGTTATCTTTGAGATATTGTTGTATTGTATATGAAAGAAAAGATCTATCGTTATCGGTCGTTAAGGCTTTTGGATAACCTAAGCAAATGAATATCTTTGTCATTGCTGTTATAACGTCAGCTTGGGTTTTTGTTTCTAGTCTTTCTAATGCGATAAATTTAGAGAATTTATCAATGCATGTTAGGTAGTTCTCATTTCTAGGAATGGGCCAAATGTCCATATGATAATGTATGTGGGGACCTGTTGGTGTTGGAGTATTTCATATGGGAGTTTTAGTGGATTTCTTTCTATTTTAAGATTGCAAGTTTCTCAATTATTGATTATTTTATTTATTTTTTCTCTAAGATTTGGTGTATAATAGGTTCTAATGATTTCTAAGTACGTCTTTTCTATACCGATATGATTGTATTTTTTGTGAGTGTTATTAATTATTTCTTCAGTTTCTGGGGAATGTAAGTTCATTAAGTTGGACATGGTTCTGTATAGTTTTTGTTTGTTATGGTGTTGCTTCCAGTATTCTTGGAATTTGAGAAATAGTTAATCGTTTGTTTAGTATCTATTTAGTGGTAAGTCATCATTATCAAAAAATATTGCGTTAGTTATTGCTATGTCGCATTCTGAAATTATTTGTTCAAAGTCTTTAGAGGTAAAATCCTTTCTTGTAATTACTATTTGTTTTTTTTTCTCGGGAATCTACCTTTGTTGTTTTAACAATTATTTGGCTTTCAAACATATTGAGGGGCTTATCTGTTATTGGGATAAGATCTTAACTGTCTGATTCATTGCCATGCTGGGTGATCACGAGTTCTTCTTCAAATGTATTTATCTGCTTAGTTTTAGTTCTTGAAAAAGCATCAGCGACTTTATTTACCTTGCCTTGGATGTATTCGATATCGAAGTCGTATTCTTCGAGCTTAATCTTCCATCGTTGTAATTTTGAATTAGGTTCTTTTAAGTTTTGGAGTCAAACTAGAGACCTATGGTCTGTTGATATTTTGAATTTTCTACCTTAAATGTAATGTATAAACTGTTTGGTGGCCCAAACGATTGCTTAAAGTTCCTTCTCTATGGTTGAGTAATTACACTCATGTTTATTCAAAGTGCGTGAAGCAAAAGATAATGGTCCGTGGAACTGACTGCACCGATAGCGAAGTTGCTAGCATCGGTTGTCAGTGTGAATTCTTTTGTACAAATCTGGGTGTCTGTTTATCAATGTATCTTGCAATGCTATTTTTAACTTATTGAACGCGCCAATGTATTTTTCATTTTTTAAATCTATTTTGGAACCTTTCTTCAGGTACAGGGTCATAGGTTTTATTATCTTTGCGTAGTCTTCTATGAACTTGCGATAGTAACCAGTAAGACCTAAAAATGATTGTATTTCTTTAATCGTAGTTGTAAGGGAAAATCTTTAGTTGTTTGAATTTTAGATGGGTTTGGTTTTATGCCTTCTGGCGTGATTATATAACCTACAAATTCACTTTCTTTTTTTAAGAAAATCGCATTTGTTTAGTGAAACTTTAAGATTAACTTTTCATTATCTTTCAAATATTAATTTTAAGTGGTACATATGCTCTTGAAGGGAAGCTGAGAAAATAATAATGTCGTCTAGGTATACGTAGCATATTTTGCCAATGTAATCGCCTAAAACTTCATTCATCATCCGCTGAAATGTTGCGGGTGCATTTTTTAAACCGAATGGCATAAGCATCCCTTCGTAATGGCCGGATAGAGTACTGAAAGCTGTTTTTCTCGGTCTTCAGGATCAATTACAATTTGGTAAAAACCTTTCGTTAGGTCCAGCGTGGAAAAATAGTTTGCACGTCGAATCTTATCTAAAATATCATCTATGAGTGAGATCGGGTATTTATCTTCTTTTGTAATCTTGTTTAGTTTTCTATAGTCTATTCCTATTCCCTATTCTTTATTGCCTATCTTATCTGTTTTCTTAGGTACAACCCAAATCGGAGAATTATAGTGAGAAGTTGAATGTTTAATGATACCTTGATCCAATAGTTCTTGAATCTGATCCTTTACTTCATTTTTGTGTATAGGATATTTATAGATTCTAGTGAAAATAGCAGAATTATCCTGAACTGGTAGCTTATGTTTAACGTGTGATGTAAAAGAGAGATCATCGCCTTTGTGGAAGAATACGTCTGAATATTCGTTTAAAGTTTGAAATAGAATTTTTTTCTCTAATAAATTCATGTGGTCTATATTTTTTTTTTCAAATTCGTCGAAAATAGTGTCGTGAGGCGTTAAGCCATTTAAGTGATTTATCTCCTTGGAATAATCACGTTCATCTGTTTCTTCAAAAAAGATTGGTATTTTAGTTCCGTTTAGTTCAAATATTTTAGTTGCATAGTCAATTTTTCCATTGTTTGGTATAATAATGTTGTTGCCAATGATGCCGTTAAGGCTCTGACTGAAAGTCATGAACTGAAATAAACAGTCTTCATTAACTTTCCAAATGAATTTTTCTCTTGGTAGGAGTACTTCTTTTTCAACTAAGATTGGGTTTCATACGGTATTAATTTTTAATGGTTCTGCTCGTATTTTAATTAGATTTTGAGAAGCGTCTTTCTCGTTTAATATACTATTCGTCGCTCCTGTGCCGATTATCATTCTTAATATCCTGCCTGCTTTTTCTATCCGAACAACAGGCAATCCGAGGCTGGTACTTGAAAATTTTCTGTTTCATTATTTGTTTTTGGATATCCCGCAGGGTTATTATTAATATTAGTATTTGTTTCTAAATATCCCGCAGGATCAGTTTTTGGGCTTACATTTTTATTGTAGTTTACCTGCCTATTGAATAGATTAGGATTCCTCCTGAATTGGCTCGAGCCTGGATCGACTTCCATGGGCTCATTTTCTTGATTATTATAGTTTCTATTAGGGTTACGATTATTTTGGAATGGGGGTCTAAAGTTATTTTGATTATTGAAGTGATTGTAGGGCTGTCTAAAATTTTTCTGTCTAAAGTTGGTATTAAAATTATTTCTAAATTATTCTGAATTATTCTGAGAATTATTCTGAGAGTTATTCTGAGAATTAGTCTGAGGTCTAAAAGAATTATTATTATATTGTTGTGGGATGTAAAGTTTAGGTGGGAAGTTTCTATTAATCATCTGGCGTTTTTGTTTTCTTTCTTCAAAAGGATTTGAATTAACAAAACCGGTTTCAGTTAGCTGATGTAAAGCTTCTTGTAAGCTGGTAGGCTTGAGAGCAAAAAGGATGGTACGCACATGTACTGGTAGTTTTTCTTTAAAAATATTTAAAGCCGTTAAATTATTACTATCTACTTCATGTGTTTTATCTTCTTGTACACTTTTTTGATTAAGATCACAAAGTGTTTTTTTGGATGTCATTATAAAATCTAAGAATATTGCCTCTAAAACATATCTGTCTAAGTTCTTCATACAACTGAATGCTATTTTTAAAGCCGCCAAAATTAGAGATCAACATCGCTTTGATGTCGGTCCATTTCTGTTAGTGAGGGTGTATCTCAATGCAGCGGTTAGCTTTTCCTATGAATTTCGATTTAAGGATATTAATGCACATGATTTGGCTCTGATTATCATATTCATTCAAGATTGGAATAATTCCGTCAACATTTGCAAGAAATGTGTATAAATCTTATGTCCTTCCATCGAAAGGACTTAACTTCTCTATATTTTTCAGAGGGTCGGGCGTTAAGCTCTTCTTGGCTGTACCTTGATCATTATTTTCTAAGGACATTTTGTTAGTATTCTGGTAATGGATTTCTAATTTCAACTCACTTTTATTGTTATTGTCTGCTATAGTTTTTTCACCGCCAAAATTATTTTCAATATTAATTTTTAATTTATTGTTTTCAAAATTTTCAAATTTATTATTTTCTGACTCTTCTCCTGATGATGATTCTTCGGCAGTATGTCTGTTGTTAGTTTTAATCCACTTCTTATATTTTTAATTTTCTGAACATCTATTCTTCTTAAGTCGGGGCTCGGATGACGATTTATTTTTGTTTTTATTTTCTTCTTTATTTGCAATTTTTATTTTCACTTAATCTACTGTTTGTTTTGATTAGTTTTCCCCTATGGACTTTCTGACATACAGCATATGCGTTGGTTGAGTCATGGACTAATCAGGATTCACTGAACAGATTTAAAATCTTTATGTTCACTGAATTGATTTAAATTATTTAAATGTTTTCCGTCAATGTTGGTACGGTTTTTCACTGAAATAATTACGGATGTCGCGGTTCCGATTTTGTTATTAATTCAAATATTCGTTTAAACTTTTTCGCAGGAAAACTTTTATTTGAAAATTAAATTCACTGTACCGGAACGGATTGTAGATTTTTACAGGATAGAATCAATTTAACTCTATCCTACCGACTGCGACAATTTTGTTTTAATAAAACCTATGAGTTTTTTTCTTTTTTAAAGATGTATTAGTCTTATAACCAAGGGCGAGAGTACCTCGAAGACTGCCAACTTACTTAATTCAAAGAAACAATATTTTATTTAGGTGGTATTTATATCTACAGTTTTGTTATCTTTATTGTTACAGCTGCATGTGCTATGTTATCTTTTATTACAATATTTATGAGGATTGGCTATCTTGTTGCTTTGTTGCGGCTGCGTTATCTAATTTTGGTTTGTTGAACATGATGTCATTCTTATCATGCTGAAGATTTGGCTCTGTTGCTGGAGTGCATTTTGGAGCATGTATAACTTATATAAATTATTTTTTTTTTACAAAATATAGCTAGATATAGATAACTTAATTAATATTGGTTTGATATTCATTCTTTTTTTTTATATTCATTTCTCGATTTTCTTTTGAAAAATGGCAGTAGTTTTTTTTTTGCTTATCAATATTTCTTGGTTTGTTATTCTTTCTTTTCAAGCGAAGTAACCAGAATACAAGGATTAAAAAAGAGTATTGAATGTAAAACTGCATGGAAAATATTTTGAGAGATTTAATGTGTATTTAGAGTTTAACTCGTTAAGTAGTTGTAAATTTTTGTTGTGTAATAGTTTATATTTTTTTCCCATCCTAACAAATGTATTTTCATCCGAAAGGATTCTAATTACCTCGTACGGGCCATCACATAGGGTTCAAAGTTTGTTGTGTCTAGATTGGTTTTTACCTAGGACTTTATCACCTATATTAAATAATTTAGTTTTAAAATTTTTATCATAAATAACTTTTGATTTCTCTTTTGTCTTTATAAGGATAGAGTTTGCAGTCTCATATCTTATTAGCAATAGGGCGGTATTTGGAAATTTCTTTCTTGGGGCTTTTTTTATGAAAAGGGATTATAAAAGACTTTTTCCATAAGGCAGGAAAACTCCAAGCGAGAGTGAAAGTTGAAATAGAGCGGTCAGGGGTTCAACTAAGTGTAAACAGCTATTTTTTAGGATTATAAAAGCCACCCCGTCAGCACCAGCATAATAAAGGTCTTTTAGATTACTTCTTTTATTTCATAAAGACCGCAAGTCACTATTGTACAGGGAGGAGAATATTGATTATTTTTTTTTGAACTAAAGGAACAGATAGGGTAAGGCAATTAGGAACGGTAGAAAAGAAATTGCATAGGGCGATGTCAATGTGAGCGGTGAGAAGTATGCTATTAAAGTCAGTAGATCTAAGCAAGCTGTTGAGCACAGGTATATTAGCTTTCCGAAAATTGAATATCAGTTGATTTTCAGATAGGTTATGTTTCTGGGAAAATTCGTAAGAAAAAGACAGGAAAAGGGGAGGATGATATGAGTCAAATTTAGATAAGAGATTATCACAAGCGGGTACCACACAACTGTCGACATCAGAAGAAAATATGAGATCGAGTTGACGACCTAAATTATTTTTGACACCGCTTAATTGGTAAAGATCTAAGTCTAAGAGGAAATCGGTAAATAGAATTTCGGATGTGGGATTTAGGGTTATGTGAGACGACCCATTAAAGACTTGGAAAGTTGAAGTCGCCAACAATTATGACGACATCGGAGGATTCAGCAGCATCAGAAGTGGAATCGAAAGCATCAACAGCTAGCTGATAGCATTAAATAGGCTGAGGAGGTCGGATATAACAGCAAATTTTGAAGACTGAGGTTTTTGAAATAGTTAATTTGACTCGAACAAACTCAAAAGAGGTAGAATGGGAGGTTTTAAATAGCGTTGAATCATAACGATTGTGAATTGCAAATAAGACAACACGGCCAAAGTCTCAGTATCATTCGAGGAACTGCCAAGCCGAAAGGTATTGAAATGAAATGGTAAGAGCTCATTATCGTTTATATCAGCAGACAAATTTGTTTCAGTTAGCACAAACTTGTCGGAGGGGAGCTTATGTGAGTTAAGAAAGACGGAGGCGGTTTTGGAACGAAGTATTTGTAATCTAGCCTTCAGTTCGTTGACATAATTATCATAATTATATCATATTTTAGGTTTTTGTGACAAAACAATTCAAATACTAGCCGGAAATCCGTACTAGAGTTCATAAGGCGAGAACCCAGTACTACTATGTGGCATTTTATTATATACAAACATAGAATAGGGTATCCATGTATCCCAAGATAATGGATCTTGATTTACATAGTGCCTAAAGTATTCAGCTAGTGTCCTATGACTTCTTTCCAAAGCATAATACTACACATTTCTTTGAAAAGTTCACTTATAATATTTGTTCCTTGATCTGTTAAAAGAGAGATGGGGATACCGTGACAAATTATATTTGCTACGAATGATCTAGCTACAGTTACTGCTTGGGCATTTTCCATTGGCATTGCTTACGGAAATTTTGTGAAATCATCCTGAAACGTAAGTAGATATTTGTGTCCATTATAACTAACAGGAATTGGTCCAACTATGTTTAAAGCGACTCTTTCGGGTGGCTTAACACTAGTTGTTATTTTCATTTGGACAGGTGGATTTCGTCTACTTTTGTTCAGGTAACATAATGTACATTTGCTAACATAAATGCGTACATCAGTTTTCATGTTTGGCCAAAAGTACTTCGCCTTTAGTCTGTTATACATTCTTGCGACACCTTGATGTCCTCCGAAAGGAGATTCATGTTATACGGACAAAATGTTTGCAATTGAATTTGATTCATTTAATCTTATTCTTTGGTCAATGTGTACGTATTTATTTAAGATAATATCCTCAAAAACTTTGTTGAGTATATTCTTGAAACTGTGCCTTACCTGATTATAAGATAAGATAAGATTGGGTCTTTATTTTTTTCAAATGATATAAAATAGTAAGCCGTCTGCCGGAAAAATTCATAAAATTAAAACAACAATACAATTAAGAGAGAAAATTATTACTACAGATAATTTTAATGCATACTAGATAGTATTTAAAATAAAAAAAAAACAATAATATTAGCGCGGCTTTTAGTTTAGTCAAAACAAATGAATAAATATTTAAAAATGTTTGTAATGCAAAAGTTTAATTTTATATTTAAATCAAAACAGTTTTAATAAAGCGACTTTTAGTTTAGTCAAAAACAAAAGACTTTCAGTTCAGCTAAAACAAAAAAAAATATAAAAGAGTTACATTTCTATAAGTTGCTAAAAATAAAAGAAGAAAATAGGAAGAAGAACTCCATATATTTACTTATTTTTTTATAAGTATATAAAAACTTTTAGTTTGGCTAAAACAGCAAAATAATAGTTATATCTGAAAAGATAACTCAAAACAAATTCAAATATTCACTTCGGAAATTTCTTGCATGTGAGACATAGCGTATAAGAGGCTTCCAACCATAGTCTCCGTTTAGAATTCTGACACATTCTGATAACGAAAGAAAACTACAACTAAAATAAAGCCTTCGAATCTCCTGTAAGATTGGACAAATGCCTAAAAAATGTAAAACATCCTTGTTGCAGAGTGAACACAGAGGGTTAAGATCTGTTCTATGTGGTCTATAATTTAAATCAAGCATTTCTCTTCTTATTTTGAAAATAAGACTGATTTCAAGTAATTTGAACTCTTCTCTAAAACAGTTCTTTACCCGGAGTTAAAAATTTAAGTTGTGTGTAAGAACATCTGGATGTCGATTCTGTCCCCCTCATAACACAAAGCTGGTACATTTTACCATCTATGGAAGAAATACAGTCGTAAAGTGAATTTTTCAGTTGTTCTACATTGTTCACTTTCAAAGATATTGCCAAGTTATGTGATATAGCAAGACCATAAACCAATACTTGATTGGGGTATAACCGCATCGAAATGAAATAAGGAGGATCCTCTTTTGCAAGTTTTGTTCAGATCGATTCATTACTTTTAAAATATAATCCGCATTAGTCTTTAAGTTTTTAAGGAATATTTGAGGCAAACTAGATTATAGGTGAATAGCGTAGGTCGGAGTGTTAAAAGGTAACCTAGAAATTCTCTTGAAAAAATACTTTTGTATCTGTTCGTACCCATATTCTTCATTCCCATAACAAAAACAACTATTCACAGTGGCGTTGAACACTTTGAATTTAGGTACAGGGCCCACGTTTTTGTTGGCAAAAAACTGGGACCACATTGTATTTATTGCAGATTTTTCAGCCCTTATTTTTGCCTTTATATGTACGTGAACATTCAGGTTATATGTCATTATATATCCAAGATACTTAAACTCATCTACAACTTCAATTATCTCACCATCTAATGTCCGGTTCCGTGTATAACCAATGTATCTATTACGAGACCTGAATACCATTATTTTTGATGTTGCAGTATTTATCTTAAGATCCCACATAATACAAAACTCATTTAGCTTGTTAATTTGAAGTTGTAGAGTTAGCGGATTTTCCGACAAAATAACGAGATCGTCTGCGTAGAGTAAAGCTTTAACATTTACATCTCCAAAGAGTATGCCCCCAGGTATGTGGTTCTCGACATCGTTTATAAATATTGCGAACATGAGCGGGCTCAAAACACATCCCTGAGGAACACCTGTTGCACATTTAAATTGCTTTGATTTTTTGGTACTGTTCTGTACAGATGAGGTCATGTTTTTAAGAATTTTTTTATACACTCTAATAAATTTGGTCGACACTCCAACTGCTGAGAGCTTATAAAGAAGAGAACTTCTATTGATATTATCGAAAGCAGCTTTTAAGTCGACGAAAACACTTATTTTTATCAATAAAATGCCTGGCAATAGTGCTGAGTGCAAAAATTTGATCAATGGTTAAAACGTTGGCTCGAAAACCAGCATTATAATAACTAATGATGTTATTTTGTGTGACCCAGTTCACAAGTCTTGCATATAGTATATGCGTAAGCACTTTTGTTAACGATTTTAGGACAGCAATACCTTGATTATCTGAGATAGGTAGCGAGAAAGCTATTTTTTTTAAATTTTTTTTTCTCTTAATGGTTTGAGGCTTTTCTCGGCTTTCTCTTCGTCTGAATGGTATTGGTAAAGTGACTACTATCAACTCCTATACGAAACTTGAAGAAACTGTCTATAATTTTATTTGGGGATTGCTCGTCTGTCGAGTCTATAAGTGGTAGAAATATTATTTTAATACTTTTATTATTATTTATGGATTCATATCTTTCAATTATATTACATTTTGATCTGGGGAGAACAGTTATATTAGGATATATTCCTTGGTCTTGGATTTGATCCTCATATACTTTTTGTTTTTGGGCTCGAGTTAGTACTAGTATTTTATTTCCCTCGGACTAACCTATGTTTCAACTTAAGGCGTCGGCGTTTAAGTTTATTTTATCTGGTTTATGATTAATGGTATAGTCGTATTCTTATAGTAAAATTTTCCATCTGGCCAACCCGGACATAGGATCCGTTCTGGAGAAAAGCCATTGTAAAGCCTTATGATCTGTGCAAATAGTGAAATGTTTTCCGTAAATATAAGGACGAAATTGTTGTATAGCGTAAGCGATTGCTAATAATTCTTTTGCGGCTGTATTATATTTAGCTTCCGCATCATTTAGTGATCTATTTGCAAAGGATATTGGCTTATCTTGGCCGATGGGACCTTGAGACTAAGCAGCTCCTATTCCGACATTACTAGCATCTGCTGGTACAATAAATTCCTCTTTAAAATTAGGATTGGATAAAACAGGGGATTTATAACTTTATTTTTGAGAACTCTGAATGCTTCATCGCAAAAGGCATCCCATTTAAAAATTGAATTTTCCTTTAATAATTTCGTGAGAGGTTTTAATATTGTAGACAAATTTTCTATAAACTTCCTGCATTAACCAACAAAACCTCGAAAATACTTTATGCCTTAAGCGTTTTTGGGTGCAGGATAAGCTCAGACGGTTTTAATTTTTCTCGGATCTGGTTTAAGTCCGTCTTCAGAAATAAGATGCCCGATGTACATGCGTTCTTGTTTAAGAAAATTGCATTTTCCTGGTTGTAATTTCATATTATGCCTACATAATTGATTAAATATTTTCCTCAATTTAGAGTTATGATCATTAAGATCATACCCATAAAGTCTGTTGAACATACCCAAGTTTTATGCTTATATCGCTGCGCCATCTTACAAATTAACTCAATATTATTATTATCTTAACGATAGAAAACAAGAGTGTCAAAAATTGACGATACTTCCTATCATTAATTAATACTTCTCTTCTTTCCTTTTTTATCTATTCTTGAATTCCTTTCAATAAAGTTAAGTACTTGAATTGCATAAAAAGTAATCCTTTTTTTATTTTAACCATCCTACTATAAGAGCATAAATTCCAACAGGTTATGGGCCCAGCACGCTTCCACTGCGCATACAGAAGGAATCTAAATTAATTTATTAATACTTTTTTAAGAAAAATACTTCATAAAGCATGAACAGCATAACCGCAAGAATCGAAAATTTGGGAAAGGAAAACTTTGATACGTGGAAGCTACAAGTGGAAGCTCTCCTAGTTAAGAACGACTGCTGGGAATTTGTAAGCGGCGAAAAAGCTATTCCCAAGGTGGAGGCAGGAAACGCGGCCTCAGAAGAAGCTCTAAGAAGGTGGATGGATGGTGATAGAAAAGCACGATCGGACCTCATTCTAGCAATTACAACAGGTTATGGGCCCAGCACGCTTCCACTGCGCATACAGAAGGAATCTAAATTAATTTATTAATACTTTTTTAACAAAAATACTTCATAAAGCATGAACAGCATAACCGCAAGAATCGAGCCTTTGGGAAAGGAAAACTTTGATACGTGGTAGCTACAAGTGGAAGCTCTCGTAGTTAAGAACGACTGCTGGGAATTTGTAAGCGGCGAAAAAGCTATTCCCAAGGTGGAGGCAGGAAACGCGGCCTCAGAAGAAGCTCTAAGAAGGTGGATGGATGGTGATAGAAAAGCACGATCGGACCTCATTCTAGCAATTAATCCTTCCGAATTGAAGCAAGTGAAGAACTGTATCACATCAAATGAAGTGTGGAAGAAACTACATGAAATATACCAATCGAAAGGACCAGCAAGAAAAGCCACCCTTTTGAAAAAATTAATTTTGCATAAAATGGTAAATGGAGTCAACATCAGAATACACATAGCAGAATTCTTTGATGCTGTTGATAAATTATTAGATATGGGTATTTCAGTGAACGATGATCTTTTATCTATTATGCTTCTTTACAGCCTACCCGATAGTTTTGACAATTTCCGATGTGCGATCGAGTCTCGCGATCAGTTACCAAATCCAGAAATATTAAAAATTAAAGTCTTAGAAGAATATGACGCAAGAAAATGCCGAGATAAAGACTCAAATCAAGATGCAATGTATGTCCGAAAGTACACAGATAACAGAGATGAACAAGAAAAAGAAAGTTATAGAAGTCCCCAGAACAAGTTTCAACGCAAGGTGTTCAAGTTCAAGAGTCACAACTGCAGAAAGTTCGGACACAAGGCGTCTGAATGTAGGCAAAAGAGACGCCAATCATTTGGGAGAACGGAACACTCCAAAGTATGTGCAGAGGATGACGATCACTTTAAATCAACAACTGAATTTGCATTGAAATACTCAGAGGAAGACAATGACAGCAGCAGTGATGACTGGTGCCTCAATAGTGGATGCACATCCCATATGACATCCCAAAAGTCTAGCTTTGATCAGCTGAGTTATGTAAAAAAGGAATTGAGTTTGGCAAACGGAGGTAAGACGTCAATTCAGGGTATAGGTTCGGTAAGAATGTCGGTGTATGATGGTGATGTTCCACAAAATTTAAGGCTGGATGAAGTGATGTTTGTTCCAGATTTAAGAACTAACTTGATGTCAGTGGCAAAAATAGTGGACAAAGGCTGTGCTGTAAATTTTGGTACAAAAGAGTCATCTGTGGTAGCGCCTAATGGAAAAGTTGTCTTGTTGGCTGAGAGGCGAGGTGATCTATACTATATAAAAAGGGGAAAAGAGGCAGCTAATTTAATCTCGCCTAGAGAAAAATTTTCATTAGAAGAATGGCATCAAAAACTAGGTCATATTAATATCGATTACCTATTGAAAATGGGAAAAATGAAAAGTGTTTTAGGTCTCCAAGTCAAAGGTAAGAAAAATGAGTTTACTTGTGAGGCATGTATAAAAGGGAAGCATGCTGAGTCACCATATGCCATAAGTGATTGGCCTCGGACAGCTGATTTGCTGGAAATTGTCCACAGTGATGTATGTGGACCGGTAAGAACTTCATCTGTGGGAGGAGCAAGGTATTTTGCGAGTTTTATTGATGATAAGTCCCGATGGTGTGAGATTTTTTTCTTAAAAAATAAAAGTGATATTTTTTCTGCATTTAAAGAATATAAATCATTTGCAGAGACACATACGTGCAGAAAAATCAAATATTTGCAGACGGACAATGGACTGGAATACTGCAATCACCAATTTGATACATTTTTAAAAGAGCATGGTATTCGAAGAAGACTGACGGTTCCCCACTCCCCACAACAGAACGGAATTGCCGAGAGAAAGAACCGGACTCTAGTGGAAGCCGCAAGATGTTTGATGATCCAAGCGAAAGCACCACCTATGTTCTGGGCAGAAGCAGTCAATACCGCAAATTATATTAAAAATAGAAGTTGGACTAAATCTATTGAAGAAACACCTCATAAAGTTTGGACTCGAATCCGCCCAACAGTAAGCCACTTCAGAATATTTGGAACTAAGGCATTTGTTCTAAATAAGCAGCCTTCGAGAGGGAAATTTGAGGTTAAATCAGAGGAATCCACTTTTATGGGCTACTCTACTGAAGCCAAAGCGTTTCGCATATGGTCACCTTTAAAAAGAAAAATTATTATAAGCCGTGACGTTAAATTTACAAATGATTTTAATTTTGATTCTATTTTTGATGACTGTTTTGACAGAGTCGAAGGGAGCAAAAGCGATGGTTTGATTTTACCAGCATCAAGCTCAGAAGACAGCATTGAAATTAGTTTGCATGACGGAAGAAAAAGAAGTCCAGATGAAGGGTATGTCGAAAAGAAAATACCTGAAATTGAACCAGCAAAGCCAGCAAAGAAAAATAATAGAGGTGTAAGACTAAAAAATGAAAAGAAGTATCCAAAGAAGAAGCATTTTTTGAGAACATCTGTGCGGCCACCACCACCACATAAAGGCACTTGTCGATTTTCAACTGGAATAGTGCCAGATAGCCAAGATTCAGATTGTGAATACGAATCTGCGAATATGGTCACCGATGAAGACCCATTGGACATTGCGGAGGCATTAAGTAGAGATGAAGGCAAGGAGTGGAAATGTGCTATACAAAATGAATACCTGGCTCATATTAAGAACAAAACGTGGGAAATAATAGATAGACCAAAAGATGAACAGGTAATTAACAGCAAATTTGTTTTTACGACAAAATATAAACCGAGCGGAAAAATCGACAGAAGAAAATGTGGCTTGTGGCGAAAGGTTTTGCTCAAATAGAAGGTATCCACTTTCATGAAACTTTTGCGCCAGTAATTAGAGCTAGTTCCATAAGGCTACTTATGGCAATGGCTGTCGAGCATGGATGGGAAATCCATCAAATGGACGTGGTCACAGCTTACTTGAATGGAGAATTAAATGAACGAGTCTACATGGAAATACCTGAATTACTTGAAGAAACTCTAGATCACATTAATTCAGATACTTTAAATATGGAAACGAGAAATACTATTAGGAAATGGCGAGAAAAAATATCAAATGGGAAACAACCAAAAGCCTGCTTGTTAAAGAAAGCACTTTATGGACTACGCCAATCTGGGCGTGAATGGTATAATAAATTAGATATAGAACTAACAAATTTACAATTACAGAGAAGCAAATATGATCCATGTCTCTATGTCCTACGAACTGAGAAGACCACACTTGATATAGCCATATATGTGGATGACTTGATTATCGCATCTGACAATCGCCATCAGATCAACGATATCAAACAGAAACTCATGCTTCTATTTGAAATGAAAGACCTCGGGAAAATACACTACTGTCTGGGATTAGAATTTAAACAAAGCGATGACACAACACAAATTTCAATATCACAACCAAGATATGCTAAGGAAATACTAAAACGTTTTGGGATGGAAAACTGTAAGCCACAAGCAACACCTCTTGATGCAAACATCAAACTACAGCGTTCATCAATCGAAAATGAACAAGCAGGTAAGCAACCTTATGAAAATCTAATTGGGTCTCTTATGTACTTGGAGGTTTCCACCCGCCCGGACCTCGCATATACGGTCAGTATGCTGAGCCAATTTAATACATGCTACTCAACCGAACATTGGAATGCAGCCAAACGTGTCCTGCGGTATCTCCGGGGAACATACAACTTTGGCCTTATTTTTCGAAAATCTGGAAGAAAACCGGTTTGTTTTACGGACGCAGATTGGGGTGCATCCTTAGATGACCGAAAATCCTACACAGGATTTGCTTTTAAAATGGCTGGATCTGTTTTTAGTTGGGAGGGACGGAAGCAAAAAGCAGTAGCTCTTTCAAGCACAGAGGCGGAGTATGTTGCGCTAGCAGAGGCAACAAGAGAAGCCATAAAATTGAAGCAACTTATTTCAGAGCTTGGACCACCTCTGGACTCAATAACAATTTACAACGATAACCAATGCGCCCAAAGACTTGCAACGAACCCAGCTTTTCACAAAAGGACCAAACACATTGACATTCGATTTCACTTTATTCGTGATATTTGTCAACAAGGACTTGTCAACTTGCAGCATATGTCGACCAGCAAAATGCCAGCTGATATATTAACAAAAGCACTGCCTCGGGTTAAACATCCCACATGCAGCTCATCACTCGGAATGGATTTCATTGACAATGATAAGTAAATAAAACTTTGAGAGGGGGTGTTGAACATTCCCAAGTCATCTTACAAATCAACTCCATATTATTATTATCTTAACGATAGAAAACAAGAATGTCAAAAATTGACGATACTTCCTATCATTAATTAATACTTCTCTTCTTTCCTTTTTTATCTATTCTTGAATTCCTTTCAATAAAGTTAAGTACTTGAATTGCATAAAAAGTAATCCTTTTTTTATTTTAACCATCCTACTATAAGAGCATAAATTCCAACAAAGTCCATATAGAAAAAACAGTCAAAACCTTCTAGACCAGTAAGGACAGTGTTCGTCAGATGTTGAAACGTAGCAGGGGCATTTTTTAATCCAAATGGCATGCGATTGTACTCTTAATGTCCAAAGGGAGTGCTAAATGCGGCCTTGCATCGAACCTTATCATCCATTAAAGTCCTGTGAAAACCTTTAGCCAAATCTATTGTACTGAAATATTTTGCTCACCCTAATTGATCGAATATAGCACTTATATTTGGCAATGGATTAAGCATCGCCGATAGTTAAATCATTCAATTTACTGAAATCAACAACTACCCTCCAACGCTTGCTTCAACCCCTTCCTGTTTTTTTGGGATCGAGTAGCAATGGTGACTTCCAGGGCCTAGAGCTTGGACGCCCGATATCATTGTACAACATTTCCTGTACTTGTATGTGTATTTTTTCCTTCTGGCTCACTGGAAGTCGATATGGTTTAATGAAAAGAGGAGGTATGTTCTCAACATTACCTTTTTATGTTGAATATAATTGGTATTGGTTAAGTGATATCCCTCCAGAATAAATAAATAGTGGTACTCTCTACAGTTCTCGAG
This sequence comes from Philhelius pedissequus, assembly GCA_910595825.1. Taxonomy (NCBI): domain Eukaryota; kingdom Metazoa; phylum Arthropoda; class Insecta; order Diptera; family Syrphidae; genus Philhelius; species Philhelius pedissequus. The sequence continues at coordinate 182,943,257 of OU343160.1, forward strand.
GATAGAATCCTTCTCTTCTGTATTACAGTTGTCTAGTAACAACATGGATTCCAATTTTTCAATGCTTGATCGTATCCCAGGTTAAATTTAAATTATGAATATTAATTGTTTTTTCTACCCCTAGGGTATTCATTGCTATAATTTTAATTTTTTTTATTGAAAGGTCTTACTGGAGAGATTTGTTGTTTTTTGATAACAATGTCTTGCAGATTCTCATCATTCACTTCAAATGGAATTTCGACCAGTTGTTGACTCCGGGGTGAAAGAGTAATTTGTGAGTTTTCATTCAATGTACTTCTGACATTTAATTTTACTGACGTAGTCTTATGTAATGCTATGTCTTTATTAATTATAGCTTAGTTTCGTCTTTTTTTAATTTATCCCTGCTACACAATTTTTTGACGCAGTCTTAATGGTATTTAATTTTTTATTAGTTTTTCCTATTTGTACATTTAATGAAGATGAGTTATCAGAATCAATATTCAACTTAAGTTTACAGGTTTCACTTTCGGCTTTCGCACGTTCGTTGAGTTTATGGTTAATGGTGACTTTATCGGATCAATTAATAAGGATATATATTTTTTTTCGGCTAAATGGTTTACGTATCGTTGGCTCTTTGAATTCAGTACAGAACGATAGGTGGAACTTTATATTTAATGGTTGTTGTGGTGTATTTCGGCTGTTGTACTCACTCGAAAGGGGTCGCTGCTTGTCTCCTCTCGAATAAAATGGTTTTACGATACCTGTGCCTGATCGATATTGGCTGGGAGCACCATAATATCATAAATAATACCATAAATCTCTGATGGAACTGACGGGTCCCGCTCCATCTACTTGCGGTGCATAGATTGTTCCAGATCGCATTCTGCAATTGTTTTCTGTGTGGTTTCGTCTTCCACAGTAAGTACACTTGAGATACAGTACTTCTCTTTTTACCATTTGCCTGTTTTGGGAGTTTTAGGGTTCCGGAAATTGTACCTTGAAACGACTAGCGCTTTTGTTGGGCATTCAAAGTCATTAAATGATACGAAAAACTGCTTTAAAAGCAAGTATGTAATCATACAAAACTGAATTTAATACAACTAAGAATTGACCAGTGTCAAAATATTTCACATAAAAAATCTCCCTCCTTATATGAACAACACAAAAATTGGCTTATAAACGAGTAAGGAGAAAATAAGAAAGGACCCGAATAAACAACAACAAACTTGTGTGGCTAATAAGACCGCTAGTCGTTTCAATGCAATTGATAAACAAAAAACCTTCACTAGGTTGGATCTGATCATGTGAGCTCGGTGGCGTGATGCGAAGTGCGTTGGCTACTAAGCGGCTGGTCATGGTTCAATACATGATGAAGGCACAAGAAGTTTTTCAATTAAAATGAAAAAGTAGACCAGCACCTCTAGAGCAAAGGAATCTGATGATCGACCTTGGCACGACGTGAAATAGCTATAATTCCAGCCAAAAATAATTGAGAAAAAACTTGGTTGTAGCACACTCAAGTTGTTGTTGGGCATTCAAAGTCATTAAATGATACGATGTTTACTACACTCCATCTGAGTGCCGCTTGCACTTGACTTTGGATTTTAATAATTATGTATCCATTGTCATCGTATTGGCACTTGACTACAGAATGAGTATGACATAGAAGGCAATTGCGTTAGAAATGTATCTATTAATGCAGGTATACAAGCGAATGCAATGGGAATTCCATATTGTGTACGAAAGTAAAGAATATGATTGAGTATGTATGGCATAAACCTTCATTAATAAAAACGCTTAGTCCGCCTTTAGTCCATGGACTTACAAAACCATGGAATAAGAGTTAGACCATGGAGTGAAATTTCCAATGAATAAAAAATCGAACAAAATCTTCTACAACAAGTATCAATTCTACCTATTTTTATTCTATGTCCCTGTAAATTCTATTCTTAAATGTCAATTCTTAGTCCTTCGCTAGACAACCATCTTTCATGGTTTTCATGTTTATGCCTTCGCTGAGTCTAGAGCATGATGCCGTGGAAAAGAAGATTGTCTTAGGAATAGCGAGGTGGTGGTGTGTAGTGCGGCCACTACAATGTTTAATGGATGCAGATGACGGTTCCTTTTTTGAAGAATACAAAATGTAAATAAGTAAGTACTACCTTACTGTACTTTTATTTTGTTGTATATTTATATTCATTATTATATTAAAATGTTTGCTCGAAATCACATAACTTCAATACAAAATAAAATGCACGACTGGATCGCACGTACTTGCTCTTATGTTTGATCACATGTTAAGCACAAGATTTTTTTTAGAAACAGCTCAATATATTTTTAGTCTTTTACTTATTTTTTATATACAATACTTCGTAAATTTTTTTCTACAACAAGTTTTATTATAATAATTTTATGTATTTAAAAATATAAATTTAAAAACTGAATTTCAAAAAAAAGTCCACCCATTTTCGAAATACTGAATTTTCAAAAAATGGCCCAAATCAAGAAAATGTTTGTTTGTCAGGTACCGTTAATAATAAAATATGTAATCAAATTTTTTAACCAAAATGTAGATTATATCTTGAGTAGTTCACATGTTTTTTCATCAAAATGGTTATGGCCGTTTTCGAGATAATTGAGATGGTAGAAAAAATAGTATGGAAATTACCGTTAAACTAACGGCACTGGGCCTAGAAACATGATTCAAACATCTATTTTAGACAAACACCTAAGACGCTTAAATACCAAAGTTTGAAGAAAATCGTTTCAGCCGCTTAGGCTGTGTGGGGCGTTGTACAGACGGAGTTGAGGGACTCAATTTTTTGGTGTTCTCTATCATCATAATGTCAAGTTTGATTAAAATCTCATGTTCGATTTTTGCAAAACTTGCTCTATACCTAGTACCTACATATATCGTAAGTAAAAAACCATAGAAATTCATGTATATGGTGTTGCTTTGAACGCGTAAAATTTTCAATTTATCAATAAATTTTACAAATAACATGCGTCCATAGCAACATTCATAAGGATTTCTTTAAATTTACTTTACCTAATATTTTTTAACTCCAATAAATTTGAATATTATTGCCTACCAACATTATCTAAGTACTCAATATTGGATTTAGAATAAATTAATTAATTTTTAAGTATTTAGGTAATTATAATTATAAGCTCTCATTTTGCACTTCTGTACATATGTATATTGCTTTGACCTAACTATATATAATACAATTTATGAAATCACGCGTAATCACACCCACACACAATGCTAATTTGTATAATCATATTGAAAAATAACGTTTGAAAAATAGTTAAATTTTTCAACAATTTCAACACTTTTACTTAGGCATATAAGCCCAAATTATCTTATGTTATTATACCTAACAATTTCAAAATTTGTACTTAACTACAATAGAATAAAAAAATAATGTTAATATCATCTTCGAATAAGTGAATATGAAATAACAATTTTTACTTCTACCCAATTAATCCAACAATCGTAAGAACTTAAAGTCTTATTTCAAAATAAAATACCCACCTAGATTTATATTTTCCAAATAAAGTGTTTCTTTTATTTTATTTCTCATTAAAGTTACATTAAATACATTTATTTACATTTATATATTTAGGTATAGGTAGACGAAAGATTTGTTGTCCAAAATTAGGGCTGACAACGAGACCGAGACTAGTCTCGGTCTCGTCTCGGTCTCGGTCTCGTCAACGAGACGAGACTCCTTTAAAAGTACCGAAGACGAGAACGAGACGAGACCGTATTTTTTGTACCGAAATTCGACGAGAGTCTCGCTGGTCTCGGCGGTCTCGGTGGTTTGGTTTCGGTTTTCGCTATATGAAAATTTTGTTTTTATTTCATTATTTTTTAGTATCTAATCATGTTCAATTTTTATAATATTCACAAGTTTTTTTTTGCGAAATATTATATGCTGTTTAACATATCAAACCATACATGTATGTACATAGTTATACAGAGATAGGCTCATTGCGAAAATCCAGAGAAGAATTCTTACGATTTATACATGCATGGCGTTGCTTCCTTTTGGGTGACATTTGGAAAAAAATATTGTCAAAACGTCAAAATATAGTGTTCGTTGCCTAACTGCCAAGCCATGAGCTTTCAAAATCCCATGAAGGATTTCTCCGATTTAAATGGATTAAAAAATCTCTACAAAAGTCAAATTTTACCTCAGAAAATTATAAATTTTTCGATTTAATTTATTGCTCCGTAAAAAGGTGATTTAAGGCCTTTTGGGTGAGGTTTGAAAAAAAAATATTTTAAAAACGTCAAAATATACAGTCGTATTCTGTTAAACATTCACGTGAATATTTGTATTCTGCTTTCCGACGAAAAAAACGAATTGTTTCAAAAAGTACCATAAATTTCGATCAAAAATAAATTTGAACAATTAGATTCTCTTAAGAATTAAACAAAAAAAAATATTAGTAAAGCTTTGGACTCAAAAGATAGAAGACATTTGAAAATATCTAAAAAGTGAAAAATTGAGTAAAATATTCACGTGAATCGGAAGACAGCAGAATAGGGCTGATAGTTTATTGCCTACCTGCAAAGCCATGAACTGTCAAATTCATTGAAGGATTGGTCCGATTAAAATGGATTAAAAAAACTGTACAAAATCCAAATTTTATCTTTTATTTTTTACGTTATCACACACCTTTGAAAACTAAATTCGCACGAAATGTAAGCCATTCGGAGGGCTTTCATACGCAACTAATAAAATTCAACTTAAAATCATAGTTTTCGATTTACACAAGTAAAAGTTACTCGTTTCAAGTGAAGTCTATGGCCTTAGCTTCATGGACCTACGTACTGCAGAACAAAATTTCTAGTTGTTGATTTGTTTACCATAAGCAACGTACAAGGATATATCATTAGTCGATTCATGCGTAATTGACAAGCACAATAAAGTTGGATAAGAAGTGCAGATGGCAAGTTTGACCGAATTCGTGAGATATTGTATGTTGATTTTCACCAAGTTTCCCAAGCTTGGGTTGTTTTTCTATTGGTTTTGACAGCTAAATGTGAATATGTGTACCAATTCGTACGATTTTTCACGCTACCAAACACTAAAATCGGAGCAACCCTTCAATGGATTTTGACAGCTCATGGCTCGACAGGTAGGCAACAAAATATATTTTGACGTTTTGATAATATTTTTTTCCAAATGTTATACTTAAAATGAACTTTTGTCGGATGAAAAAATTTCGAGGTAAAATTTGAATTTTGTAGAGGATTTGTAATCCATCTAAATCGGAGCGATGCTTCAATGGATTTTGACAGTTCATGACGTGACAGGTAGGCAACATACTATATCTTAACATTTGAGCAATATTTTGTTTTCGAAATTTCACCTAAAAGTTCTAACATCAACTTTTTAGGGAGCAATAAATTAAGTCCAAAAATTTCAATTTTTTTTAGGTAAAATTTGGGTTTTGTATAGGTTTTTTTTTAATTCGTTTAAATCGGAGACATCCTTAAATGGTTTTTGACATGTCGTGGCGTGACAAAACCGGTTAATTAATTTTTTTTTTTAATCGAGCGTTGTATGTAGGTACTCTTTTTTATTTAATATTTATTTGTTTTTGCTATGAAACTTATTAACTTACACAATTCTTCCAAAATGTTATTTCCACTTAACTCAAAAGACAAAACAGACTCACGAGTTTGTTATATACATTTTCCCGCATTTTTCTTACCGACGAACTGCTGAGATACCACAACCATACTCTAAATTTGCAATCCGAACAATGCGTCTTATCTTTATCTTACATCTTTTTACTACCAAAAAAACACGAAAGAAACCAAGACTAAGGATGATACCAAGACCGAGACCGAGACGAGACCGCACATTAAAATTGAAACCGAGACGAGACTGAAATTTTTCGCTTTTGACGAGACCGAGACGAGATTAACAAAAGTCTTGCCTAGTCTCGTCTCGTTGCCAGCCCTATCCAAAATGAAATATGTAGGTATCACACACAACCACTAGCGGATCCAAGGGTGGGTTTTCGGGTCCAGAGCCCCTTTGAGCATTGGAAACTTAGTTAACTATTAATATGATAATATGACGGATAGTTTGCTGTCGATCAATGTTTGGTACGTTATTAACTTCACATGACCATATATACTAACAATACATGGTTTTTTCCACTTTATGTTGACATTCATTGAAATTAAAACAACATTTTCGCGCCACTTGAATGGAACATGCATTTAGTTTGATTGTTATCTTTGACACGCGGACCCATTTTTTCGTTGATCAAACTTTTTTGTTAATTTCGACAATTTGGTAAGCAAACAACCTAAAATGGGTCGAGGAAATGCATTAACTTAGGCAGAAAAATGACAAGTAAGGACGCTACACTGGCAAATCTATTGCCAAAATAGCTAAAAAGAAATCGACATGAGCCGAACACTTAAATATGGAAAAAATATGAAAGGCCGCAAACACAGTGTGCTTACTAATGCGGAAAGACGACTAATATTAAGAAATGCGTCAAATTCTCATGACCCTGTAGCAAAAATAAAAAAATGTGGTATCAATCCAAGGCTCACAATTATGCCTCGTGTTATTTCAAAAGCTAAGCATATAGATAGATAGATAGAAAGATTGATTCTTTATTTTTTTCATCATAAATTTGTTTACAATTTGTTTTCCCTAAGAATAATGACGTGGCAATTACTGCTGTCTGACTGATATGACATTTTTTTATTATGAAATAAGAAATAAATCAAAACTAAAGATATTTAACATTAAATAATAAGAACAAAGTATATACTTTTTTTTTTTTTGTTCATTACGTTATAACTTCAAACATTTTTCTTTTAATTTACACTACAATAATTGGCTAATTCACTTACTCAGGTGAAACTGTTGCGGTAATTAAGAGCATTGTGACAATATTTATATAGATTGAGCCAACCCGATGCTCCATTTAGGATTTCATAAAATCTATGTAATGGTAGAAAGCTTTCCCGAAAGTATAACCGACGAATTTCTTGTAAGATTGGACAGAGCGCTAAGAAGTGGTAAATATCTTCTTTTTCTCTTCTGTTACATATATTACAGAGTTGCGGCAAATCATCACGGTGCGGTATAAAATTTAAATGTAAAATTTCGACTCTGGCTCTAAATATAATACTTATTTGAGCGGATGAGTAATCACTAGAAAAGTAATTGACATCTGAAATCAACTCATGGTTTAAATTTTGGTAAATCATTCTTGATGCGGACGAATTTGCTTTTAAAAGATTTTCTACAAACATTGTATGATCTAGCTTGGCGATCACCTCTGCAAACTGGTCGTGCCTTTCACCAACATTGGTTAAGCTTAGAGACAATTTTTGCGATAAAGCGAATTGGTTCCACTCTTGAAACGGCGAGGCATTTGTTTGTAGGAATTTTTTCAAAATAGCTTTGTGAAGACATACATCATTTTTTTTTCATAACTCCTGTAATGAAGTCAGTGTTCGCCTTCAAATTTTGTTTATATAATGGGGTTATACTTGACTCTACATATATTGCATATTTTGGTGTTGAATTGGCAATCGGAATAGCCGCTTAAAGAAATGCCTTTATAGGCTTTCAAAATCTTTGATGTTAATGTATCCGAAAACTTGTACACCATAGGACATACAAGACTTTACTGTTGCATTAAAAACTCGGTAGTTAGATGCCAGATAAATATTTTGGCTAGAGAAAAACTGTGTTCACATCATATTAAGTGCCAATTTAACTTCATTACTTTTTGCTTTAGAATGTTTGATAAAGCTCAAGTTATTTGTTAATAAAACTCATAAATACTTGAACTCTTGTACAACCTCGATCTGAACGTCATTAAGGGACCATTTTCTTCAGGCCTTCTTCTGGTTTGTGTCGCTTCAAAAATTACAATTTTAGTTTCTTGTACATTTATTTGCAGACCCCAAGTCGCACAAAATGAACTAAGGCGGCTTAATTGCAATTGTAGCAAGCCAGAATTGTCAGCAAACATTGTCAAATCATCAGCATAAAGCAAGACCTTAACTACAGTGTTAGCAAAAAGGACTCATCCTGGAAGAAGGTCACAGATTTCATCTATTAATAAGGCAAACAGTATTGGCCTGGGGATACATCCTTGAGGAGCACCTGCTCTTGTTTTAAACCCTTCCGAGAACTCGTGCCCGTCCCAAACTCTTACTTTTGTCGATGAGATTAGCCTGGCAAACATTACCAGAAAATTTCGCGATATACCTAAACATGATAATTTGTAAATTAAAGCTTGTCTGTCGACTTTGTGAAAACCAGCTTTGAAATCAACAAAGCAAGTGTATAGTTTTTTCTTGTTATCAATGAATTTTCTGGCTAGACTGGAGATAACAAAGATATGGTCCATAGTCGAAAATCCTGTACGAAAACCAGCTTGAAAAATACTTAGACGCCCAAATTTTCCTTACTGTATTTAAGATCGAGATACCCCTATAATTTTCTGCAACATTTGTATCACCTTTTTGAAAATTGCGAAACTAACAGATTCATTAAAACTACTGGGTACATCTGCATCGTTTTACAGTCGGTTAAAAAATACAACGATTTAATTTTTGAGTTCAGTAGAACTGTTTTTGTAAAACTCTGCTGGTATGCCGTCCGCGCCTGGTGCTTTATTGTTTTTAATTTTTGAAGCGTTGCTTCTAACTCTGTTAGTGAGATATCTTCATCCAGTTCACTTACTGCAAAGTTATGTAAAGCGTAATCGAAGGTGTGAAGACCTTCGTCAGCTGTGAGTAGCATTTTAAAATGAGCTGCTTACGTCTCAGCTTCCAAAGAGTACTTCTTACCCCGATTTAGCCCACCAATTGTATTCACAATATCCCAAAAGGATTTGGAATGCCTACAACTTTCTAATCTTATGGCCAAGTTTTTTAAATAATTTGTCCTTTTAGATGAACATCGATCTAAAAAGTCTTAAATATACAAATGAGAGCTTGCGTATGTATCCGCAGTCTTTGTCAAACCACTTATTTGCAGATCCAAGATTATGTGTGCTCTTGAGAGCAAAAGGGGCAGCGGCTTTTATGACCTTCACTATACTTTCACATGCCTCTTCAACTGAGTGTGATGATTGCTGATCTATGGTATGCAATTTAAGGCTTAAAAGCCTTTTGTAGAGTGCCGCCTTGATCCCGGACCATTTGAGCCTACTAAAGCTTGATGGGTTCAATTGTTAAATTAACTCTGGCAATTTAATCTTACCACTATTGGAAAATGTCCTGAAAAGTTAGCTAAATCCACATCAAGATATTCCAGCATGTTCAGCCAGTTGCCTGATATATCTGCAAAATCAATAACCGATTGACCTTAACTACTAACAAAAGTAAATTCCGCACGCGCATCGATTTAAGAACACCAATTAAGTACTGTAACACCAAATAGTACGAAAAATTCTGTTAAACTGTGTTCAATAGGGTTCAAAATTGAATCTTTAGAGTTTCTTTGATCTTCTAGTGCGGCTCGCGATTGTAAAAAATGAACAGTTGAGTTTTGATATCCCCAATTCTAGCATTTATATCTCCAAAAATCATACAATTTTCAAAAGAGGTATTATTCATAAAATCTCCAAGAGCATCGAATTCGTTTAGCCAATTATTGAAATTTAAGTAGACGGGAATAATAAAATGATTAAAGCTGGTGTTAGCCACATGTAAAATGATTTTTTGATCAATAATTTAAATTTAACTAAATTTCCCCATAAATATTTTTTAATACCATATAAAATACCCCCACTATCTCTTCCATATAAATTTGGTCTAACTGCAATTGTAAACATTACTCTGAAATCTTTGAAAAACTCAATAAATTTATTTTCGTTTTTTTGCTCTAAAAATATTTGAATTAGAATTATTATATCAAATTGTTGTAAATAATGAAAAAAATCTGGTTGTAAAAGTTTACTTTTGCGACCAGTAATATTATGCGAACATATAGTTAAGTTGTGAAAATTAATTAAATTATGGCAGACGACAGAATTTACCTATTGTATATTCCCTCTTTGATACTGCATCGTCTCACTTTCAGGAGGCGCTCGTTGTGATTCGTAACCAGAAGAAGATGGCACATTTGAAACCGAAGCTAAATTCACTTCCTCGCTGCAGTCAAAGAGGTCGTAGCAACTTTCCTCAAAGGAATTTTTCACAAATGTCATCTCGGCTGCTGTTTTGACATCAAGCCTCGTGAAACTTTGTAAACAAAGTTTTGATTGTTTATTTGCATTTTATTTTCTCCTTTAATTTGTATTTTCACGTTCCTATTAATTTGCATGAGTTTGTTTTTTATTGCCACTAAATTTTGTTGTTTTTTCCGGTACATAAGTGATTGCTCGCGAAATATGCTTATTCCGGAACTTTTCAGCTTGTGCACGACCGCAATAAGCTTGTCTGTGTCCTCAGATAATGAAAGCTCCATGGTGACCCTAACCGCGTTGAGTGTTGTTGCTACGTATTTTCCAGGTAATTTTTAGTTGGACTTCTTCACCTTCGTTTAACTTCAGAAGCCACGCGCAAGTCTGTTTTGCTAATTGAATAATAAAACCTATATAGAGAGGCAGAATGTGGAACCATTAAGCTGGCCGACCTACTCATCTAGAAAATGCTTAGGGATGGTTGACAAGTCAAATATATAGATCAGGAGAACTGTATATGCGTAAGCACTTTTGTTAACGATTTTAGGACAGCAATACCTTGATTATCTGAGATAGGTAGCGAGAAAGCTATTTTTTTAAAAATTTTTTTTTCTATTAATGGTTTGAGGCTTTTCTCGGCTTTCTCTTCGTCTGAATGGTATTGGTAAAGTGACTACTATCAACTCCTATACGAGACTTGAAGAAACTGTCTATAATTTTATTTGGGGATTGCTCGTCTGTCGAGTCTATAAGTGGTAGAAATATTATTTTAATACTTTTATTATTATTTATGGATTCATATCTTTCAATTATATTACATTTTGATCTGGGGAGAACAGTTATATTAGGATATATTCCTTGGTCTTGGATTTGATCCTCATATACTTTTTGTTTTTGGGCTCGAGTTAGTACTAGTATTTTATTTCCCTCGGACTAACCTATGTTTCGACTTAAGGCGTCGGCGTTTAAGTTTATTTTATCTGGTTTATGATTAATGGTATAGCCGTATTCTTATAGTAAAATTTTCCATCTGGCCAACCCGGACATAGGATCCGTTCTGGAGAAAAGCCATTGTAAGGGCTTATGATCTGTGCAAATAGTGAAATGTTTTCCGTAAATATAAGGACGAAATTGTTGTATAGCGTAAGCGATTGCTAATAATTCTTTTTCGGCTGTATTATATTTAGCTTCCGCATCATTTAGTGATCTATTTGCAAAGGATATTGGCTTATCTTGGCCGATGGGACCTTGAGACTAAACAGCTCCTATTCCGACATTACTAGCATCTGCTGGTACAATAAATTCCTCTTTAAAATTCGGATTGGATAAAACAGGGGATTTATAACTTTATTTTTGAGAACTCTGAATGCTTCATCGCAAAAGGCATCCCATTTAAAAATTGAATTTTCCTTTAATAATTTCGTGAGAGGTTTTAATATTGTAGAAAAATTTTCTATAAACTTCCTGCATTAACCAACAAAACCTCGAAAATACTTTATGCCTTAAGCGTTTTTGGGTGCAGGATAAGCTCAGACGGTTTTAATTTTTCTCGGATCTGGTTTAAGTCCGTCTTCAGAAATAAGATGCCCGATGTACATGCGTTCTTGTTTAAGAAAATTGCATTTTTCTGGTTGTAATTTCATATTATGCCTACATAATTGATTAAATATTTTCCTCAATTTGGTGTTATGATCATTAAGATCATACCCATAAAGTCTGTTGAACATACCCAAGTTTTATGCTTATATCGCTGCGCCATCTTACAAATCAACTCAATATTATTATTATCTTAACGATAGAAAACAAGAGTGTCAAAAATTGACGATACTTCCTATCATTAATTAATACTTCTCTTCTTTCCTTTTTTATCTATTCTTGAATTCCTTTCAATAAAGTTAAGTACTTGAATTGCATAAAAAGTAATCCTTTTTTTATTTTAACCATCCTACTATAAGAGCATAAATTCCAACAGGTTATGGGCCCAGCACGCTTCCACTGCGCATACAGAAGGAATCTAAATTAATTTATTAATACTTTTTTAAGAAAAATACTTCATAAAGCATGAACAGCATAACCGCAAGAATCGAAAATTTGGGAAAGGAAAACTTTGATACGTGGAAGCTACAAGTGGAAGCTCTCCTAGTTAAGAACGACTGCTGGGAATTTGTAAGCGGCGAAAAAGCCATTCCCAAGGTGGAGGCAGGAAACGCGGCCTCAGAAGAAGCTCTAAGAAGGTGGATGGATGGTGATAGAAAAGCACGATCGGACCTCCTTCTAGCAATTACAACAGGTTATGGGCCCAGCACGCTTCCACTGCGCATACAGAAGGAATCTAAATTAATTTATTAATACTTTTTTAACAAAAATACTTCATAAAGCATGAACAGCATAACCGCAAGAATCGAGCCTTTGGGAAAGGAAAACTTTGATACGTGGAAGCTACAAGTGGAAGCTCTCGTAGTTAAGAACGACTGCTGGGAATTTGTAAGCGGCGAAAAAGCTATTCCCAAGGTGGAGGCAGGAAACGCGGCCTCAGAAGAAGCTCTAAGAAGGTGGATGGATGGTGATAGAAAAGCACGATCGGACCTCATTCTAGCAATTAATCCTTCCGAATTGAAGCAAGTGAAGAACTGTATCACATCAAATGAAGTGTGGAAGAAACTACATGAAATATACCAATCGAAAGTACCAGCAAGAAAAGCCACCCTTTTGAAAAAATTAATTTTGCATAAAATGGTAGATGGAGTCAACATCAGAATACACATAGCAGAATTCTTTGATGCTGTTGATAAATTATTAGATATGGGTATTTCAGTGAACGATGATCTTTTATCTATTATGCTTCTTTACAGCCTACCCGATAGTTTTGATAATTTCCGATGTGCGATCGAGTCTCGCGATCAGTTACCAAATCCAGAAATATTAAAAATTAAAGTCTTAGAAGAATATGACGCAAGAAAATGCCGAGATAAAGACTCAAATCAAGATGCAATGTATGTCCGAAAGTACACAGATAACAGAGATGAACAAGAAAAAGAAAGCTATAGAAGTCCCCAGAACAAGTTTCAACGCAAAGTGTTCAAGTTCAAGAGTCACAACTGCAGAAAGTTCGGACACAAGGCGTCTGAATGTAGGCAAAAGAGACGCCAATCATTTGGGAGAACGGAACACTCCAAAGTATGTGCAGAGGATGACGATCACTTTAAATCAACAACAGAATTTGCATTGAAATACTCCGAGGAAGACAATGACAGCAGCAGTGATGACTGGTGCCTCAATAGTGGATGCACATCCCATATGACATCCCAAAAGTCTAGCTTTGATCAGCTGAGTTATGTAAAAAAGGAATTGAGTTTGGCAAACGGAGGTAAGACGTCAATTCAGGGTATAGGTTCGGTAAGAATGTCGGTGTATGATGGTGATGTTCCACAAAATTTAAGGCTGGATGAAGTGATGTTTGTTCCAGATTTAAGAACTAACTTGATGTCAGTGGCAAAAATAGTGGACAAAGGCTGTGCTGTAAATTTTGGTACAAAAGAGTCATCTGTGGTAGCGCCTAATGGAAAAGTTGTCTTGTTGGCTGAGAGGCGAGGTGATCTATACTATATAAAAAGGGGAAAAGAGGCAGCTAATTTAATCTCGCCTAGAGAAAAATCTTCATTAGAAGAATGGCATCAAAAACTAGGTCATATTAATATCGATTACCTATTGAAAATGGGAAAAATGAAAAGTGTTTTAGGTCTCCAAGTCAAAGGTAAGAAAAATGAGTTTACTTGTGAGGCATGTATAAAAGGGAAGCATGCTGAGTCACCATATGCCATAAGTGATTGGCCTCGGACAGCTGATTTGCTGGAAATTGTCCACAGTGATGTATGTGGACCGGTAAGAACTTCATCTGTGGGAGGAGCAAGGTATTTTGCGAGTTTTATTGATGATAAGTCCCGATGGTGTGAGATTTTTTTCTTAAAAAATAAAAGTGATATTTTTTCTGCATTTAAAGAATATAAATCATTTGCAGAGACACATACGTGCAGAAAAATCAAATATTTGCAGACGGACAATGGACTGGAATACTGCAATCACCAATTTGATACATTTTTAAAAGAGCATGGTATTCGAAGAAGACTGACGGTTCCCCACTCCCCACAACAGAACGGAATTGCCGAGAGAAAGAACCGGACTCTAGTGGAAGCCGCAAGATGTTTGATGATCCAAGCGAAAGCACCACCTATGTTCTGGGCAGAAGCAGTCAATACCGCAAATTATATTAAAAATAGAAGTTGGACTAAATCTATTGAAGAAACACCTCATAAAGTTTGGACTCGAATCCGCCCAACAGTAAGCCACTTCAGAATATTTGGAACTAAGGCATTTGTTCTAAATAAGCAGCCTTCGAGAGGGAAATTTGAGGTTAAATCAGAGGAATCCACTTTTATGGGCTACTCTACTGCAGCCAAAGCGTTTCGCATGTGGTCATCTTTAAAAAGAAAAATTATTATAAGCCGTGACGTTAAATTTACAAATGATTTTAATTTTGATTCTAGTTTTGATGACTGTTTTGACAGAGTCGAAGGGAGCAAAAGCGATGGTTTGATTTTACCAGCATCAAGCTCAGAAGACAGCATTGAAATTAGTTTGCATGACGGAAGAAAAAGAAGTCCAGATGAAGGGTATGTCGAAAAGAAAATACCTGAAATTGAACCAGCAAAGCCAGCAAAGAAAAATAATAGAGGTGTAAGACTAAAAAATGAAAAGAAGTATCCAAAGAAGGAGCATTTTTTGAGAACATCTGTGCGGCCACCACCACCACATAAAGGCACTTGTCGATTTTCAACTGGAATAGTGCCAGATAGCCAAGATTCAGATTGTGAATACGAATCTGCGAATATGGTCACCGATGAAGACCCATTGGACATTGCGGAGGCATTAAGTAGAGATGAAGGCAAGGAGTGGAAATGTGCTATACAAAATGAATACCTGGTTCATATTAAGAACAAAACGTGGGAAATAATAGATAGACCAAAAGATGAACAGGTAATTAACAGCAAATTTGTTTTTACGACAAAATATAAACCGAGCGGAAAAATCGACAGAAGAAAATGTGGCTTGTGGCGAAAGGTTTTGCTCAAATAGAAGGTATCCACTTTCATGAAACTTTTGCGCCAGTAATTAGAGCTAGTTCCATAAGGCTACTTATGGCAATGGCTGTCGAGCATGGATGGGAAATCCATCAAATGGACGTGGTCACAGCTTACTTGAATGGAGAATTAAATGAACGAGTCTACATGGAAATACCTGAATTACTTGAAGAAACTCTAGATCACATTAATTCAGATACTTTAAATATGGAAACGAGAAATACTATTAGGAAATGGCGAGAAAAAATATCAAATGGGAAACAACCAAAAGCCTGCTTGTTAAAGAAAGCACTTTATGGACTACGCCAATCTGGGCGTGAATGGTATAATAAATTAGATATAGAACTAACAAATTTACAATTACAGAGAAGCAAATATGATCCATGTCTCTATGTCCTACGAACTGAGAAGACCACACTTGATATAGCCATATATGTGGATGACTTGATTATCGCATCTGACAATCGCCATCAGATCAACGATATCAAACAGAAACTCATGCTTCTATTTGAAATGAAAGACCTCGGGAAAATACACTACTGTCTGGGATTAGAATTTAAACAAAGCGATGACACAACACAAATTTCAATATCACAACCAAGATATGCTAAGGAAATACTAAAACGTTTTGGGATGGAAAACTGTAAGCCACAAGCAACACCTCTTGATGCAAACATCAAACTACAGCGTTCATCAATCGAACATGAACAAGCAGGTAAGCAACCTTATGAAAATCTAATTGGGTCTCTTATGTACTTGGAGGTTTCCACCCGCCCGGACCTCGCATATACGGTCAGTATGCTGAGCCAATTTAATACATGCTACTCAACCGAACATTGGAATGCAGCCAAACGTGTCCTGCGGTATCTCCGGGGAACATACAACTTTGGCCTTATTTTTCGAAAATCTGGAAGAAAACCGGTTTGTTTTACGGACGCAGATTGGGGTGCATCCTTAGATGACCGAAAATCCTACACAGGATTTGCTTTTAAAATGGCTGGATCTGTTTTTAGTTGGGAGGGACGGAAGCAAAAAGCAGTAGCTCTTTCAAGCACAGAGGCGGAGTATGTTGCGCTAGCAGAGGCAACAAGAGAAGCCATAAAATTGAAGCAACTTATTTCAGAGCTTGGACCACCTCTGGACTCAATAACAATTTACAACGATAACCAATGCGCCCAAAGACTTGCAACGAACCCAGCTTTTCACAAAAGGACCAAACACATTGACATTCGATTTCACTTTATTCGTGATATTTGTCAACAAGGACTTGTCAACTTGCAGCATATGTCGACCAGCAAAATGCCAGCTGATATATTAACAAAAGCACTGCCTCGGGTTAAACATCCCACATGCAGCTCATCACTCGGAATGGATTTCATTGACAATGATAAGTAAATAAAACTTTGAGAGGGGGTGTTGAACATTCCCAAGTCATCTTACAAATCAACTCAATATTATTATTATCTTAACGATAGAAAACAAGAATGTCAAAAATTGACGATACTTCCTATCATTAATTAATACTTCTCTTCTTTCCTTTTTTGTCTATTCTTGAATTCCTTTCAATAAAGTTAAGTACTTGAATTGCATAAAAAGTAATCCTTTTTTTATTTTAACCATCCTACTATAAGAGCATAAATTCCAACAAAGTCCATATAGAAAAAACAGTCAAAACCTTCTAGACCAGTAAGGACAGTGTTCGTCAGATGTTGAAACGTAGCAGGGGCATTTTTTAATCCAAATGGCATGCGAGTGTACTCTTAATGTCCAAAGGGAGTGCTAAATGCGGCCTTGCATCGAACCTTATCATCCATTAAAGTCCTGTGAAAACCTTTAGCCAAATCTATTGTACTGAAATATTTTGCTCACCCTAATTGATCGAATATAGCACTTATATTTGGCAATGGGATTAAGCATCGCCGATAGTTAAATCATTCAATTTACTGAAATCAACAACTACCCTCCAACGCTTGCTTCAACCCCTTCCTGTTTTTTTGGGATCGAGTAGCAATGGTGACTTCCAGGGCCTAGAGCTTGGACGCCCGATATCATTATACAACATTTCCTGTACTTGTATGTGTATTTTTTCCTTCTGGCTCACTGGAAGTCGATATGGTTTAATGAAAAGAGGAGGTATGTTCTCAACATTACCTTTTTTATGTTGAATATAATTGGTATTGGTTAAGTGATATCCCTCCAGAATAAATAAATAGTGGTACTCTCTACAGTTCTCGAGGATAGAATCCTTCTCTTCTGTATTACAGTTGTCTAGTAACAACATGGATTCCAATTTTTCAATGCTTGATCGTATCCCAGGTTAAATTTAAATTATGAATATTAATTGTTTTTTCTACCCCTAGGGTATTCATTGCTTTAATTTTAATTTTTTTTATTGAAAGGTCTTACTGTAGAGATTTGTTGTTTTTTGATAACAATGTCTTGCAGATTCTCATCATTCACTTCAAATGGAATTTCGACCAGTTGTTGACTCCGGGGTGAAAGAGTAATTTGTGAGTTTTCATTCAATGTACTTCTGAAATTTAATTTTACTGACGTAGTCTTATGTAATGCTATGTCTTTATTAATTATTGCTTTGTTTCGTCTTTTTTTAATTTATACCTGCTACACAATTTTTTGACGCAGTCTTAATGGTATTTAATTTTTTATTAGTTTTTCCCATTTGTACATTTAATGAAGATGAGTTATCAGAATCAATATTCAACTTTAGTTTACAGGTTTCACTTTCGGCTTTCGCACGTTCGTTGAGTTTATGGTTAATGGTGACTTTATCGGATCAATTAATAAGGCTATATATTTTTTTTCGGCTAAATGGTTTACGTATCGTTGGCTCTTTGAATTCAGGACAGAACGATAGGTGGAACTTTATATTTAATGGTTGTTGTGGTGTATTTCGGCTGTTGTACTCACTCGAAAGGGGTCGCTGCTTGTCTCCTCTCGAATAAAATGGTTTTACGATACCTGTGCCTGATCGATATTGGCTGGAAGCACCATGGTTATCGTTTCGAATTTTTATATTTATCGACCTTAAATCTCTGATGGAACTGACGGGTCCCGCTCCATCTACTTGCGGTGCATAGATTGTTCCAGATCGCATTCTGCAATTGTTTTCTGTGTGGTTTCGTCTTCCACAGTAAGTACACTTGAGATACAGTACTTCTCTTTTTACCATTTGCCTGTTTTGGGAGTTTTAGGGTTCCGGAAATTGTACCTTGAAACGACTAGCGCTTTTGTTGGGCATTCAAAGTCATTAAATGATACGAAAAACTGCTTTAAAAGCAAGTATGTAATCATACAAAACTGAATTTAATACAACTAAGAATTGACCAGTGTCAAAATATTTCACATAAAAAATCTCCCTCCTTATATGAACAACACAAAAATTGGCTTATAAACGAGTAAGGAGAAAATAAGAAAGGACCCGAATAAACAACAACAAACTTGTGTGGCTAATAAGACCGCTAGTCGTTTCAATGCAATTGATAAACAAAAAACCTTCACTAGGTTGGATCTGATCATGTGAGCTCGGTGGCGTGATGCGAAGTGCGTTGGCTACTAAGCGGCTGGTCATGGTTCAATACATGATGAAGGCACAAGAAGTTTTTCAATTAAAATGAAAAAGTAGACCAGCACCTCTAGAGCAAAGGAATCTGATGATCGACCTTGGCACGACGTGAAATAGCTATAATTCCAGCCAAAAATAATTGAGAAAAAACTTGGTTGTAGCACACTCAAGTTGTTGTTGGGCATTCAAAGTCATTAAATGATACGATGTTTACTACACTCCATCTGAGTGCCGCTTGCACTTGACTTTGGATTTTAATAATTATGTATCCATTGTCATCGTATTGGTACTTGACTACAGAATGAGTATGACATAGAAGGCAATTGCGTTAGAAATGTATCTATTAATGCAGGTATACAAGCGAATGCAATGGGAATTCCATATTGTGTACGAAAGTAAAGAATATGATTGAGTATGTATGGCATAAACCTTCATTAATAAAAACGCTTAGTCCGCCTTTAGTCCATGGACTTACAAAACCATGGAATAAGAGTTAGACCATGGAGTGAAATTTCCAATGAATAAAAAATCGAACAAAATCTTCTACAACAAGTATCAATTCTACCTATTTTTATTCTATGTCCCTGTAAATTCTATTCTTAAATGTCAATTCTTAGTCCTTCGCTAGACAACCATCTTTCATGGTTTTCATGTTTATGCCTTCGCTGAGTCTAGAGCATGATGCCGTGGAAAAGAAGATTGTCTTAGGAATAGCGAGGTGGTGGTGTGTAGTGCGGCCACTACAATGTTTAATGGATGCAGATGACGGTTCCTTTTTTGAAGAATACAAAATGTAAATAAGTAAGTACTACCTTACTGTACTTTTATTTTGTTGTATATTTATATTCATTATTATATTAAAATGTTTGCTCGAAATCACATAACTTCAATACAAAATAAAATGCACGACTGGATCGCACGTACTCGCTCTTATGTTTGATCACATGTTAAGCACAAGATTTTTTTTAGAAACAGCTCAATATATTTTTAGTCTTTTACTTATTTTTTATATACAATACTTCGTAAATTTTTTTCTACAACAAGTTTTATTATAATAATTTTATGTATTTAAAAATATAAATTTAAAAACTGAATTTCAAAAAAAAGTCCACCCATTTTCGAAATACTGAATTTTCAAAAAATGGCCCAAATCAAGAAAATGTTTGTTTGTCAGGTACCGTTAATAATAAAATATGTAATCAAATTTTTTAACCAAAATGTAGATTATATCTTGAGTAGTTCACATGTTTTTTCATCAAAATGGTTATGGCCGTTTTCGAGATAATTGAGATGGTAGAAAAAATAGTATGGAAAGTACCGTTAAACTAACGGCACTGGGCCTAGAAACATGATTCAAACATCTATTTTAGACAAACACCTAAGACGCTTAAATACCAAAGTTTGAAGAAAATCGTTTCAGCCGCTTAGGCTGTGTGGGTCGTTGTACAGACGGAGTTGAGGGACTCAATTTTTTGGTGTTCTCTATCATCATAATGTCAAGTTTGATTAAAATCTCATGTTCGATTTTTGCAAAACTTGCTCTATACCTAGTACCTACATATATCGTAAGTAAAAAACCATAGAAATTCATGTATATGGTGTTGCTTTGAACGCGTAAAATTTTCAATTTATCAATAAATTTTACAAATAACATGCGTCCATAGCAACATTCATAAGGATTTCTTTAAATTTACTTTACCTAATATTTTTTAACTCCAATAAATTTGAATATTATTGCCTACCAACATTATCTAAGTACTCAATATTGGATTTAGAATAAATTAATTAATTTTTAAGTATTTAGGTAATTATAATTATAAGCTCTCATTTTGCACTTCTGTACATATGTATATTGCTTTGACCTAACTATATATAATACAATTTATGAAATCACGCGTAATCACACCCACACACAATGCTAATTTGTATAATCATATTGAAAAATAACGTTTGAAAAATAGTTAAATTTTTCAACAATTTCAACACTTTTACTTAGGCATATAAGCCCAAATTATCTTATGTTATTATACCTAACAATTTCAAAATTTGTACTTAACTACAATAGAATAAAAAAATAATGTTAATATCATCTTCGAATAAGTGAATATGAAATAACAATTTTTACTTCTACCCAATTAATCCAACAATCGTAAGAACTTAAAGTCTTATTTCAAAATAAAATACCCACCTAGATTTATATTTTCCAAATAAAGTGTTTCTTTTATTTTATTTCTCATTAAAGTTACATTAAATACATTTATTTACATTTATATATTTAGGTATAGGTAGACGAAAGATTTGTTGTCCAAAATTAGGGCTGACAACGAGACCGAGACTAGTTTTGGTCTCGTCTCGGTCTCGGTCTCGTCAACGAGACGAGACTCCTTTAAAAGTACCGAAGACGAGAACGAGACGAGACCGTTTTTTTTGTACCGAAATTCGACGAGAGTCTCGCTGGTCTCGGCGGTCTCGGTGGTTTGGTTTCGGTTTTCGCTATAAGAAAATTTTGTTTTTATTTCATTATTTTTTAGTATCTAATCATGTTCAATTTTTATAATATTCACAAGTTTTTTTTTGCGAAATATTATATGCGGTTTAACATATCAAACCATATATGTATGTACATAGTTATACAGAGATAGGCTCATTGCGAAAATCCAGAGAAGAATTCTTACGATTTATACATGCATGGCGTTGCTTCCTTTTGGGTGACATTTGGAAAAAAATATTGTCAAAACGTCAAAATATAGTTCGTTGCCTAACTGCCAAGCCATGAGCTTTCAAAATCCCATGAAGGATTTCTCCGATTTAAATGGATTAAAAAATCTCTACAAAAGTCAAATTTTACCTCAGAAAATTATAAATTTTTCGATTTAATTTATTGCTCCGTAAAAAGGTGATTTAAGGCCTTTTGGGTGAGGTTTGAAAAAAAATATTTTAAAAACGTCAAAATATACAGTCGTATTCTGTTAAACATTCACGTGAATATTTGTATTCTGCTTTCCGACGAAAAAAACGAATTGTTTCAAAAAGTACCATAGATTTCGATCAAAAATAAATTTTAACAATTAGATTCTCTTAAGAATTAAACAAAAAAAATATTAGTAAAGCTTTGGACTCAAAAGATAGAAGACATTTGAAAATATCTAAAAAGTGAAAAATTGAGTAAAATATTCACGTGAATCGGAAGACAGCAGAATAGGGCTGATAGTTTATTGCCTACCTGCAAAGCCATGAACTGTCAAATTCATTGAAGGATTGGTCCGATTAAAATGGATTAAAAAAACTGTACAAAATTCAAATTTTATCTTTTATTTTTTACGTTATCACACACCTTTGAAAACTAAATTCGCACGAAATGTAAGCCATTCGGAGGGCTTTCATACGCAACTAATAAAATTCAACTTAAAATCATAGTTTTCGATTTACACAAGTAAAACTTACTCGTTTCAAGTGAAGTCTATGGCCTTAGCTTCATGGACCTACGTACTGCAGAACAAAATTTCTAGTTGTTGATTTGTTTACCATAAGCAACGTACAAGGATATATCATTAGTCGATTCATGCGTAATTGACAAGCACAATAAAGTTGGATAAGAAGTGCAGATGGCAAGTTTGACCGAATTCGTGAGATATTGTATGTTGATTTTCACCAAGTTTCCCAAGCTTGGGTTGTTTTTCTATTGGTTTTGACAGCTAAATGTGAATATGTGTACCAATTCGTACGATTTTTCACGCTACCAAACACTAAAATCGGAGCAACCCTTCAATGGATTTTGACAGTTCATGACGTGACAGGTAGGCAACATACTATATCTTAACATTTGAGCAATATTTTGTTTTCGAAATTTCACCTAAAAGTTCTAACATCAACTTTTTAGGGAGCAATAAATTAAGTCGAAAAATTTCAATTTTTTTTAGGTAAAATTTGGGTTTTGTATAGGTTTTTTTTTAATTCGTTTAAATCGGAGACATCCTTAAATGGTTTTTGACATGTCGTGGCTTGACAAAACCGGTTAATTAATTTTTTTTTAATCGAGCGTTGTATGTAGGTACTCTTTTTTATTTAATATTTATTTGTTTTTGCTATGAAACTTATTAACTTACACAATTCTTCCAAAATGTTATTTCCACTTAACTCAAAAGACAAAACAGACTCACGAGTTTGTTATATACATTTTCCCGCATTTTTCTTACCGAAGAACTGCTGAGATACCACAACCATACTCTAAATTTGCAATCCGAACAATGCGTCTTATCTTTATCTTACATCTTTTTACTACCAAAAAAACACGAAAGAAACCAAGACTAAGGATGATACCAAGACCGAGACCGAGACGAGACCGCACATTAAAATTGAAACCGAGACGAGACTGAAATTTTTCGCTTTTGACGAGACCGAGACGAGATTAACAAAAGTCTTGCCTAGTCTCGTCTCGTTGCCAGCCCTATCCAAAATGAAATATGTAGGTATCACACACAACCACTGGCGGATCCAAGGGTGGGTTTTCGGGTCCAGAGCCCCTTTGAGCATTGGAAACTTAGTTAACTATTAATATGATAATATGACGGATAGTTTGCTGTCGATCAATGTTTGGTACGTTATTAACTTCACATGACCATATATACTAACAATACATGGTTTTTTCCACTTTATGTTGACATTCATTGAAATTAAAACAACATTTTCGCGCCACTTGAATGGAACATGCATTTAGTTTGATTGTTATCTTTGACACGCGGACCCATTTTTTCGTTGATCAAACTTTTTTGTTAATTTCGACAATTTGGTAAGTAAACAACCTAAAATGGGTCGAGGAAATGCATTAACTTAGGCAGAAAAATGACAAGTAAGGACGCTACACTGGCAAATCTATTGCCAAAATAGCTAAAAAGAAATCGACATGAGCCGAACACTTAAATATGGAAAAAATATGAAAGGCCGCAAACACAGTGTGCTTACTAATGCGGAAAGACGACTAATATTAAGAAATGCGTCAAATTCTCATGACCCTGTAGCAAAAATAAAAAAATGTGGTATCAATCCAAGGCTCACAATTATGCCTCGTGTTATTTCAAAAGCTAAGCATATAGATAGATAGATAGAAAGATTGATTCTTTATTTTTTTCATCATAAATTTGTTTACAATTTGTTTTCCCTAAGAATAATGACGTGGCAATTACTGCTGTCTGACTGATATGACATTTTTTTATTATGAAATAAGAAATAAATGAAAACTAAAGATATTTAACATTAAATAATAAGAACAAAGTATATACTTTTTTTTTTGTTCATTACGTTATAACTTCAAACATTTTTCTTTTAATTTACACTACAATAATTGGCTAATTCACTTACTCAGGTGAAACTGTTGCGGTAATTAAGAGCATTGTGACAATATTTATATAGATTGAGCCAACCCGATGCTCCATTTAGGATTTCATAAAATCTATGTAATGGTAGAAAGCTTTCCCGAAAGTATAACCGACGAATTTCTTGTAAGATTGGACAGAGCGCTAAGAAGTGGTAAATATCTTCTTTTTCTCTTCTGTTACATATATTACAGAGTTGCGGCAAATCATCACGGTGCGGTATAAAATTTAAATGTAAAATTTCGACTCTGGCTCTAAATATAATACTTATTTGAGCGGATGAGTAATCACTAGAAAAGTAATTGACATCTGAAATCAACTCATGGTTTAAATTTTGGTAAATCATTCTTGATGCGGACGAATTTGCTTTTAAAAGATTTTCTACAAACATTGTATGATCTAGCTTGGCGATCACCTCTGCAAACTGGTCCTGCCTTTCACCAACATTGGTTAAGCTTAGAGACAATTTTTGCGATAAAGCGAATTGGTTCCACTCTTTAAACGGCGAGGCATTTGTTTGTAGGAATTTTTTCAAAATAGCTTTGTGAAGACATACATCATTTTTTTTCATAACTCCTGTAATGAAGTCAGTGTTCGCCTTCAAATTTTGTTTATATAATGGGGTTATACTTGACTCTACATATATTGCATATTTTGGTGTTGAATTGGCAATCGGAATAGCCGCTTAAAGAAATGCCTTTATAGGCTTTCAAAATCTTTGATGTTAATGTATCCGAAAACTTGTCCACCATAGGACATACAAGACATTACTGTTGCATTAAAAACTCGGTAGTTAGATGCCAGATAAATATTTTGGCTAGAGAAAAACTGTGTTCACATCATATTAAGTGCCAATTTAACTTCATTACTTTTTGCTTTAGAATGTTTGATAAAGCTCAAGTTATTTGTTAATAAAACTCATAAATACTTGAACTCTTGTACAACCTCGATCTGAACGTCATTAAGGGACCATTTTCTCCAGGCCTTCTTCTGGTTTGTGTCGCTTCAAAAATTACAATTTTAGTTTCTTGTACATTTATTTGCAGACCCCAAGTCGCACAAAATGAACTAAGGCGGCTTAATTGCAATTGTAGCAAGCCAGAATTGTCAGCAAACATTGTCAAATCATCAGCATAAAGCAAGACCTTAACTACAGTGTTAGCAAAAAGGACTCATCCTGGAAGAAGGTCACAGATTTCATCTATTAATAAGGCAAACAGTATTGGCCTGGGGATACATCCTTGAGGAGCACCTGCTCTTGTTTTAAACCCTTCCGAGAACTCGTGCCCGTCCCAAACTCTTACTTTTGTCGATGAGATTAGCCTGGCAAACATTACCAGAAAATTTCGCGATATACCTAAACATGATAATTTGTAAATTAAAGCTTGTCTGTCGACTTTGTGAAAACCAGCTTTGAAATCAACAAAGCAAGTGTATAGTTTTTTCTTGTTATCAATGAATTTTCTGGCTAGACTGGAGATAACAAAGATATGGTCCATAGTCGAAAATCCTGTACGAAAACCAGCTTGAAAAATACTTAGACGCCCAAATTTTCCTTACTGTATTTAAGATCGAGATACCCCTATAATTTTCTGCAACATTTGTATCACCTTTTTGAAAATTGCGAAACTAACAGATTCATTAAAACTACTGGGTACATCTGCATCGTTTTACAGTCGGTTAAAAAATACAACGATTTAATTTTTGAGTTCAGTAGAACTGTTTTTGTAAAACTCTGCTGGTATGCCGTCCGCGCCTGGTGCTTTATTGTTTTTAATTTTTGAAGCGTTGCTTCTAACTCTGTTAGTGAGATATCTTTATCCAGTTCACTTACTGCAAAGTTATGTAAAGCGTAATCGAAGGTGTGAAGACCTTCGTCAGCTGTGAGTAGCATTTTAAAATGAGCTGCTTACGTCTCAGCTTCCAAAGAGTACTTCTTACCCCGATTTAGCCCACCAATTGTATTCACAATATCCCAAAAGGATTTGGAATGCCTACAACTTTCTAATCTTATGGCCAAGTTTTTTAAATAATTTGTCCTTTTAGATGAACATCGATCTAAAAAGTCTTAAATATACAAATGAGAGCTTGCGTATGTATCCGCAGTCTTTGTCAAACCACTTATTTGCAGATCCAAGAGTATGTGTGCTCTTGAGAGCAAAAGGGGCAGCGGCTTTTATGACCTTCACTATACTTTCACATGCCTCTTCAACTGAGTGTGATGATTGCTGATCTATGGTATGCAATTTAAGGCTTAAAAGCCTTTTGTAGAGTGCCGCCTTGATCCCGGACCATTTGAGCCTACTAAAGCTTGATGGGTTCAATTGTTAAATTAACTCTGGCAATTTAATCTTACCACTATTGGAAAATGTCCTGAAAAGTTAGCTAAATCCACATCAAGATATTCCAGCATGTTCAGCCAGTTGCCTGATATATCTGCAAAATCAATAACCGATTGACCTTGACTACTAACAAAAGTAAATTCCGCACGCGCATCGATTTAAGAACACCAATTAAGTACTGTAACACCAAATAGTACGAAAAATTCTGTTAAACTGTGTTCAATAGGGTTCAAAATTGAATCTTTAGAGTTTCTTTGATCTTCTAGTGCGGCTCGCGATTGTAAAAAATGAACAGTTGAGTTTTGATATCCCCAATTCTAGCATTTATATCTCCAAAAATCATACAATTTTCAAAAGAGGTATTATTCATAAAATCTCCAAGAGCATCGAATTCGTTTAGCCAATTATTGAAATTTAAGTAGACGGGAATAATAAAATGATTAAAGCTGGTGTTAGCCACATGTAAAATGATTTTTTGATCAATAATTTTAAATTTAACTAAATTTCCCCATAAATATTTTTTAATACCATATAAAATACCCCCACTATCTCTTCCATATAAATTTGGTCTAACTGCAATTGTAAACATTACTCTGAAATCTTTGAAAAACTCAATAAATTTATTTTCGTTTTTTTGCTCTAAAAATATTTGAATTAGAATTATTATATCAAATTGTTGTAAATAATGAAAAAAATCTGGTTGTAAAAGTTTACTTTTGCGACCAGTAATATTATGCGAACATATAGTTAAGTTGTGAAAATTAATTAAATTATGGCAGACGACAGAATTTACCTATTGTATATTCCCTCTTTGATGCTGCATCGTCTCACTTTCAGGAGGCGCTCGTTGTGATTCGTAACCAGAAGAAGATGGCACATTTGAAACCGAAGCTAAATTCACTTCCTCGCTGCAGTCAAAGAGGTCGTAGCAACTTTCCCCAAAGGAATTTTTCACAAATGTCATCTCGGCTGCTGTTTTGACATCAAGCCTCGTGAAACTTTGTAAACAAAGTTTTGATTGTTTATTTGCATTTTATTTTCTCCTTTAATTTGTATTTTCACGTTCCTATTAATTTGCATGAGTTTGATTTTTATTGCCACTAAATTTTGTTGTTTTTTCCGGTACATAAGTGATTGCTCGCGAAATATGCTTATTCCGGAACTTTTCAGCTTGTGCGCGACCGCAATAAGCTTGTCTGTGTCCTCAGATAATAAAAGCTCCATGGTGACCCTAACCGCGTTGAGTGTTGTTGCTACGTATTTTCCAGGTAATTTTTAGTTGGACTTCTTCACCTTCGTTTAACTTCAGAAGCCACGCGCAAGTCTGTTTTGCTAATTGAATAATAAAACCTATATAGAGAGGCAGAATGTGGAACCATTAAGCTGGCCGACCTACTCATCTAGAAAATGCTTAGGGATGGTTGACAAGTCAAATATATAGATCAGGAGAACAATATTCGAGTATACCCGAAATAACCTAAGCCATCGAATTAGCTTGGACCTTGATTTCGCTAAATAATTTAGCCAATTTGTATGCATCGCTTCCAAACCAGATGTCTGAAGTTCTGCAGCAGAAAAGTGGCTCAACACACTATTAAAAAAATTGTTGTTTAATCAAAAATACCTTTAATACGTTAAATTTAAGTAATGTTTGAAATAAAAAGAATAAAAAATCTCTAAAATGACCCCGCATTATCACGGTTCTTAGTACATAGTTTTCAGCGACAGGCACCAGTGTGTTTGAAAAAGCACTCCCATAAGACCTGTACTGAAAATATAATTTGAACAGAGTATAGTATGCTTGGCTTAGGAGCAATGAATGACAGAAAACAGAACTAAGGGGTGTCCTATTAAAGTGGCGAGGAGTGTGTGTATAAGCAAACAATTATAAACACCTAAGGTCCTCGGCCATGTGTGTTTCTCTTTATCTTTCGTTCTGATTTCTCGGTTCTCGACCTTTGACTTTGAATTGTCATTGCTTAGGCACAAAAGTGAAACTGAATCGTATCAAATGGCTACAATTTAAGTTGCAGCTGTAGTACATCAAAAATTTTAAATTCCATGGTATAAAGAACACTGGTATGATATTCCGCATTTCATTATCCTATCTCTCTCGCACACATTGTCACCGAGTGTCGTAGTTCAGCATACGTTTGTTTTTGTTCCTAAATTTGTTTAGTGTGCATTTTTGTCACCAAGTGACGTGGGAAACGCTGAATATAATACCATGTACCTATTCCTTATTATTTTTATTACTAAAACGTTTTTTTCGAATATTTGTTGCTGTTGTTGCACAATCGATTTTTCATAGGATTGTTTTGAGACAGAATAGCTCCACTGTTAACGTAATAAGAACTATTTAGTTAGCTCGGATAAATTTATAAAAATCATAACATTTAAATCTTTAAGATTAATACGTTAATAAAAAACGTATGATTTGTCAGAATAATTTTTCTTTCTGAAATTACCTAGGTATTTACGATTTTCATTACACACGGCCTTATATTTTCCGCCACATTACATCGTACATTAATTGCCACAAAAATAGAAAAAAAGAAACAAATAAGTAGGTACCTACGAGTACCTACTAATAATGCGAAAACAAAACTACCCACAAAATTCATTATCTAAATTCGTATAGGATTAGCATTGTAGGTATACAGATACCATACAATAGAAGTAACAAATTCACAAATATTTGTATATTCAAGCAACACAAAAACAAAATCCATTCATATGTTATCTTCCAAGAAGGTCGAACTTTGTATTCCTCCTTGACTTTTCCTCGTTTAAAATATAAAAAAATGTGATTTCTAATACAACACCACATTTGGTTTTCTCTCTTAAACTCATTATTGCTATAGCTTAAATAAGACTAACTCAGCTCTTATTTTCCCCCTTTCTTTCTCTGCTCGCGCCTTCAATCAAAACCGAATATTCCGACACTAGCGCCATCACAAAGAGACTTACAAACACATTTTCATGTTCCATCGTAGCACTATAGTTCTTATAAAGGGGTATCAATTTTGCGGTTTAAAAGTGCAGGGCTAGAATTCGACATCTGTCTAACTAAGTTGTTGAACCAATTTTTTTTTCAGTTGAAAATCTGACATTTACGAAAATGGATCGCTTAACTATCGAACAATGCATACAAATTGTAAAAACCTACTACAAAAATGGTGATTCTGCCACAGCCACATATCGTGTTTTAAGAGGAGATTATGGTTTCCCTAATCGTCCAACTACGCAGCAAGCAATTGGCAAAATTATGAAGAAATTTGAAGAGACTGGATTGGTTACAGATATTGTAAGGCCTGTGCATCATCGTTTCGCTCGTACCACTGAAAATATCGCTGCTGTAAGTGAAAGTGTTGCCGAAGCCCCGAATGTGTCGATTCCTCGTCGTTCTCAGGAATTAGGACTGTCTTACGGCATATTATGGCGTATTTTGCATTTGGATCTACACCTACATCCATATAAAGTACAGCTCATAAAACAACTGAAGCCAGCTGACCATTCACAACGTCGTAGATACGTCGAATGGGTGCTTGAACAACAGGCGGTGGACGGCGATTTTTCGAACAGAATTTTCTTCAGCGACGAAGCACATTTCTCGCTCGGTGGGTATGTTAAACAAAATTTACATATTTGAGGTTCTGAGAATCGTCAAGTAATTGAAGAGAGGCCATTACATCCCCAATAAGTATCTTTTTGGTGCGCTCTTTGGTCCGGAGGTGTGATTGGACCTTACCTCTTCGAAAACGACGATGGAACGAGGGTCACCGTCAATTGGGAGCGTTATTGTCATGTGAAAACCGACTTTTTTTTGCCTGCTATTGAAGAATACGACTTGGAGAATATGTGGTTTCAACAAGACGGTGCCACATGCCACACAACTCGAGCGAATATGGCTTTATTGCAAGAGACATTTCCTGGCCGCGTAATTTCTCGTCGTGGCGATATTTACTGGCCGCTAATATCATGCGATTTGACACCGCTGGACATTTTTTTGTGGGGCTATGCGAAAGACTTAGCTTGTGCAGATAAACCTTTAACTCTTGAGCTCTTGAAAACCAATATTCGTCAAGTTATGGCTGAGATACCGCGTAATATTTGTCAAAAAGTGGTCGAAAATTACTTAAAAAAATCGATGCTTGCAACAATTCAAGTGGTGGTCATTTAAATGATGTAGAGTTTCACACATAATGCCAATGTTCAAACTTTATAATAAAAAAGAAATATGAAAAACAATATTTTATATGTGTTTTATTTACGTTTAATTTTGAAACCGCAAAATGGATAACCCACTATATGTCCAATGCTGTAACTTGTCCTTTTTTTATTTCTCCTCAGGGCGAGGTATAGAGTTACGCACCACCACAATCCATCCAATCAAACAACAACAAAAAAGCAAAACATCGTTTTTTTTTGTCTAGGTAGTTAGTTATTTTTTTGGTTGCTTTTGGTTGTAGGCGTCCATCTTTTTACCAACATGAAAACAAAAACGGAAAAGGATAAGTGCACAGACGTAGTCTATAAAATTAATTGTCGCGGAAATGCGGAGAAAATTGCAATCTTTCATATATCGGTACAATGAAACAACTTCTTCGGCAACGAATTTCCAACCACAAATCGGACATTTATGCAGGTTGGCTACCGGCTTTCGCCGTGGACAGACGTGTGCCTCGTCACACAACCAAAAAAGGTCCAAGCGAACAATTTCAATTATTAAAGCCTATTTGTTTTGGAAAACCTGTATTTTTTGTTTAAGTCTCTATTTCTATGATCCATTGGATTGATTCGTTTTTTATACAGTTTTCTTCTTCTTGGCATTGGAAGTTTTGCATTTTAATTATTGAAATCATTAAAAAAGGATACAAAAATTTAAAGGCATTTTGTTTTGTTTTATGTCCAAACTGAAAATGATATTTCGACACTATAATTTCCTTATGTGGGCTCTATTCAACCTATAAGCGCGTTCAGCTTATAATTGATCTATTTAACGTTGCATACGTTTTATAAATGAGATTTTCAATTTCGGACGCATTATTAGCAGTGCATAGCGCTATATACTTGCTGTAATGCAATTATAAATAAGACTGCAAATGTTTATACCTTCGCTGAATATAGAGCATGATGCCGTGGAAAAGAAGATTGTTTTAGGAAAAGCGAGGTGGTGGTGGGTAGTGTGGTCAATACATCCCTCCCCCATAAAAAGAAAGAAGTTCCATAGGTGGAATTTTCTGATAGGTTGATATGTAATCGAAGGGTCAGGATTTACATAATAGTTTCTATTATTTGAAATATTTACACATGATTATTAAAATGTGTCTTTATATATATTTTGTATACTAATTGTTATATCTTAAGTTTTTTTTTTTTAATATATAAGTTTTATTTTAATAAAAACTATGAGTTTTTTCTTTTTTAAAAATTTATTTATTTAGTCTTGTAACCTAGGGCGAGAGTAACTCGAAGACTGCCAACTTACTTAATTGTAACAAACAATATTTTATTTAGGTGCTATTTATATCTACAGTTTTGTTATCGTTATTGTTATAGCTACATGTGCTATGTTATCTTTTATTTAAGTATCTATGAGAATTAGCTATCTTGTTGCTTTGTTGCATGTGCTATGTTATCTTTCATTACAATATTTATGAGGATTGGCTATCTTGTTGCTTTGTTGCATGTGCTATGTTATCTTTTTTTACAATATTTATGAGGATTGGCTATCTTGTTACTTTGTTGCGGCTGCGTTATCTAATTTTGGTTTGTTGAACATGATTCTTATGCTGAAGATTTCTCTCTGTTGCTGGAGTGCATTTTGGTGCGTATATAACTCCTCCCCCCTTTGAATCGTCCATCTGATGAAACTCCAAATATGGTAGATTCACGGTAGTATTGGTGCTGAGTCTGTTATTTTTTCTTTTTAAGCCAATGAATATTACTATTACTAAGATTACAACTATTGATACAAATGTTAAACTATAGCTTATTGCTTTATGCCTTAATTCTATGTTGCTTAGCTCTTTTACATTTTGTACAGATTTATATTCAATTAAATCAATATCTTTGTTGTCTGTTGCAAATTTGTAATCTAATATTGGGACTATTAAGTCTCCAAGATATTCTTTTCGGTTAAATATTTTATTCTTTACTTGAAGTTTACAATTTCTTAATTTAATCAAATAATTTCCTTTAATAGTGTAGTTTAAATCATTACAGTTTTGATTAATAGGAGTTGGTTCAATATTCCTTATTACAATAAATTCTCCTTCTTCTTTTATTTCTGTGTGGTTATAATTAATTCTTTTACAATCTTTAAGTGGGTTTTGAAATATTCAATCGTTAATACATTCGTCTTTTATTAATTTTAATTTTTCTACTTCATTTTCTGGGGAATATGCTTTATTATTTTTCTCTAAAATTATGTTTGTGGTTAAGTCCAAAGTTTTATTATTAACAGGAAAATGTTTAATATAATATTTGTTATAGCGTTCAATTGCGAATTGGGGAATAGAAATTATTATTAAGATATTTACTTTGTAAACAACTAATTTGATCTTTAGGTGTTGTAATTTATCAAACGTTATGTTATTTTCTTGAATTTCTTCAAAAGTTAAAATGTCCTGAGTTAGCACACCTTTTCTACTTGTTAAAATAATATCCTCTATTTTTTCTAAAGCATATTTTACTTCATTAGTCTGATTAAAAAATTTTATTTCCGTTCGAAGGTCATTTACATCGCTTCTTTGGCTATTTAGTTCGTTGATTAAAGTTTTCTCTCTGTTTACTGTATCTATTAGTCTTTCAAATTGTTCATTGAAATGGTCGTTAATCTTTATCTGTTGGTTGTTATTTTTTATTATTTCTTCATTGTTTCCTTCATAAGCTTTCAGTCTATTTTCTATATCCTGTCGATCTCCATCATCGATGGTTCCAAAAAGAAACTTCATGCCTGATCCAATTAGACTTATAACTCCTCTTTTAACTATTTTATGGGGTATTAATGTTTGAATTTTACTTTCTAATTTTGTGATTTCAATAATTTGTTTGTATCGTTTGTTTGGAATCAGCCTATACTGTTCTTTAAGTTTAGATATTGCTTGCTCATATTTGGTAAAATTTATAACGTGCACTATTGTCTTGACATCCTCTATCAAATTAATTGATTCACTTTTTACTATCGCGAATTCCCGTGTAATTTCATACATTTGTATCTCTTGACTATAGGTCAACGTTGACAGACATAGAAATATTGCTATTATCAATTTTAATGGAATCATTTTTAAACTGTATATTTCTATTTCTAAATTGATCTTTGTGTAATTTTTGAGGCTCTCTATTTGGTCGTATTGTTATTTTGTTTTTATTAATTTCTAACACTTTCACTTTTTTGTGTTTTGTCTTCAACTTGTCGTATCGTTCTGAATTATTAATTTTTGTAAATCTAGGATCTATCTCCGTATCCTTTCTGTTTTTATGAATTTTATTTAAAACTTTTTCTTTAGTACTTTCAATTCTTTCAAATGAATATAAATTTATTGTCTGTTCTACCAAAATGTATATCACTTGGTTTTTCCCGTGTAGTCAAATGAATAGTGTTATTATAAACCTCTATGGTGCGAGTTACGTTATCGACTAAATTTGGTTTATGTTTTTCAAAAAGTCGAATGTGCTCGTTTAGAGTGGAATGTAGACGTTCTATGCCTGAGTTGCCTGTGTGGCAATAAGGCGTGATTAAATGATTCATTATATCGTTATCTTTGCGATATTGTTGTATTGTATATGAAAGAAAAGGTCTATCGTTATCGGTCGTTAAGACTTTTGGATAACCTAAGCAAATGAATATCTTTGTCATTGCTGTTATAACGTTAGCTTGGGTTTTTGTTTCTAGTCTTTCTAATGCGATAAATTTAGAGAATTTATCAATGCATGTTAGGTAGTTCTCATTTCTAGGAATGGGCCAAATGTCCATATGATAATGTATGTGGGGACCTGTTGGTGTTGGAGTATTTCATATGGGAGTTTTAGTGGATTTCTTTCTATTTTAAGATTGCAAGTTTCTCAATTATTGATTATTTTATTTATTTTTTCTCTAAGATTTGGTGTATAATAGGTTCTAATGATTTCTAAGTACGTCTTTTCTATACCGATATGATTGTATTTTTTGTGAGTGTTATTAATTACTTCTTCAGTTTCTGGGGAATGTAAGTTCATTAAGTTGGACATGGTTCTGTATAGTTTTTGTTTGTTATGGTGTTGCTTCCAGTATTCTTGGAATTTGAGAAATAGTTCATCGTTTGTTTCGTATCTATTTAGTGGTAAGTCATCATTATCAAAAAATATTGCGTTAGTTATTGCTATGTCGCATTCTGAAATTATTTGTTCAAAGTCTTTAGAGGTAAAATCCTTTCTTGTAATTACTATTTGTTTTTTTTTCTCGGGAATCTACCTTTGTTGTTTTAACAATTATTTGGCTTTCAAACATATTGAGGGGCTTATCTGTTATTGGGATAAGATCTTAACTGTCTGATTCATTGACATGCTGGGTGCTCACGAGTTCTTCTTCAAATGCATTTATCTGCTTAGTTTTAGTTCTTGAAAAAGCATCAGCGACTTTATTTACCTTGCCTTGGATGTATTCGATATCGAAGTCGTATTCTTCGAACTTAATCTTCCATCGTTGTAATTTTGAATTAGGTTCTTTTAAGTTTTGGAGTCAAACTAGAGACCTATGGTCTGTTGATATTTTGAATTTTCTACCGTAAATGTAATGTATAAACTGTTTGGTGGCCCAAACGATTGCTTAAAGTTCCTTCTCTATGGTTGAGTAATTACACTCATGTTTATTCAAAGTGCGTGAAGCAAAAGATAATGGTCCGTGGAACTGACTGCGCCGATAGCGAAGTTGCTAGCATCGGTTGTCAGTGTGAATTCTTTTGTACAAATCTGGGTGTCTGTTTATCAATGTATCTTGCAATGCTATTTTTAACTTATTGAACGCGCCAATGTATTTTTCATTTTTTAAATCTATTTTGGAACCTTTCTTCAGGTACAGGGTCATAGGTTTTATTATCTTTGCGTAGTCTTCTATGAACTTGCGATAGTAACCAGTAAGACCTAAAAATGATTGTATTTCTTTAATCGTAGTTGTAAGGGAAAATCTTTAATTGTTTGAATTTTAGATGGGTTTGGTTTTATGCCTTCTGGCGTGATTATATAACCTACAAATTCACTTTCTTTTTTTAAGAAAATCGCATTTGTTTAGTGAAACTTTAAGATTAACTTTTCATTATCTTTCAAATATTAATTTTAAGTGGTACATATGTTCTTGAAGGGAAGCTGAGAAAATAATAATGTCGTCTAGGTATACGTAGCATATTTTGCCAATGTAATCGCCTAAAACTTCATTCATCATCCGCTGAAATGTTGCGGGTGCATTTTTTAAACCGAATGGCATAAGCATCCCTTCGTAATGGCCGGATAGAGTACTGAAAGCTGTTTTTCTCGGTTTTCAGGATCAATTACAATTTGGTAAAAACCTTTCGTTAGGTCCAGCGTGGAAAAATAGTTTGCACGTCGCATCTTATCTAAAATATCATCTATGAGTGAGATCGGGTATTTATCTTCTTTTGTAATCTTGTTTAGTTTTCTATAGTCTATTCCTATTCCCTATTCTTTATTGCCTATCTTATCTGTTTTCTTAGGTACAACCCAAATCGGAGAATTATAGTGAGAAGTTGAATGTTTAATGATACCTTGATCCAATAGTTCTTGAATCTGATCCTTTACTTCATTTTTGTGTATAGGATATTTATAGATTCTAGTGAAAATTGCAGAATTATCCTGAACTGGTAGCTTATGTTTAACGTGTGATGTAAAAGAGAGATCATCGCCTTTGTGGAAGAATACGTCTGAATATTCGTTTAAAGTTTGAAATAGAATTTTTTTCTCTAATAAATTCATGTGGTCTATATTTTTCTTTTCAAATTCGTCGAAAATAGTGTCGTGAGGCGTTAAGCCATTTAAGTGATTTATCTCCTCGGAATAATCACGTTCATCTGTTTCTTCAAAAAAGATTGGTATTTTAGTTCCGTTTAGTTCAAATATTTTAGTTGCATAGTCAATTTTTCCATTGTTTGGTATAATAATGTTGTTGCCAATGATGCCGTTAAGGCTCTGACTGAAAGTCATTAACTGAAATAAACAGTCTTCATTAACTTTCCAAATGAATTTTTCTCTTGGTAGGAGTACTTCTTTTTCAACTAAGATTGGGTTTCCTACGGTATTAATTTTTAATGGTTCTGCTCGTATTTTAATTAGATTTTGAGAAGCGTCTTTCTCGTTTAATATACTATTCGTCGCTCCTGTGCCGATTATCATTCTTAATATCCTGCCTGCTTTTTCTATCCGAACAACAGGCAATCCGAGGCTGGTACTTGAAAATTTTCTGTTTCATTATTTGTTTTTGGATATCCCGCAGGGTTATTATTAATATTAGTATTTGTTTCTAAATATCCCGCAGGATCAGTTTTTGGGCTTACATTTTTATTGTAGTTTACCTGCCTATTGAATAGATTAGGATTCCTCCTGAATTGGCTCGAGCCTGGATCGACTTCCATGGGCTCATTTTCTTGATTATTATAGTTTCTATTAGGGTTACGATTATTTTGGAATGGGGGTCTAAAGTTATTTTGATTATTGAAGTGATTGTAGGGCTGTCTAAAATTTTTCTGTCTAAAGTTGGTATTAAAATTATTTCTAAATTGTTCTGAATTATTCTGAGAATTATTCTGAGAGTTATTCTGAGAATTAGTCTGAGGTCTAAAAGAATTATTATTATATTGTTGTGGGATGTAAAGTTTAGGTGGGAAGTTTCTATTAATCATCTGGCGTTTTTGTTTTCTTTCTTCAAAAGGATTTGAATTAACAAAACCGGTTTCAGTTAGCTGATGTAAAGCTTCTTGTAAGCTGGTAGGCTTGAGAGCAAAAAGGATGGTACGCACATGTACTGGTAGTTTTTCTTTAAAAATATTTAAAGCCGTTAAATTATTACTATCTACTTCATGTGTTTTATCTTCTTGTACACTTTTTTGATTAAGATCACAAAGTGTTTTTTTGGATGTCATTATAAAATCTAAGAATATTGCCTCTAAAACATATCTGTCTAAGTTCTTCATACAACTGAATGCTATTTTTAAAGCCGCCAAAATTAGAGATCAACATCGCTTTGATGTCGGTCCATTTCTGTTAGTGAGGGTGTATCTCAATGCAGCGGTTAGCTTTTCCTATGAATTTCGATTTAAGGATATTAATGCACATGATTTGGCTCTGATTATCATATTCATTCAAGATTGGAATAATTCCGTCAACATTTGCAAGAAATGTGTATAAATCTTATGTCCTTCCATCGAAAGGACTTAACTTCTCTATATTTTTCAGAGGGTCGGGCGTTAAGCTCTTCTTGGCTGTACCTTGATCATTATTTTCTAAGGACATTTTGTTAGTATTCTGGTAATGGATTTCTAATTTCAACTCACTTTTATTGTTATTGTCTGCTATAGTTTTTTCACCGCCAAAATTATTTTCAATATTAATTTTTAATTTATTGTTTTCAAAATTTTCAAATTTATTATTTTCTGCTTCTTCTCCTGATGATGATTCTTCGGCAGTATGTCTGTTGTTAGTTTTAATCCACTTCTTATTTTTAAATTTTCTGAACATCTATTCTTCTTAAGTCGGGGCTCGGATGACGATTTATTTTTGTTTTTATTTTCTTCTTTATTTGCAATTTTTATTTTCACTTAATCTACTGTTTGTTTTGATTAGTTTTCCCCTATGGACTTTCTGACATACAGCATATACGTTGGTTGAGTCATGGACTAATCAGGATTCACTGAACAGATTTAAAATCTTTATGTTCACTGAATTGATTTAAATTATTTAAATGTTTTCCGTCAATGTTGGTACGGTTTTTCACTGAAATAATTAAGGATGTCGCGGTTCCGATTTTGTTATTAATTCAAATATTCGTTTAAACTTTTTCGCAGGAAAACTTTTATTTGAAAATTAAATTCACTGTACCGGAACGGATTGTAGATTTTTACAGGATAGAATCAATTTAACTCTATCCTACCGACTGCGACAATTTTGTTTTAATAAAAACTATGAGTTTTTTTCTTTTTTAAAAATGTATTAGTCTTATAACCAAGGGCGAGAGTACCTCGAAGACTGCCAACTTACTTAATTCAAAGAAACAATATTTTATTTAGGTGGTATTTATATCTAAAGTTTTGTTATCTTTATTGTTACAGCTGCATGTGCTATGTTATCTTTTATTACAATATTTATGAGGATTGGCTATCTTGTTGCTTTGTTGCATGTGCTATGTTATCATTTATTACAATATTTATGAGGATTGGCAATATTGTTACTTTGTTGCGGCTGCGTTATCTAATTTTGTTTTGTTGAACATGATGTCATTCTTATCATGCTGAAGATTTGTCTCTGTTGCCTGAGTGCATTTTGGAGCATGTATAACTTATATAAATTATTTTTTTTTTACAAAATATAGCTAGATATAGATAACTTAATTAATATTGGTTTGATATTCATTCTTTTTTTTTATATTCATTTCTCGATTTTCTTTTGAAAAATGGCAGTAGTTTTTTTTTGCTTATCAATATTTCTTGGTTTGTTATTCTTTTTTTTCAAGCGCAGTAACCAGAATACAAGGATTAAAAAAGAGTATTGAATGTAAAACTGCATGGAAAATATTTTGAGAGATTTAATGTGTATTTAGAGTTTAACTCGTTAAGTAGTTGTAAATTTTTGTTGTGTAATAGTTTATATTTTTTTCCCATCCTAACAACTGTATTTTCATCCGAAAGGATTCTAATTACCTCGTACGGGCCATCACATAGGGTTCACAGTTTGTTCTGTGTAGATTGGTTTTTTACTAGGACTTTAACACCTATATTAAATAATTTAGTTTTAAAATTTTTATCATAAATAACTTTTGATTTCTCTTTTGTCTTTATAAGGATAGAGTTTGCAGTCTCATATCTTATTAGCAATAGGGCGGTATTTGGAAATTTCTTTCTTGGGGCTTTTTTTTCTTTTTCCAAAATGCAGGAAAACTCCAAGCGAGAGTGAAAGTTGAAATAGAGCGGTCAGGGGTTCAACTAAGTGTAAACAGCTATTTTTTAGGATTATAAAAGCCACCCCGTCAGCACCAGCAGAATAATCGTCTTTTAGATTACTTCTTTTATTTCATAAAGACCGCAAGTCACTATTTTACAGGGAGGAGAATATTGATTTTTTTTTTTGAACTAAAGGAACAGATAGGGTAAGGCAATTAGGAACGGTAGAAAAGAAATTGCATAGGGCGATGTCAATGTGAGCGGTGAGAAGTATGCTATTAAAGTCAGTAGATCTAAGCAAGCTGTTGAGCACAGGTATATTAGCTTTCCGAAAATTGAATATCAGTTGATTTTCAGATAGGTTATGTTTCTGGGAAAATTCGTAAGAAAAAGACAGGAAAAGGGGAGGATGATATGAGTCAAATTTAGATAAGAGATTATCACAAGCGGGTACCACACAACTGTCGACATCAGAAGAAAATATGAGATCGAGTTGACGACCTAAATTATTTTTGACACCGCTTAATTGGTAAAGATCTAAGTCTAAGAGGAAATCGGTAAATAGAATTTCGGATGTGGGATTTAGGGTTATGTGAGAGGACCCATTAAAGACTTGGAAAGTTGAAGTCGCCAACAATTATGACGACATCGGAGGATTCAGCAGCATCAGAAGTGGAATCGAAAGCATCAAGAGCTAGCTGATAGCATTAAATAGGCTGAGGAGGTCGGATATAACAGCAAATTTGGAAGACTGAGGTTTTTGAAATAGTTAATTTGACTCGAACAAACTCAAAAGAGGTAGAATGGGAGGTTTTAAATAGCGTTGAATCATAACGATTGTGAATTGCAAATAAGACAACACGGCCAAAGTCTCAGTATCATTCGAGGAACTGCCAAGCCGAAAGGTATTGAAATGAAATGGTAAGAGCTCATTATCGTTTATATCAGCAGACAAATTTGTTTCAGTTAGCACAAACTTGTCGGAGGGGAGCTTATGTGAGTTAAGAAAGACGGAGGCGGTTTTGGAACGAAGTATTTGTAATCTAGCCTTCAGTTCGTTGACGTAATTATCATAATTATATCATATTTTAGGTTTTTGTGACAAAACAATTCAAATACTAGCCGGAAATCCGTACTAGAGTTCATAAGGCGAGAACCCAGTACTACTATGTGGCATTTTATTATATACAAACATAGAATAGGGTATCCATGTATCCCAAGATAATGGATCTTGATTTACATAGTGCCTAAATTATTCAGCTAGTGTCCTATGACTTCTTTCCAAAGCATAATACTACACATTTCTTTGAAAAGTTCACTTATAATATTTGTTCCTTGATCTGTTAAAAGAGAGATGGGGATACCGTGACAAATTATATTTGCTACGAATGATCTAGCTACAGTTACTGCTTCGGCATTTTCCATTGGCATTGCTTACGGAAATTTTGTGAAATCATCCTGAAACGTAAGTAGATATTTGTGTCCATTATAACTAACAGGAATTGGTCCAACTATGTTTAAAGCGACTCTTTCGGGTGGCTTAACACTAGTTGTTATTTTCATTTGGATAGGTGGATTTCGTCTACTTTTGTTCAGGTAACATAATGTACATTTGCTAACATAAATGCGTACATCAGTTTTCATGTTTGGCCAAAAGTACTTCGCCTTTAGTCTGTTATACATTCTTGCGACACCTTGATGTCCTCCGAAAGGAGATTCATGTTATACGGACAAAATGTTTGCAATTGAATTTGATTCATTTAATCTTATTCTTTGGTCAATGTGTACGTATTTATTTAAGATAATATCCTCAAAAACTTTGTTGAGTATATTCTTGAAACTGTGCCTTACCTGATTATAAGATAAGATAAGATTGGGTCTTTATTTTTTTCAAATGATATAAAATAGTAAGCCGTCTGCCGGAAAAATTCATAAAATTAAAACAACAATACAATTAAGAGAGAAAATTATTACTACAGATAATTTTAATGCATACTAGATAGTATTTAAAATAAAAAAAAAAACAATAATATTAGCGCGACTTTTAGTTTAGTCAAAACAAATGAATAAATATTTAAAAATGTTTGTAATGCAAAAGTTTAATTTTATATTTAAATCAAAACAGTTTTAATAAAGCGACTTTTAGTTTAGTCAAAAACAAAAGGCTTTCAGTTCAGCTAAAACAAAAAAAAATATAAAAGAGTTACATTTCTATAAGTTGCTAAAAATAAAAGAAGAAAATAGAAAGAAGAACTCCATATATTTACTTATTTTTTTATAAGTATATAAAAACTTTTAGTTTGGCTAAAACAGCAAAATAAGAGTTATATCTGAAAAGATAACTCAAAACAAATTCAAATATTCACTTCGGAAATTTCTTGCATGTGAGACATAGCGTATAAGAGGCTTCCAACCATAGTCTCCGTTTAGAATTCTGACACATTCTGATAACGAAAGAAAACTACAACTAAAATAAAGCCTTCGAATCTCCTGTAAGATTGGACAAATGCCTAAAAAATGTAAAACATCCTTGTTGCAGAGTGAACACAGAGGGTTAAGATCTGTTCTATGTGGTCTATAATTAAAATCAAGCATTTCTCTTCTTATTTTGAAAATAAGACTGATTTCAAGTAATTTGAACTCTTCTCTAAAACAGTTCTTTACCCGGAGTTAAAAAATTAAGTTGTGTGTAAGAACATCTGGATGTCGATTCTGTCCCCCTCATAAAACACAGCTGGTACATTTTACCATCTATGGAAGAAATACAGTCGTAAAGTGAATTTTTCAGTTGTTCTACATTGTTCACTTTCAAAGATATTGCCAAGTTATGTGATATAGCAAGACCAAACCAATACTTGATTGGGATATAACCGCATCGAAATGAAATAAGGAGGATCCTCTTTTGCAAGTTTTGTTCAGATCGATTCATTACTTTTAAAATATAATCCGCATTAGTCTTTAAGTTTTTAAGGAATATTTGAGGCAAACTAGATTATAGGTGAATAGCGTAGGTCGGAGTGTTAAAAGGTAACCTAAAAATTCTCTTGAAAAAATACTTTTGTATCTGTTCGTACCCATATTCTTCATTCCCATAACAAAAACAACTATTCACAGTGGCGTTGAACACTTTGAATTTAGATACAGGGCCCACGTTTTTGTTGGCAAAAAACTGGGACCACATTGTATTTATTGCAGATTTTTCAGCCCTTATTTTTGCCTCTATATATGTACGTGAACATTCAGGTTATATGTCATTATATATCCAAGATACTTAAACTCATCTACAACTTCAATTATCTCACCATCTAATGTCCGGTTCCGTGTATAACCAATGTATCTATTACGAGACCTGAATACCATTATTTTTGATGTTGCAGTATTTATCTTAAGATCCCACATAATACAAAACTCATTTAGCTTGTTAATTTAAAGTTGTAGAGTTAGCGGATTTTCCGACAAAATAACGAGATCGTCTGCGTAGAGTAAAGCTTTAACATTTACATCTCCAAAGAGTATGCCCCCAGGTATGTGGTTCTCGACATCGTTTATAAATATTGCGAACATGAGCGGGCTGAAAACACATCCCTGAGGAACACCTGTTGCACATTTAAATTGCTTTGATTTTTTGGTACTGTTCTGTACAGATGAGGTCATGTTTTTAAGAATTTTTTTATACACTCTAATAAATTTGGTCGACACTCCAACTGCTGAGAGCTTATAAAGAAGAGAACTTCTATTGATATTATCGAAAGCAGCTTTTAAGTCGACGAAAACACTTATTTTTATCAATAAAATGCCTGGCAATAGTGCTGAGTGCAAAAATTTGATCAATGTTTGAAACGTTGGCTCGAAAACCAGCATTATAATAACTAATGATGTTATTTTGTGTGACCCAGTTCACAAGTCTTGCATATAGTATATGCGTAAGCACTTTTGTTAACGAGCTTAGGACAGCAATACCTTGATTATCTGAGATAGGTAGCGAGAAAGCTATTTTTTTTAAATTTTTTTTGTCTATTAATGGTTTGAGGCTTTTCTCGGCTTTCTATTCGTCTGAATGGTATTGGTAAAGTGACTACTATCAACTCCTATACGAGACTTGAGAAACTGTCTATAATTTTATTTGGGGATTGCTCGTCTGTCGAGTCTATAAGTGGTAGAAATATTATTTTAATACTTTTATTATTATTTATGGATTCATATCTTTCAATTATATTACATTTGGATCTGGGGAGAACAGTTATATTAGGATATATTCCTTGGTCTTGGATTTGATCCTCATATACTTTTTGTTTTTGGGCTCGAGTTAGTACTAACCTATGTTTCGACTTAAGGCGTCGGCGTTTAAGTTTATTTTATCCGGTTTATGATTAATGGTATAATCGTATTCTTATAGTAAAATTTTCCATCTGGTTAACCCGGACATAGGATCCGTTCTGGAGAAAAGCCATTGTAAAGGCTTATGATCTGTGCAAATAGTGAAATGTTTTCCGTAAATATAAGGACGAAATTGTTGTATAGCGTAAGCGATTGCTAATAATTCTTTTTCGGCTGTATTATATTTAGCTTCCGCATCATTTAGTGATCTATTTGCAAAGGATATTGGCT
This sequence comes from Philhelius pedissequus, assembly GCA_910595825.1. Classification (NCBI taxonomy): domain Eukaryota; kingdom Metazoa; phylum Arthropoda; class Insecta; order Diptera; family Syrphidae; genus Philhelius; species Philhelius pedissequus. Next base: position 182,987,621 of record OU343160.1, read on the forward strand.
TATCTTGGCCGATGGGACCTTGAGACTAAACAGCTCCTATTCTGACATTACTAGCATCTGCTGGTACAATAAATTCCTCTTTAAAATTCGGATTGGATAAAACAGGGGATTTATAACTTTATTTTTGAGAACTCTGAATGCTTCATCGCAAAAGGCATCCCATTTAAAAATTGAATTTTCCTTTAATAATTTCGTGAGAGGTTTTAATATTGTAGAACAATTTTCTATAAACTTCCTGCATTAACCAACAAAACCTCGAAAATACTTTATGCCTTAAGCGTTTTTGGGTGCAGGATAAGCTCAGACGGTTTTAATTTTTCTCGGATCTGGTTTAAGTCCGTCTTCAGAAATAAGATGCCCGATGTACATGCGTTCTTGTTTAAGAAAATTGCATTTTCCTGGTTGTAATTTCATATTATGCCTACATAATTGATTAAATATTTTCCTCAATTTGGAGTTATGATCATTAAGATCATACCCATAAAGTCCATATAGAGAAAACAGTCAAAACCTTCTAGACCAGTAAGGACAGTGTTCGTCAGACGTTGAAACGTAGCAGGGGCATTTTTTAATCCAAATGGCATGCGATTGTACTCTTAATGTCCAAAGGGAGTGCAAAATGCGGCCTTGCATCGAACCTTATCATCCATTAAAGTCCTGTGAAAACCTTTAGCCAAATCTATTGTACTGAAATATTTTGCTCACCCTAATTGATCGAATATGGCACTTATATTTGGCAATGGATTAAGCATCGCCGATAATTAAATCATTCAATTTACTGAAATCAACAACTACCCTCCAACGCTTGCTTCAACCCCTTCCTGTTTTTTTGGGATCGAGTAGCAATGGTGACTTCCAGGGCCTAGAGCTTGGACGCCCGATATCATTGTACATAACTTCCTGTACTTGTATGTATATTTTTTCCTTCTGGCTCACTGGAAGTCGATATGGTTTAATGAAAAGAGGAGGTATGTTCTCAACATTACCTTTTTTATGTTGAATATAATTGGTATTGGTTAAGTGATATCCCTCCAGAATAAATAAATAGTGGTGCTCTCTACAGTTCTCGAGGATAGAATCCTTCTCTTCTGTATTACAGTTGTCTAGTAACAACATGGATTCCAATTGGATGGATTCCAATTAATTAAATTATGAATATTAATTGTTTTTTCTACCCCTAGGGTATTCATTGCTATAATTTTAATTTTTTTTATTGAAAGGTCTTACTGGAGAGATTTGTTGTTTTTTGATAACAATGTCTTGCAGATTCTCATCATTCACTTCAAATGGAATTTCGACCATTTGTTGACTCCGGGGTGAAAGAGTAATTTGTGAGTTTACATTCAATGTACTTCTGAAATTTAATTTTACTGACGTAGTCTTATGTAATGCTATGTCTTTATTAATTATTGCTTAGTTTCGTCTTTTTTTAATTTATCCCTGCTACACAATTTTTTGACGCAGTCTTAATGGTATTTAATTTTTTATTAGTTTTTCCCATTTGTACATTTAATGAAGATGAGTTATCAGAATCCATATTCAACTTTAGTTTACAGGTTTCACTTTCGGCTTTCGCACGTTCGTTGAGTTTATGGTTAATGGTGACTTTATCGGATTTTGTAACTGAGTCGTTCTTCTTTGTTATACCATTACCTCTAGTTTCGAAGTCATATTATTATAATTTAAATTGATTTTATTTAGTTCAAGGTACTTTTGTTTACATATTGGAATTTTTATAGCATTTTCATTATAATCTATTACGCATTTGTATTGAGATAGGAAATCATTTTCTAGTATACTGTCATATAGAAGATTTATTTGATCGGTAAGTATGTGGAACGGATGTTTCAAGATCATCGTGTGATCTGTAGTTTTAAATTCTTATTCACCGTATAACATGCCCTGGGTTTTTAATGACTCCCCGGATAAGGTAGATATTTTGCAAAGATTTTATTGTTTTCAAAAGCATAAGTATTTTTTATAAGGTTAATTTCTGCTCCCGTATCAATTAATAAGGCTATATATATTTTTTTCGGCTAAATGGTTTACGTATCGTTGGCTCTTTGAATTCAGGACAGAACGATAGGTGGAACTTTATATTTAATGGTTGTTGTGGTGTATTTCGGCTGTTGTACTCACTCGAAAGGGGTCGCTGCTTGTCTCCTCTCGAATAAAATGGTTTTACGATACCTGTGCCTGATCGATATTGGCTGGAAGCACCATGGTTATCGTTTCGAATTTTTATATTTATCGACCTTAAATCTCTGATGGAACTGACGGGTCCCGCTCCATCTACTTGCGGTGCATAGATTGTTCCAGATCGCATTCTGCAATTGTTTTCTGTGTGGTTTCGTCTTGCACAGTAAGTACACTTGAGATACAGTACTTCTCTTTTTACCATTTGCCTGTTTTGGGAGTTTTAGGGTTCCGGAAATTGTACCTTGAAATGACTAGCGCTTTTGTTGGGCATTCAAAGTCATTAAATGATACGAAAAACTGCTTTAAAAGCAAGTATGTAATCATACAAAACTGAATTTAATACAACTAAGAATTGACCAGTGTCAAAATATTTCACATAAAAAATCTCCCTCCTTATAGGAACAACACAAAAATTGGCTTATAAACGAGTAAGGAGAAAATAAGAAAGGACCCGAATAAACAACAACAAACTTGTGTGGCTAATAAGAGCGCTAGTCGTTTCAATGCAATTGATAAACAAAAAACCTTCACTAGGTTGGATCTGATCATGTGAGCTCGGTGGCGTGATGCGAAGTGCGTTGGCTACTAAGCGGCTGGTCATGGTTCAATACATGATGAAGGCACAAGAAGTTTTTCAATTAAAATGAAAAAGTAGACCAGCACCTCTAGAGCAAAGGAATCTGATGATCGACCTTGGCACGACGTGAAATAGCTATAATTCCAGCCAAAAATAATTGAGAAAAAACTTGGTTGTAACACACTCAAGTTGTTGTTGGACATTCAAAGTCATTAAATGATACGATGTTTACTACACTCCATCTGAGTGCCGCTTGCACTTGACTTTGGATTTTAATAATTATGTATCCATTGTCATCGTATTGGCACTTGACTACAGAATGAGTATGACATAGAAGTCAATTGCGTTAGAAATGTATCTATTAATGCAGGTATACAAGCGAATGCAATGGGAATTCCATATTGTGTACGAAAGTAAAGAATATGATTGAGTGGGTATGGCATAAACCCTCATTAATAAAAACGCTTAGTCCGCCTTTAGTCCATGGACTTACAAAACCATGGAATAAGAGTTAGACCATGGAGTGAAATTTCCAATGAATAAAAAATCGAACAAAATCTTCTACAACAAGTATCAATTCTACCTATTTTTATTCTATGTCCCTGTAAATTCTATTCTTAAATGTCAATTCTTAGTCCTTCGCTAGACAACCATCTTTCATGGTTTTCATGTTTATGCCTTCGCTGAGTCTAGAGCATGATGCCGTGGAAAAGAAGATTGTCTTAGGAATAGCGAGGTGGTGGTGTGTAGTGCGGCCACTACAATGTAAATAAGTAAGTACTACCTTACTGTACTTTTATTTTGTTGTATATTTATATTCATTATTATATTAAAATGTTTGCTCGAAATGACATAACTTCAATACAAAATAAAATGCACGACTGGATCGCACGTACTCGCTCTTATGTTTGATCACATGTTAAGCACAAGATTTTTTTTAGAAACAGCTCAATATATTTTTAGTCTTTTACTTATTTTTTATATACAATATTTCGTAAATTTTTTTCTACAACAAGTTTTATTATAATAATTTTATGTATTTAAAAATATAAATTTAAAAACTGAATTTCAAAAAAAAGTCCACCCATTTTCGAAATACTGAATTTTCAAAAAATGGCCAAAATCAAGAAAATGTTTGTTTGTCAGGTACCGTTAATAATAAAATATGTAATCAAATTTTTTAACCAAAATGTAGATTATATCTTGAGTAGTTCACATGTTTTTTCATCAAAATGGTTATGGCCGTTTTCGAGATAATTGAGATGATAGAAAAAATAGTATGGAAAGTACCGTTCAACTAACGGCACTGGGCCTAGAAACATGATTCAAAAATCTATTTTAGACAAACACATAAGACGCTTAAATACCAAAGTTTGAAGAAAATCGTTTCAGCCGCTTAGGCTGTGTGGGGCGTTGTACAGACGGAGTTGAGGGACTCAATTTTTTGGTGTTCTCTATCATCATAATGTCAAGTTTGATTAAAATCTCATGTTCGATTTTTGCAAAACTTGCTCTATACCTAGTACCTACATATATCGTAAGTAAAAAACCATAGAAATTCATGTATATGGTGTTGCTTTGAACGCGTAAAATTTTCAATTTATCAATAAATTTTACAAATAACATGCGTCCATAGCAACATTCATAAGGATTTCTTTAAATTTACTTTACCTAATATTTTTTAACTCCAATAAATTTGAATATTATTGCCTACCAACATTATCTAAGTACTCAGTATTGGATTTAGAATAAATTAATTAATTTTTAAGTATTTAGGTAATTATAATTATAAGCTCTCATTTTGCACTTCTGTACATATGTATATTGCTTTGACCTAACTATATATAATACAATTTATGAAATCACACGTAATCACACCCACACACAATGATTAGCATTATATGATATTATACATAAAAATAACGTTTGAAAAATAGTTAAGTTTTTCAACAATTTCAACACTTTTACTTAGGCATATAAGCCCAAATTATCTTATGTTATTATACCTAACAATTTTGAAAATTTGTACTTAACTACAATAGAATAAAAAAATAATGTTAATATCATCTTCGAATAAGTGAATATGAAATAACAATTTTTACTTCTACCCAATTAATCCAACAATCGTAAGAACTTAAAGTCTTATTTCAAAATAAAATACCCACCTAGATTTATATTTTCCAAATAAAGTGTTTCTTTTATTTTATTTCTCATTAAAGTTACATTAAATACATTTATTTACATTTATATATTTAGGTATAGGTAGACGAAAGATTTGTTGTCCAAAATTAGGGCTGACAACGAGACCGAGACTAGTCTCGGTCTCGTCTCGGTCTCGTCAACGAGACGAGACTCCTTTAAAAGTACCGAAGACGAGAACGAGACGAGACCGTATTTTTTGTACCGAAATTCGACGAGAGTTTCGCTGGTCTCGGCGGTCTCGGTGGTTTGGTTTCGGTTTTCGCTATAAGAAAATTTTGTTTTTATTTCATTATTTTTTAGTATCTAATCATGTTCAATTTTTATAATATTCACAAGTTTTTTTTTTCGAAATATTATATGCGGCTTAACATATCAAACCATATATGTATGTACATAGTTATACAGAGATAGGCTCATTGCGAAAATCCAGAGAAGAATTCGTACGATTTATATATGCATGGCGTTGCTTCCTTTTGTGACATTTGGAAAAAAATATTGTCAAAACGTCAAAATATAGTTCGTTGCCTAACTGTCAAGCCATGAGCTTTCAAAATCCCATGAAGGATTTCTCCGATTTAAATGGATTATAAAAATCTCTACAAAAGTCAAATTTTACCTCAGAAAATTATAAATTTTTCGATTTAATTTATTGCTCCGTAAAAAGGTGATTTAAGGCCTTTTGGGTGAGGTTTGAAAAAAAATATTTTAAAAACATCAAAATATTCTGTATTCTGTTAAACATTCACGTGAATATTTGTGTTCTGCTATCCGACGAAACAAACGAATTGTTTCAAAAAGTACAATAAATTTCGATCAAAAATAAATTTTAACAATTAGATTCTCTTAAGAATTAAACAAAAAAAATATTAGTAAAGCTTTGGACTCAAAAGATAGAAGACATTTGAAAATATCTAAAAAGTGAAAAATTGAGTAAAATATTCACGTGAATCGGAAGACAGCAGAATAGGGCTGATAGTTTATTGCCTACCTGCCAAGCCATGCACTGTCAAATTCATTGAAGGATTGCTCCGATTAAAATGGATTAAAAAAACTGTACAAAATTCAAATTTTATCTTTTATTTTTTACGTTATCACACACCTTTGAAAACTAAATTCGCACGAAATGTAAGCTATTCGGAGAGCTTTCATACGCAACCAATAAAATTCAACTTAAAATCATAGTTTTCGATTTACACAAGTAAAACTTACTCGTTTCAAGTGAAGTCTATGGCCTTAGCTTCATGGACCTACGTACTGCAGAACAAAATTTCTAGTTGTTGATTTGTTTACCATAAGCAACGTACAAGGATATATCATTATTAGATTCATACGTAATTGACAAGCACAATAAAGTTGGATAAGAAGTGCAGATGGCAAGTTTGACCGAATTCGTGAGATCCATATTGTATGTTGATTTTCACCAAGTTTCCCAAGCTTCGGTTGTTTTTCTATTGGTTTTGACAGCTAAATGTGAATATGTGTACCAATTCGTACGATTTTTCACGCTACCAAACACTAAAATCGGAGCAACCCTTCAATGGATTTTGACAGCTCATGGCTCGACAGGTAGGCAACAAAATATATTTTGACGTTTTGATAATATTTTTTTCCAAATGTCATACTTAAAATGAACTTTTGTCGGATGAAAAAATTTCGAGGTAAAATTTGAATTTTGTAGAGGATTTGTAATCCATCTAAATCGGAGCGATGCTTCAATGGATTTTGACAGTTCATGACGTGACAGGTAGGCAAAATACTATACCTTAACATTTGAGCAATATTTTGTTTTCGAAATTTCACCTAAAAGTTCTAACATCAACTTTTTAGGGAGCAATAAATTAAGTCGAAAAATTTCGATTTTTTTTAGGTAAAATTTGAGTTTTGTATAGGTTTTTTTTAATTCGTTTAAATCGGAGACATCCTTAAATGGTTTTTGACATGTAGTGGCTTGACAAAACCGGTTAAATTATTTTTTTTTAAATCGAGCGTTGTATGTAGGTACTCTTTTTTATTTAATATTTATTTGTTTTTGCTATGAAACTTATTAACTTACACAATTCTTCCAAAATGTTATTTCCACTTAACTCAAAAGACAAAACAGACTCACGAGTTTGTTATATACATTTTCCCGCATTTTTCTTACCGACGAACTGCTGAGATACCACAACCATACTCTAAATTTGCAATCCGAACAATGCGTCTTATCTTTATCTTACATTTTTTACTACCAAAAAAACACGAAAGAAACCAAGACTAAGGATGATACCAAGACCGAGACCGAGACCAGACCGCACATTAAAATTGAAACCGAGACGAGACTGAAATTTTTCGCTTTTGACGCGACCGAGACGAGATTAACAAAAGTCTCGCCTAGTCTCGTCTCGTTGCCAGCCCTATCCAAAATGAAATATGTAGGTATCACACACAACCACTGGCGGATCCAAGGGTTGGGTTTTCGGGTCCAGAGCCCCTTTGAGCATTGGAAACTTAGTTAACTATTAATATGATAATATGACGGATAGTTTGCTGTCGATCAATGTTTGGTACGTTATTAACTTCACATGACCATATATACTAACAATACATGGTTTTTTCCACTTTATGTTGACATTCATTGAAATTAAAACAACATTTTCGCGCCACTTGAATGGAACATGCATTTATTTTGCTTGTTATCTTTGACACGCGGACCCAATTTTTCGTTGATCAAACTTTTTTGTTAATTTCGACAATTTGGTAAGCAAACAACCTAAAATGGGTCGAGGAAATGCATTAACTTAGGCAGAAAAATGACAAGTAAGGACGCTACACTGGCAAATCTATTGCCAAAATAGCTAAAAAGAAATCGACATGAGCCGAACACTTAAATATGGAAAAAATATGAAAGGCCACACACACAGTGTGCTTACTAATGCGGAAAGACGACTAATATTAAGAAATGCGTCAAATTCTCATGACTCTGTAGCAAAAATAAAAAAAATGTGGTATCAATCCAAGGCTCACAATTATGCCTCGTGTTATTTCAAAAGCTAAGCATATAGATAGATAGATAGAAAGATTGATTCTTTATTTTTTTCATCATAAATTTGTTTACAATTTGTTTTCCCTAAGAATAATGACGTGGCAATTACTGCTGTCTAACTGATATGACATTTTTTTATTATGAAATAAGAAATAAATCAAAACTAAAGATATTTAACGTTAAATAATAAGAACAAAGTATATACTTTTTTTTTGTTCATTACGTTATAACTTCAAACATTTTTCTTTTAATTTCCACTACAATAATTGGCTAATTCACTTACTCAGGTGAAACTGTTGCGGTAATTAAGAGCATGGTGACAATATTTATATAGATTGAGCCAACCCGATGCTCCATTTAGGATTCCATAAAATCTATGTAATGGTAGAAAGCTTTCCCGAAAGTATAACCGACGAATTTCTTGTAAGATTGGACAGAGCGCTAAGAAGTGGTAAATATCTTCTTTTTCTCTTCTGTTACATATATTACAGAGTTGCGGCAAATCATCACGGTGCGGTATAAAATTTAAATGTAAAATTTCGACTCTGGCTCTAAATATAATACTTATTTGAGCGGATGAGTAATCACTAGAAAAGTAATTGACATCTGAAATCAACTCATGGTTTAAATTTTGGTAAATCATTCTTGATGCGGACGAATTTGCTTTTAAAAGATTTTCTACAAACATTGTATGATCTAGCTTGGCGATCACCTCTGCAAACTGGCCCTGCCTTTCACCAACATTGGTTAAGCTTAGAGACAATTCTTGCGATAAAGCGAATTGGTTCCACTCTTTAAACGGCGAGGCATTTGTTTGTAGGAATTTTTTCAAAATAGCTTTGTGAAGACATACATCATTTTTTTTCATAACTCCTGTAATGAAGTCAGTGTTCGCCTTCAAATTTTGTTTATATAATGGGGTTATACTTGACTCTACATATATTGCATATTTTGGTGTTGAATTGGCAATCGGAATAGCCGCTTAAAGAAATGCCTTTATAGGCTTTCAAAATTTTTGATGTTAATGAATCCGAAAACTTGTACACCATAGGACATACAAGACTTTACTGTTGCATTAAAAACTCGGTAGTTAGATGCCAGATAAATATTTTGGCTAGAGAAAAACTGTGTTCACATCATATTAAGTGCCAATTTAACTTCATTACTTATTGCTTTAGAATGTTTGATAAGGCTCAAGTTATTTGTTAATAAAACTCATAAATACTTGAACTCTTGTCCAACCTCGATCTGAACGTCATTAAGGGACCATTTTCTTCAGGCCTTCTTCTGGTTTGTGTCGCTTCAAAAATTACAATTTTAGTTTCTTGTACATTTATTTGCAGACCCCGCACAAAATGAACTAAGGCGGCTTAATTGCAATTGTAGCAAACATTGTCAAATCATCAGCATAAAGCAAGACCTTAACTACAGTGTTAGCAAAAAGGACTCATCCTGGAAGAAGGTCACAGATTTCATCTGTTAATAAGGCAAACAATATTGGCCTGGGGATACATCCTTGAGGAGCACCTGCTCTTGTTTTAAACCCTTCCGAGAACTCGTGCCCGTCCCAAACTCTTACTTTTGTCGATGAGATTAGCTTGGCAAACATTACCAGAAAATTTCGCGATATACCTAAACATGATAATTTGTAAATTAAAGCTTGTCTGTCGACTTTGTGAAAACCAGCTTTGAAATCAACAAAGCAAGTGTATAGTTTTTTCTTGTTATCAATGAATTTTCTGGCTAGACTGGAGATAACAAAGATATGGTCCATAGTCGAAAATCCTGTACGAAAACCAGCTTGAAAAATACTTAGACGCCCAAATTTTACTTACTGTATTTAAGATCGAGATACCCCTATAATTTTCTGCAACATTTGTATCACCTTTTTGAAAATTGCGAAACTAACAGATTCATTAAAACTACTGGGTACATCTGCATCGTTTTACAGTCGGTTAAAAAATACAACGATTTAATTTTTGAGTTCAGTAGAACTGTTTTTGTAAAACTCTGCTGGTATGCCGTCCGCGCCTGGTGCTTTATTGTTTTTAATTTTTGAAGCGTTGCTTCTAACTCTGTTAGTGAGATATCTTCATCCAGTTCACTTACTGCAAAGTTATGTAAAGCGTAATCGAAGGTGTGAAGACCTTCGTCAGCTGTGAGTAGCATTTTAAAATGAGCTGCTTACGTCTCAGCTTCCAAAGAGTACTTCTTACCCCGATTTAGCCCACCAATTGTATTCACAATATCCCAAAAGGATTTGGAATGCCTACAACTTTCTAATCTTATGGCCAAGTTTTTTAAATAATTTGTCCTTTTAGATGAACATCGATCTAAAAAGTCTTAAATATACAAATGAGAGCTTGCGTATGTATCCGCAGTCTTTGTCAAACCACTTATTTGCAGATCCAAGAGTATGTGTGCTCTTGAGAGCAAAAGGGGCAGCGGCTTTTATGACCTTCACTATACTTTCACATGCCTCTTCAACTGAGTGTGATGATTGCTGATCTATGGTATGCAATTTAAGGCTTAAAAGCCTTTTGTAGAGTGCCGCCTTGATCCCGGACCATTTGAGCCTACTAAAGCTTGATGGGTTCAATTGTTAAATTAACTCTGGCAATTTAATCTTACCACTATTGGAAAATGTCCTGAAAAGTTAGCTAAATCCACATCAAGATATTCCAGCATGTTCAGCCAGTTGCCTGATATATCTGCAAAATCAATAACCGATTGACCTTGACTACTAACAAAAGTAAATTCCGCACGCGCATCGATTTAAGAACACCAATTAAGTACTGTAACACCAAATAGTACGAAAAATTCTGTTAAACTGTGTTCAATAGGGTTCAAAATTGAATCTTTAGAGTTTCTTTGATCTTCTAGTGCGGCTCGCGATTGTAAAAAATGAACAGTTGAGTTTTGATATCCCCAATTCTAGCATTTATGTCTCCAAAAATCATACAATTTTCAAAAGAGGTATTATTCATAAAATCTCCAAGAGCATCGAATTCGTTTAGCCAATTATTGAAATTTAAGTAGACGGGAATAATAAAATGATTAAAGCTGGTGTTAGCCACGTGTAAAATGATTTTTTGATCAATAATTTTAAATTTAACTAAATTTCCCCATAAATATTTTTTAATACCATATAAAATATCCCCACTATCTCTTCCATATAAATTTGGTCTAACTGCAATTGTAAACATTACTCTGAAATCTTTAAAAAACTCAATAAATTTATTTTCGTTTTTTTGCTCTTAAAATATTTGAATTAGAATTATTATATCAAATTGCTGTAAATAATTAAAAAAATCTGGTTGTAAAAGTTTACTTTTGCGACCAGTAATATTATGCGAACACATAGTTAAGTTGTGAAAATTAATTAAATTATGGCAGACGACAGAATCTACCTATTGTATATTCCCTCTTTGATGCTGCATCGTCTCACTTTCAGGAGGCGCTCGTTGTGATTCGTAACCAGAAGAAGATGGCACATTTGAAACCGAAGCTAAATTAACTTCCTCGCTGCAGTCAAAGAGGTCGTAGCAACTTTCCCCAAAGGAATTTTTCACAAATGTCATCTCGGCTGCTGTTTTGACATCAAGCCTCGTGAAACTTTGTAAACAAAGTTTTGATTGTTTATTTGCATTTTATTTTCTCCTTTAATTTGTATTTTCACGTTCCTATTAATTTGCATGAGTTTGTTTTTTATTGCCACTAAATTTTGTTGTTTTTTCCGGTACATAAGTGATTGCTCGCGAAATATGCTTATTCCGGAACTTTTCAGCTTGTGCGCGACCGCAATAAGCTTGTCTGTGTCCTCAGATAATGAAAGCTCCATGGTGACCCTAACCGCGTTGAGTGTTGTTGCTACGTATTTGCCAGGTAATTTTTAGTTGGACTTCTTCACCTTCGTTTAACTTCAGAAGCCACGCGCAAGTCTGTTTTGCTAATTGAATAATAAAACCTATATAGAGAGGCAGAATGTGGAACCATTAAGCTGGCCGACCTACTCATCTAGAACATGCTTGGGGATGGTTGACACGTCAAATATATAGATCAGGAGAACAATATTCGAGTATACTCGAAATAACCTAAGCCATCGAATTAGCTTGGAGCTTGATTTCGCTAAATAATTTGGCCAATTTGTATGCATTGCTTCCAAACCAGATGTCTGAAGTTCTGCAGCAGAAAGGTGGCTCAACACACTATTAAAAAAATTGTTGTTTAATCAAAAATACCTTTAATACGTTAAATTTAAGTAATGTTTGAAATAAAAAGAATAAAAAATCTCTAAAATGACCCCGCATTATCACGGTTCTTAGTACATAGTTTTCAGCGACAGGCACCAGTGTGTTTGAAAAAGCACTCCCATAAGACCTGTACTGAAAATATAATTTGAACAGAGTATAGTATGCTTGGCTTAGGAGCAATGAATGACAGAAAACAGAACTAAGGGGTGTCCTATTAAAGTGGCGAGGAGTGTGTGTATAAGCAAACAATTATAAACGCCTAAGGTCCTCGGCCATGTGTGTTTCTCTTTATCTTTCATTCTGATTTCTCGGTTCTCGACCTTTGACTTTGAATTGTCATTGCTTAGGCACAAAAGTGAAACTGAATCGTATCAAATGGCTACAATTGAAGTTGCAGCTGTAGTACATCAAAAATTTTAAATTCCATGGTATAAAGAACACTGGTATGATATTCCGCATTTCATTATCCTATCTCTCTCGCACACATTGTCACCGAGTGTCGTAGTTCAGCATACGTTTGTTTTTGTTCCTAAATTTGTTTAGTGTGCATTTTTGTCACCAAGTGACGTGGGAAACGCTGAATATAATACCATGTACCTATTCCTTATTATTTTTATTACTAAAACGTTTTTTTTTTCGAATATTTGTTGCTGTTGTTGCACAATCGATTTTTCATAGGATTGTTTTGAGACAGAATAGCTCCACTGTTAACGTAATAAGAACTATTTAGTTAGCTCGGATAAATTTATAAAAAATCATAACATTTAAATCTTGAAGATTAATACGTTAATAAAAAACGTATGATTTGTCAGAATAATTTTTCTTTCTTAAATTAGCTAGGTATTTACGATTTTCATTACACACGGCCTTATATTGTCCGCCACATTACATCGTACATTAATTGCCACAAAAATAGAAAAAAAGAAACAAATAAGTAGGTACCTACGAGTACCTACTAATAATGCGAAAACAAAACTACCCACAAAATTCATTATCTAAATTCGTATAGAATTAGCATTGTAGGTATACAGATACCATACAATAGAAGTAACAAATTCACAAATATTTGTATATTCAAGCAACACAAAAACAAAATCTATTCATATGTTATCTTCCAAGAAGGTCGAACTTTGTATTCCTCCTTGACTTTTCCTCGTTTAAGATATAAAAAAATGTGATTTCTAATACAACACCACATTTGGTTTTCTCTCTTAAACTCATTATTGCTATAGCTGAAATAAGACTACCTCAGCTCTTATTTTTCCCCCTTTCTTTCTCTGCCCGCGCCTTCAATCAAAACCGAATATTCCGACACTAGCACCATCACAAAGAGACTTACAAACACATTTTCATGTTCCATCGTAGCACTATAGTTCTTATAAAGGGGTATCAATTTTGCGGTTTAAAAGTGCAGGGCTAGAATTCGACATCTGTCTAACTAAGTTGTTGAACCAATTTTTTTTTCAGTTGAAAATCTGACATTTACGAAAATGGATCGCTTAACTATCGAACAATGCATACAAATTGTTAAAACCTACTACAAAAATGGTGATTCTGCCACAGCCACATATCGTGTTTTAAGAGGAGATTATGGTTTCCCTAATCGTCCAACTACGCAGCAAGCAATTGGCAAAATTGTGAAGAAATTTGAAGAGACTGGATTGGTTACAGATATTGTAAGGCCTGTGCATCATCGTTTCGCTCGTACCACTGAAAATATAGCTGCTGTAAGTGAAAGTGTTGCCGAGCCCCGAATGTGTCGATTCCTCGTCGTTCTCAGGAATTAGGACTGTCTTACGGCATATTATGGCGTATTTTGCATTTGGATCTACACCTACATCCATATAAAGTACAGCTCATAAAACAACTGAAGCCAGCTGACCATTCACAACGTCGTAGATACGTCGAATGGGTGCTTGAACAACAGGCGGTGGACGGCGATTTTTCGAACAGAATTTTCTTCAGCGACGAAGCACATTTCTCGCTCGGTGGGGACGTTAAACAAAATTTACATATTTGGAGTTCTGAGAATCGTCAAGTAATTGAAGAGAGGCCATTTCATCCCCAATAAGTATCTGTTTGGGGCGCTCTTTGGTCCGGAGGTGTGATTGGACCTTACCTCTTCGAAAACGACGATGGAACGAGGGTCACCGTCAATTGGGAGCGTTATGGTCATGTGAAAACCGACTTTTTTCTGCCTGCTATTGAAGAATACGACTTGGAGAATATGTGGTTTCAACAAGACAGTGCCACATGCCACAACTCGAGCGAATATGGCTTTATTGCAAGAGACATTTCCTGGCCGCGTAATTTCTCGTCGTGGCGATATTTACTGGCCGCTAAGATCATGCGATTTGACACCGCTGGACATTTCTTTGTGGGGCTACGCGAAAGACCTAGCTTGTGCAGATAAACCTTTAACTCTTGATCTCTTGAAAACCAATATTCGTCAAGTTATGGCTGAGATACCGCGTAATATTTGTCGAAAAGTGGTCGAAAATTACCTAAAAAAATCGATGCTTGCAACAATTCAAGTGGTGGTCATTTAAATGATGTAGAGTTTCACACATAATGCCAATGTTCAAACTTTATAATAAAAAAGAAATATGAAAAACAATATTTTATATGTGTTTTATTTACGTTTAATTTTGAAACCGCAAAATGGATAACCCACTATATGTCCAATGCTGTAACTTGTCCTTTTTTTATTTCTCCTCAGGGCGAGGTATAGAGTTACGCACCACCACAATCCATCCAATCAAACAACAACAAAAAAGCAAAACATCGTTTTTTTTTGTCTAGGTAGTTAGTTATTTTTTTGGTTGCTTTTGGTTGTAGGCGTCCATCTTTTTACCAACATGAAAACAAAAACGGAAAAGGATAAGTGCACAGACGTAGTCTATAAAATTAATTGTCGCGGCAATGCGGAGAAAATTGCAATCTTTCATATATCGGTACAATGAAACAACTTCTTCGTCAACGAATTTCCAACCACAAATCCGACATTTATTTAAAAAGCACTGGGAAGACATCATAGGCCTTACACTCCATTGAGCGTGGACATTAACCAGATTTTGACAGAGTGGAAATCCTGGAAAGGGAGAAACATGTCTTCAAGCGGAATTTCCTAGAAAGGCTTCATATGATTAACAACAAAAACAATATGAATCGAAAGCAAGACAGCAAGAACATATTTCATCGGTTTACTGCTCTTTGGTGACTAAGCAGAATCCGTGACAGTTTAAAGCCGACTAAACTTCAATCGAAGTGTTTTTTTTTTTTTTTTATATCCTAAAAATTTTTTTTACACATTGCTTTATATTTGTCTTTCATTGTATTATTTATGTTTATCTGTAATACGTACTAAATGTAAGTTTGCCAAAATTGTACACTAAATGTACTTATGTGTATAATATGTTCATTTTATTTTTGTTAATAAAAGATCCCGTGAAGAAGACGGCAACCACCGACGAAACGTAAGGAAAGGAAATAAAACTGTTTCATTAAAAAAACATTACGACCAAAACAGCCGAAAGAGATATATTTAAATCTCGAACACCTATAACAGTCCATCCATAATCTATTTTTTTTTGGTTCCAAATGTACATATGTTTTTTTTTGTTTTTATTTTTTTTTAAATTCATTTTTATTTCATATTAACTTATAACTATCTTAAAGCTAGACAAAAATGTTTAAAACTAGCCTAATTATCAATAACTTACAACTAATTTACTGGCCGTTTACGGGCGCTCTAAACTAATAATAACTCTTAGAACTAATGTCTTTCAACCTAAAAACTATTTAAATTAAATCTAATTATTTTATTTTATTTTTCCAAGGAAACTTTCACCAAAAAAAACTTGGTATCTTATCATTTTTTTTTTCGACTTATAAACTAAACCTAAATATAGATTAAAAATAATTAAAACTAAATAAAACTAACTTATACTAACTAAAAATAACTTAAACTACTTAAAATACCTAATAATACGTAAAACTACTTAACAACTAGAACAGCCACAGCAGCATTTTTTTTTCGTTTTTAAAATTTTTTTTTGTTTATTTTTTATATGCATGCAGACACACACCAACATGCAACCCACCCATACATGTACATACGCATATACATATAGGTATGCACATACATGTACAGACACGCAGATACATGCACGTATGCCCCCGCATACTTACATATTTTTAATTTTTTTGTTGGTGCCACCCCGACTGTTCCCTATACCTAATTGCCCTAAATCTATGTAAGTCGGCAAAGATATACTATCTTCATCGACTTTAAATATTATGATGCTGTTCAGAGAGCCACCAGAACTGGTTCTCCTATTTCGCCCTATCCCTCCGGTCCCGATCGGGCACAGTCCTACTGAACCGAAGGCGTTCTTCTCCACCTTGAGCGATGACGTGTCGACCATACAGGAGTCGCCTATCCACAGTTTTCCGGCTGACGTGGTAGATGAGCGGAACCGCCCCTCCATCCTGTATCAGCCCTCGACTGTCTAAATAGAGGAATGCCTCGGGAGGGATGTAGCCACTTAACCGCGCACTCTCGAAATATTCGTAATTGGGGTAATACGCCCCAAAAATTAAGTTGTTAGTTGAGGACATCGCTCTTGCAACGTGCCCCCGAATCAGCTTAAAAAAAATTATCTATTCTGTTTATGTTGGCTCTGTTGTATAGAACCTGGTTGGAATAATATCGTTTGTACTCCGACTCTGGTGTTCTGTGTGATCCAAGGCAACGTCGAAGATACTGCCTCTCAAACACCCGTATCGTTTCCATTTGAGATGGGGCAACGTTGAACCATACCGGGCATTCATAGGCAATCATCGGCCTGATGAGGGCCATGTAGCAAATCACCTTCACCCTGCTGTCAAGACGACTGCTATAAAACAATCGTTTTGTCAGGGCAAAGGCTCCCCTAGCGCTGGCCAGAGCAGCACCTATATGTCTGTCGAAATACAGGTACTAATCCAACCAACAAGATGCCAAGGTACTTTACTACACTTTTACTCGCCAGTGGATGTCCATATGGCCCTATGATCACCAGCTCGCGCCAGTTCTTTCTCGTATTCCTTGAGGCGCTAGACAACAGAGTCCTAAACAAAATAGTTTCTGATTTATGGAAGTTGATTTTCAACTTCCAGTCATCACAATATCGGTGAATCTTGTCGAAATCACTCTGCAAGAGACTTTTGATGACCTCAACTGTATTAGCTGTTCTGTACGCAATTAGATCGTCGGCGTACGCAAGTGCCCAATTGCCTGAGTTAGACTACCTATCAGATCGCTGGTGTAAATGTTGAATAGAATCGGCGAGTTAACCGCTCCCTGCTGAAGACCATTATTAATATTAAAAATTGCGGTAGAAGTTACATTGCCACTCTTGACAACAAACTTTCTACCATTTAGCATGTCATAAAGCATATACAATAGAGGTTTACTTACACCTAGTCTGGTTAGCTTAAGATAGAGACCCTCTAACCATACGGTGTCGAAGACCTCCTCCAAATTAACCAGACAGGCACCCGTACACTGCTTTTTAGTTTTGTTCAATTGGATATCAGAAACTAGTTTAGACGCGTCATGAATTGTGTCATGTCCCGCCTTAAAACCGAACTGATTATCCGGGATGATATTTTTGTCCTCCGCCCATTTGAACAGGACTCTATTAATAACCTTTTCAAATACTTTGCTGATACTTGGAAGAAGACTTATCGACCGGAGTTTCGCCGGATTGGAGTTGTCCTTTCCCTTTTTTGGGAGAGGGTGCACCACAGCTGTCTTCCACCGCACTGGATAATATGCATTATTTAGCGCGTTGTTAAACAGTGTGGTATAAATGTCAACTGCTTTTTGAGGCAAATGTCGTAGTACAACGTTGGATATACCATCGAATCCTGCTGACTTCTTTTTCTTTAATGAATCGAAGATGAGCTGGAGCTAATTCTTCGAAATTAACAGGGGACTGGTCCCATTTCGGTCGGCGATTATGGCGTTTGCCAAATCTTTATCATTAAATCCGGTAAAACAAAGGTTCTCAGATCGCCATTCGGTTATATTGTTCCGGAGCCATAAGTGATGAAGCAGAGGTCTGTTCTTCAGGTCACGATTCGGGCGAATGCTAGCATTCACCTTGTACACTTGCTGGAAAGCATCCGCCACAACCTCCACTCTCTCCTGCTGATCTTCGATTACATAGAGGTCATCGTCCAATACGGCATCCTCTGGGTCTATGCCTGCTGTCAGAAGTTCGTCTCTGTTCTCTGTCGTCCTCTGGAGTTTAAGACACGGAAGATCTTTTTGATCCTTTCTTCTAAAAATCTTATTAATTTTTGGGAACATACTTGGGTCGCTAGAGTTAACGGCATGAATTTTACTGTCCCAGAACAAATTAATAGCCAATCTATAATTTTCTTTGATCAAATGGTTGATGTTTTTGATGGACGACTTCAGTGTCCTAATCTGCAGATCTCGTGTATCAGTAAACCGCCTGTACAAGCGTTTTAGTCTTGTCAGTAGTCCACTTTTTTGTCTGTGAAGTGCGGCAATTGTCGCGTTACGGTACATGTCAATTGCGTTACATTCTTTGTATTTCGGTATTGTTCTGTTCATTGTTCGTAGAATCGTTTCGTCAATTTGTTCTAAGTATCTGTCGATTTCAGTATTTGTAAGGTTCCTGTCATTTGGTGGGGATATACCATTTGAACGTAATTCACTCAATAAGGCATTGGAGAAACGTGGCCAGCGCACCTTACGGTAATTGTAAGTATGCACAGGCACATACTCCTCCAACTCCATAAGCTGGTTCGAAAGTTACGGCGGCGAGTCCGCAGTGGTCACTGTCGTACTCGATCGTTCGTAAACAATTTCTTGGCCGTTGACCAACAGCGTCAGTAATTGTTAGTCTTGCGTCTTTAAGCAATAGATCCAGATAGCCACCGCTTCTTGGGAACGATGGCCTGTCTGTGGCTAGAAGATCGATGCGATACTCAACGTTGTATCGACCCATCCAATTAAATAAATGGTTACCTCGAGGATTTTGTATTTGATTTCCCCAATCTGTGTGCTTGGTGTTTAAATCACCCGCCAATATATAGTAATTCTCTTGGGAGCTCAATCTTAAGCATTCAAAAAGCTTTTCAAGCTCTGTTAAAAACTGGGTTGGGTGAGGTCTTTCCGGTGCATAGGCAGCGATCACATACATTCGCTTCCCCTGTTGGAGATGAATGCATATGATGCATGCCTCTAACGTCCGAAATTTACGCACATCACTATTATATATTACCTTATGACTAATGCCTTTACATATAAAGATTGCGACGCCCCCTCCTTGAGTCGAGTTGGGTCGGTCTCTCCTTACGATATTGTAATTGTTGTTAGTCAATTTATGTTTCTGGTTAAGCTTAGTTTCGCTAGCCATAAACACATCTGGACTTATGTCTTTAAGCAATTGGAATAAATTCGCTCTACGTTCGGTCCTAATCAGTGAATTTACATTCACAGCTAGGATCTTAAAGGGCCTCTCCGGCAGCGCGCCCTTAACCTCTAAGTTGCGTTAAGCTCGGCAAAACAGAGTAGAGATAATCCACCCTAGTCGCCTGCTCCCTGATATGGTTTTGGAGGCCAGTCAACTGGCCCTGGATGGCCAGTAGAGTGCCCATAATATCCGCCTGTGCCCCCGGCGCCTTAGGCGCGGGGGCCTGTTGATCGACCTTTGGTGTAGGCTGTACCGTGCTTCCCCTTCCTGACGCCATCTGGGCGTAAGAAATTTGGGGGTTGACGGGCGTTGTTGTAGGAGGGCGCGCTATTGAACGCTTTTCTACCACTGTTTGCTTTGCTGCTTTATTGTTCTTTATAAGCTGAAACGTCGGGCATCCCCAATAATTAGCGAGGTGTCCGCTGCCTCGGCAGAGTGCACATTTAAGCTGTGTCCTATCTTCGACCCGTTCCTTTCCTAACTCGCATTCATCTGCATTGTGGTTCTCTCCACACTTAACGCAGCTTGACTGCATTTCGCAGTTTGCTGCGGCGTGGCCGAACCTTTGGCAGCCCATGCATTGAAGCATGTCGCCGCGAGTTTTTAATTTGTCCCAAGTTACAACCTGGTAGTTGAGGACGAAGATACTCCTCAAACTATCCAGTTTACTGCTGGGTGAGAGTTGAACAAGGAAGAAGGGAAGACTCCGCTTCTCCCGCCAAGCTCTAACTTGACCCCGATAAAGTCGAGATCGTCATTCGCTTCTTTGGCGGAGTTCAGTTAAGAGCACTTGTGGTTCCGTGCAGGAATCTATGCCTTTCAAAAGGACCGTTTGAAATTTTTCGGTCTTAGGGGTGTAACGAAGAGTTACATGCTACCTACTTTTCCTCGTTTCAATAAATAATTCCACTCTGCCGACATCCACTAAGATATATTCAGCATAAATTGCCTTTAATAGCAACACAATTCACACTCGGTAGAGCATGCGACGTCAGCAGAAAACAATCAATAATTGTTATTTTCATTCGTCACCCTCACAGTTCACATTCAGTGTTGACTGAAAACATTACATGAGTACCTTTGATGAAAGACGAAAGGCACCCCTTCGATCACACTTGAAGTCGTGCGTTATTGGTAAATTTGATTCATTCAGTCAGTTTAGCTTTGACCACCGACGAGGTAGGTCGATTAGGTCAATTGTAGCTTTGTTGCTCCGAACTTCCCCCCACCAGTGGTAAGGGCTTTCGTTGCAAGTTAGGTAATTGCCACCAGGGGCTTTGGTACCTGCTGATCTACCAGAGCTTTTGCCTGCTGTGCGCCACCAGGGGCATTATACCTGCTGATCCGCCACCAGGGGCATTATACCTGCTGATCGCCACCAGGGGCCTTATACCTGCTGATCCGCCACCAGGGCATTATACCTGCTGATCGCCACCAGGGGCATTATATCTGCTGATCCGCCACCAGGGGCATTATACCTGCTGATCCGCCACCAGGGGCATTATACCTGCTGATCGCCACCAGGGGCATTATACTTGCTGATTCGCCACCAGGGGCATTATACCTGCTGATCGCCACCAGGGGCATTATACCCTCTGATCGCCACCAGGGGCATTATACCTGCTGATCCGCCACCAGGGGCATTATACCTGCTGATCGCCACCAGGGGCATTAATACCTGCTGATCCGCCGCCAGGGGCATTATACCTGCTGATCGCCACCGTGGGCATTGTACCTGCCGATCCGTCACCAGGGGACTAAGAGCCCATACCGATACCAGAAGCAATTGACCAGGAACTAACCAAAAACCAGAATATCCAGAGATAGCACAACCCCCAAGGGCTACTTAGCCAAGACTTAAATACACTTTATTTGAAGGAGTATCAATACTGCCACCTTAAACCAGAATACCCGCATAACCAGAATTTACCCAGAATTTACGGAGATATTTTTCCAGGTTCCTCCTGGTCTAGCCACTGCCAGCACCAGAGGGGTATTGGTCGGCCTCCAGAAGCACGTCAGGGGCCCATTTCCGAAGTTAGTACCGCCGCCGACCGTCCGCAACCCGACTCTCGAATCTTGGCCAGGTTCCCCATCAGTAATGACGCTGAGGTCATGAACACCGTGCGAAAATGGGGATTGAGATTCGATTCTAAGGGCAACGCGTTGGAATTTATGGAACGGGTGGAGGAATTAATTGAATGTTACGATATCCAGCCTGAAGATATGCTAAAACCTCTCCCAGAGGTTCTCAGAGGTACAGCCTTAGAATGGCACCGGATAAATAAGACCGAACTTAGAACATGGCGGTCGTTTCAAGATGCCTTTTTAGGACACTTTCTGCCTGCCCGCTTCGTACATAAGTTAGAGGATGAAATTATGCGACGCAAGCAAGGGCCAAGAGAGAAGGCTAAGGAGTTCATTCAGGCCAGGCAGTACCTCATACATCGGCACCCACATTTAACTCTTTCAGAATGTGTCGACCGAATTTACGATAGCCTCCGTCCCGAATATCACTTATATATTAAGAGACGAGACTTCGAGACCTTGGACGAGCTAATGAATTTAGCCGAGGAATATGAATACCTACAGGCGGAAGACCGCAACTCGCGCTCGTTGTCATCCCGACCTCCAGTTGGAGTAAACAGAAGCTCGACATCGAATCGGCCAACATTCAACCGTTGGTTGCCACCACCCAGAGTAACCCTTGACCGAAGTAACTTGAACCGCACCATAGGTTAGTACGACCGAGCAACTCACTGCTGGAATTGCAAGCAGCGGGGGCATACAAAGAGTAGTTGCCATCGCCTTTCCGACTGTTTTGTTCTTACTGTGGGGAGGATGGTCGTCGGACAGATGATTGTGACTGTCATCCACACAGGGCGTCCATATTAGATGCCCGACCTGATTTGCCGGACCAGACGACCCTAGAGCAGACCAACGAAAGTGTTCCTTACACTGAGGGAATGGATCAACCCAATTCACCAGACCCAGCGCCGGTTTCAACCAGGCCATGCGATGACCAAGTCGCAGGGGTACAAGCGACCGGCCCGGAGCATGTGGCTGAAGTACAAATTTTAGGGCAGCATTTGCCACGAGAAGCTTGGCAAGACCCAAGGTGTTTCATCCCTGTCAGGATTTGCGGCCAAACAATAAAAGCCTTGCTGGATACCGGGGCCACTACATCATTTATAAACGCTAAAAGCCGCTGAGTTCTGCGAAGGAATAAATTACCAATGCGGTACCGGAAACATTTGACACACTTGGCCAATGGAAACCCTGTCGAGAGTCGAGAGCATTATTTCCTAACCATGTATATCGGTGGGCAATTAGTTAATGGGGAAGTGACATATATGGAACAGCTTACCGAAGATATGGTGTTAGGTGACGACGTGCTGTTAAACGCTGACTTCAAAATGACTTTACGTGGCAAAGAAATACCAATGGTTAAAGGTGAGCCTAGCCCCGCCCGTAATCGCGTTTGTGCACTGGGAGGAAAACCGTTGTCTTGGGAACAAGAAGAAGTCTTGCGTAAGTTACTCGATACGGAACTCCCAAAATTCGAACATTTACCCAGCACCACTAACGCGGCCGTACATCATATAAAATTGAAAACTGACTAAACTTTTAAACAAAGGTATTACCCTATGAACCCAGCGATGCAAAGAATTATTGACGAGGAGATCAACGACTTACTCCGGGATGATAAGATCGAGCCATCCAATAGCCCGTACAGTTCACCTATCGTGTTGGTGCGGAAGAAGACCGGTTCATGGAGAGTTTGTATCGACTACCGACAGCTGAACGAAGTTTCGGTTATGGACGCATATCCGCTCCCACAGATTTTTGCAATTTTGGACAAACTCAGGGCAGCTAGATTTATTTCGAAAATAGATCTTAAGCAGGGTTATTGGCAGATACCACTGCATCATGCATCTCGGCCAGCCACTGCTTTACTGTGCCCGGACGCGGCCTTTTTCAATGGAAGGTGATGCCTTGTGGCCTTAGCTCCTCCGCCGCCACTTTTCAGCGCATGCTAGATAGTATTATTGGAGCCGACATGGAAAATTATGCTTTCGCTTACTTAGATGACATAATTATCGTAAGTGAATCCTTCGAAGATCACTTCGAACATCTTAAAGAAGTGTTTAAGTGATAAATAGAGAAAAATGTGAATTCTGTAAAAGGGAACTCGTGTACCTTGGGCATGTGGTAAGCGACCGCGGGATCAGCACGGACCCTGAGAAAATAGCCGCCGTTCGCGATTTGAAACCTCCCCGCAACGTTAAGGAACTACGGCGTATCATAGGAATCACTTCATGGTACCGGAGGTTTATAAAAGATTTCTCGTTGGTAGCTGCGCCATTAACAAAATTATTCAAGAAGGGACAAGAATGGGTATGCGTACTCAAAACTATGATAGCGCAGTACGTAAATGACAACCACCGCACTTGGGATGAGCACGTGCCCGAACTCTCCTTCGCCATCAACACCAGTAAGCATAATTCCAGCGGTTTCACTCCCGCCTATCTCAACTATTTCAGAGAGATACAAACACCACAAGACGTTCATCTGCTCAACCACCACTGCGAAGAGGAAATCAGCGTAAGAGAAGAAAGGCTAAAAGCTTTGTCTCAGCTAGTACGGACTAATCTACAGGCGGCGGCTCAAAAGCAAGCACAAAGTTATAATCTTCGGCGCAGAAATTCGAGACCCAGTATCGGAGAGCAAGTATATAAGAGAGTAACGGCTCTCTCTTCCGCTACTAATCATTTTACGGAAAAGCTGGCACCACGTTATGAAGGACCATACGAAGTCATCCGATTTGATTCTCCGGTCATCGTTGTAATAAGAAGGATAGACAACAATACCCGAAAGAGAAACCAAATCACTCGCTCTCATTTGAAAGACTTAAAAGGTTTCTCATCACCAGAAGACAAATCATCAAAACTAGTTAAGCTCGCCTTCATTCAGTCTGTGGTAGCTGAGCATTCAACATCACCGATGGAGCCAACCAAGAAGACGAAACTATTTAGCCAGCCGTGGGAAAGACAAGCATCACTCCCAGCTAAGATGAAGCCCCAGGTAAAGTCTGTGGTATAACTCGACACTTTGCCGGCCACACCTCACACTGGAATACAGGAAACCCAAAAGGTGTGTTTTCAGAAAGAATCTAACCTAGGAGACACCACCATCGCTCGACCACACAAGAAGATGCACGAAAATGGAAGCGAAGGAGACAAGTCAGCCGCCAGGAAAATCGATCGAAAGCAGAGACGAGGAACAACTCAGAGCCCCATGCCGATCGCTATCTCCCAGGCGCCACCAATTTCTAAGGAAGTCCACAACACGCCGTCCACCTCGGCAGCCTCCCTCGCCTCGCTTCGTAACATCAAATAAGCCACCATTCAGGAGCAAAACGCCCAGCGTCAGTAGCAATTGGAGACTACCTAAGGACAAAAGGCCCCGGTTAATCCACTACAAGGTAACTTCAATTAAGATCACGAAGTCCCTGCCGCCGACGTGCCAACCAGATCAATGCCAACGAATCAAACAATAGATAGTACGCCGGTGACCATGGAATTAAATATCCCGATGATGATACAAACCAGCGGGCCTCAGGTTAGGAAAACAGTGTGCAACCAGCCACCGAACACCAGACTATACGACCCTTTCCTGGGGGTAAACATAAAACGCCATGCGGAGTATAACCCCAAATATAGACGGCAGAGGTTCTCGCTACAGTTACGGCATGGAAAGATCAATGTGCGCATTATAAAGGCCGAAGTGGCCTTTCTTGAACATCCGAGGAGTGGAATAAAGAAGAGGATAGTGTTTACGCCCTGAACTACAGTTACCAATTCAGTCAGTTTTGTGAAAAAGTGTATTTAATTTTGTTTTTTTGAAAGAGTTTTAGTTTTTTCTTGACGAATTATGACTAGTTTAAGTTCTTCGTTTCTCTTTTTTTGCCTAAAAGTAATGATTTCCAGTCCTTTTTTTTGAATTTCTTTTTTCCCAGCAAGAAGCTGTTTACTTTTAAAACCATATAAGGCACCACTAAGTAAGCTTAAGTTAATTTTTTTTTAACAGGAAGCTGTTTTCGTTAGAAGTCATATAGGTTACTTTGAATTTGATGATTTTATTTTTTTTCCTTTCTTTTATGAACTATATATTTCATTTTAATAAATAGATGTGATGTTTACACATTCGTATATATATAACTCGTTGGTTTGTTTTACCTTTTGAATCATGAACGAAAATTAGTCGCAGTACTTGCGTTCTTACCTTTTTTCCAGACGAGAAGGTTCTCGTCTCCAAAGGGGAGATGGTATGTAACGAAGCGTTACATGCTACCTACTTTTCCTCGTTTCAATAAATAATTCCACTCTGCCGACACCCACTAAGATATATTCAGCATAAATTGCCTTTAATAGCAATACAATTCACACTCGGTAGAGCATGTGACGTCAGCAGAAAATAATTAATAATTGTTATTTTCATTCGTCACCCTCACAGTTCACATTCAGTGTTGACTGAAAACATTACATGAGGACCTTTGATGAAAGACGAAAGGCACCTCTTCGATCACACTTGAAGTCGTGCGTTATTGGTAAATTTGATTCATTCAGTCAGTTTAGCTTTGACCACCGAGGTAGGTCGATTAGGTCAATTGTATCTTTGTTGCTCGGAACTTCCCCCCACCAGTGGTAAGGGGTTTCGTTGCAAGTTAGGTAATTGCCACCAGGGGCTTCGGTACCTGCTGATCTACCACAGCTTTTGCCTTCTGTGCGCCACCAGGGGCATTATACCTGCTGATCCGCCACCAGGGGCATTATACCTGCTGATCACCACCAGGTGCCTTATACCTGCTGATCCGCCACCAGGGGCATTATACCTGCTGATCGCCACCAGGGGCCTTATACCTGCTGATCCGCCACCAGGGGTATTATACCTGCTGATCCGCCACCAGGGGCATTATACCTGCTGATCACCACCAGGGGCATTATACCTGCTGATCGCCACCAGGGGCATTACACCTGCTGATCCGCCACCAGGGACATTATACCTGCTGATCGCCACCAGGGGCCTTATACCTGCTGATCCGCCACCAGGGGCATTATACCTGCTGATCGCCACCAGGGGCAATAATACCTGCTGATCCGCCACCAGGGGCATTATACCTGCTGATCACCACCAGGGGCCTTATACCTGCTGATCCGCCACCAGGGGCATTATACCTGCTGATCCTCCACCAGGGGCATTATACCTGCCGATCGCCACCAGGGGCATTAATACCTGCTGATCTGCCACCACGGGCTTTATACCTGCTGATTGCCACCAGGGGCGTTATACCTGCTGATCTGCCACCAGGGGCATTATACCTGCTGATCGCCACCAGGGGCATTATACCTGCTGATCGCCACCGTGGGCATTGTTCCTGCCGATCCATCACCAGGGGACTAAGAGCCCATACCGATACCAGAAGCAATTGACCAGGAACTAACCAGAAACCAGAATATCCAGAGGTAGCACAAGATCCAGACACAACCCGCAAGGACTACTTAGCCAAGACTTAAATACCCTTTATTTGAAGGAGTATCAATACTGCCACTTTAAACCAGAATACCCGCATAACCAGAATTTACCCAAACCAAATATTGTAAGTTGTGAATTAATGAGTTGTTTTTAATAAAGATTTTGATATTAAGGTTTTAAGACCTTTCATTTGAAGTTTCGTGTTTTCTGCATTTACGACCCTGGCTATCCGACGAGCACAA
Source organism: Philhelius pedissequus (assembly GCA_910595825.1). Taxonomy (NCBI): domain Eukaryota; kingdom Metazoa; phylum Arthropoda; class Insecta; order Diptera; family Syrphidae; genus Philhelius; species Philhelius pedissequus. The sequence continues at coordinate 183,015,145 of OU343160.1, forward strand.
CTTTGGCTGAGAAACAAAAAGCACATCACAGGGGTGAAACTAAAGAATTCAGTAGTGGTTTCTTTTAGCACCTCTTTAATTTTTTTGTGCTGTTCCAGTGTGAAGCAATGGATAGCATGCCTATCGTTATTTAATCTTTTTATAGTAAAATTTTGACCTATGGTCAACTTACATAGATTTATGGTATCCTGTAACTCCATTTTATAAGTATTTATGGGTAGAACCTTTTCTTTTTTCGTAATCGGCGGCTGTGGCTGCTGCTGCTGAGACTGACTTTTGTGCTGCTTTTGATTCTTCTGCTGCTGTTTTTCTTGTGGTTGTTTCTGGGCTTGTGTGTGCTGCTGTTGCCTTTGTTTTTGCCGTTGTTGTTTTGGCTGCTGCTATGGCTGTTGTTTTTGTAATTGTTCTTTTTGATGTTGTTGTTCTTGTTCTTCGAGTTCTTTTACTTGTTTCGCTCGGCGCGCTTCTTGGCTGGCCTTAACTTTGCTTTTCAACTTTCTGCCTCCAATGTTTCAATTTGAGCGTCCATTATTTGTTCTTCCTCCTCCTCAGATGACGCGTCTGATATGGAGAGGTTCACGAAGGCAGTACTATCGCCCGTCGTGAAGTGCCCTTCTCCTTCCTCAGACATATATGCAATACCCTCTTCGGGTGAAGTGTCTAGCTGGGTTTGTCTTGCTGCCTCTGACGTCTCGTCTATATCGGACGTATTCACCCCAGCTGGCAGCTTTGCTGAGGTGGCCGTGGATCTCCTCTTTACCAAATTTGGTGCGCACTTGATCCTGTTTCTGCGCTTTTCGTTAGCATCGGATGATGTTGCCGTTGTTGTTATTGCTGTTGATGTTGTTGCTGCAGAATCACTGCTTGTAATTGGAACATCTTTCGATGTTCCCTCAGCTGATGCCATCACTGGCCTCATTGGCCCTAGGACACCTTTCGATGCCCCGGTGCTTAAACTCCTCCTCCTTTGTTCGTTTTCGCAACCAATAAAATTTTCCACTTCACGGTTGTGAAAAAAAGCTTGCAAAGTTCTGATGCCCGGCTGGGAATCGAACTGGGGACCCTCGGATTCTCGGTCGGCCACTCTACCTTAGTGCTACTGCACCACTTAAGAAATCTTGATTTAATGTTATACTTAAACGCACACACGAAATTTAATTTGCAAAAAACTGGGAGGCCGAAAACGTGTGAACACCTCCACAGTACGAGATCGACTGAATGTACATATGTAAGTCTTCGAAACAAGTTGAGTGTATTTGCATGTTAACGTTTAGCCTTGATATTGCGTGTTCTGAGCTTTTTTCTGAGTGATTTTATTTTATTAAGTGAGTTAATACCCATGTAGTGTACCTTCAAAAAAAAAAAAAAAACGGGTGGCTCGTCCTTTAAATGGTGTAATTTTTGTTCTCATTTTCAAAATCTACTAACATTAATTTGAGCTTTAACTCAGTTAGTGCCGTGTAGTTTGCTTCGGTCACAGACTTAGATTTTGTGATAATGTTGTCGGTGGAATATTTGGCAAACATTTTTTTATTATATATACGTATTGCTTTTAAATACTATTTATAAATACAGAAATTTGATAATAACTGAACATATTTAATTTTTTGTGTATACATATATGTATATTAATTCAAATATTAATTGCCACTCGAGCTGACGGCTTAGCAAATGCTTAACAATTCATAATTAATTTATTACTATGCCATGAAATGTAATGTCTAAATAAAATGAAATAATTACTTAATTACTTACATATGTTTTAGATTGTGAGTGACTAAAGAAAATTTATATGTCCAATAAATGCGAGCGATATCTTTATAAAATCAAATCTTTATACTTTCAAAAGGAGCATTAACAAAACCAAAAGTAGTTTTGTCACCAAAATACTTTTAGATGTAATTTTTTTTTGTCACCAAATTACCTTCAGATGTAATTTTTTTGAAATAATTCTTGGATTTGAAAATGGTGTCCGGAATTAGTAAGAAACCGTAAATTAGAACTCAAAACCGTTTACACCATCCCAATGAAGCACGTAGTTTTCGAATTCTAGAGTGGTTTACCTCCCAACTTCATTGAGTTTCTTAAAATTGATAGAAATTTCATCAAATCGGCAGATAAACCAGTTTATAAATCCAAAATTAATTGCTTAAATTGGATCACTTAAACGGCTCTGAGTTTTATTTTAAATCCTCTATCTGTAATCAGAACCAGTTTTATATCCCATAATTATTTCATAAGAATTACATCTAAAAGTAATTTGGTGACAAAAAATTCCATCTAAAAGTAATTTAGTGACAAAAATCCTTTTTTTACAACTTGTCAACTTTTTTTGACAGCTTACCGAACCCTCCGCAAATATTTTTCCGCTGTGGTATCATTCTGAATATGCGTATTTCAAGAGTGATCTTTTCCAATAAGGCATCCACCTAAAAACCTTTGATGCTGATTTTGGGAGTATCAAGAGTAGATTATAAAAAGATATCAACCAAGTTTTTGGGAAAATCCTTTCCAAAGATACACTCCAAAGAATTTTCAGATTATGTATTTCAAGGTGAACAGTGAATAGCTTTTGGACTATATATTGAAAACGGTTTGTCCAATAAATGCGAGCGATATCTTTTTAGAATCAATACTTCATACTTTCAAAAGGAGCATTAACAAAACCAAAAGTAGTTTTGTCACCAAAATACTTTTAAATGTAATTTTTTTTTGTCACCAAATTACCTTCAGATGTAATTTTTTTGAAATAATTCTTGGACTTGAAAATGGTGTCCGGAATTAGTAAGAAACCGTAAATTAGAACTCAAAACCGTTTACACCATCCCAATGAAGCACGTAGTTTTCGAATTCTAGAGTGGTTTACCTCCCAACTTCATTGACTTTCTTAAAATTGATAGAAATTTCATCAAATCGGCAGATAAACCAGTTTATAAATCCAAAATTAATTGCTTAAATTGGATCACTTAAACGGTTCTGAGTTTTATTTTAAATCCTCTATCTGTAATCAGAACCAGTTTTATATCCAATAATTATTTCATAAGAATTACATCTAAAAGTAATTTGGTGACAAAAAATTCCATCTAAAAGTAATTTAGTGACAAAAATCCTTTTTTTACAACTTGTCAACTTTTTTTGACAGCTTACCGAACCCTCCGCAAATATTTTTCCGCTGTGGTTTTCGCTAGCATTTCGCTCTACTAGTGGAGACCACGGAAAATTTTCGTTCTCGCATCAGCAGCATACTAAGCTTTAGAGGAAAATAATTTTGAGATTGTTTTGGTGGTGATCATAGTTCCGTGGTGACCATATACAGCTTTAAAAAGTTTTGTTCTTTTTACTTCTGCTATTAAATTAAGGGAAAATATTTTTGGTGTTGTTTTTGGGTGAGATAGACGGTTTTGTTTTTTTTTTCGCTTTCGTTTATGTATTTGGTATAGGTCGTGAATTGGAACTCTTGTTGCTCTTTAAGTTTTAATTTTGCGTGACACTTTAGGATGAATAGGGCAAATATTAATCGACTTTCAAATGATGAACAAGTGTATGAGATAAGGGCGCGTTAGCTGAAAGAGGGCTCAGTCGATTATATGAGAAAGACGGTTTGGGCTTCGTTATTGTAAGAGCATGACCGAACATATGGGACAGGCAGTTATAAGTATCCGTTTACATATGAAGATGATTTGAAAGCGATTAAGACTAAAATAGTCGAGATCAAAACTTTCTTGAAGGAACCTCCAAAAAATTCAAAGTCGGTGGAATATTTGAAGATCGATTGGACGTTTAGTAGAGTTGGTAGGGCAAAGGCAGTATCATGCGGAGAGGTTATTGAAGTGTTGGACTTGCGCGTGGAGGTTCTATTTTTATTGGCAAAGAAAAAATTAGTACTTTAACACCATTTAAGGAAAATCAGCCGACAACTACAGGCTTACAAAATGCGAGTTCAGAATGTCAACGGCAGCTCGATCCCTACAACAGGCATTCTGAGCGTAATGGAAAAATTGAAAAATGGTGTGTAAAGTTCTCTGGCGAGCGATGTTGTTCATCGGTGAACTCTTTTGTAGAAAGAGTACAGGAGTTAAGGGAATCGAGAGATGTTTCAGAAGCTCGACTTTTGAAATCAGCTGTCGAACTTCTTACCGTGAAGACGCTTCTGTGGTTTTAGGCAATTAGAGATTCGGTTTTCACTTGGGAAGAACTTGTTAGGAAATTCAAATTGGAGTTTCTACCCTCCAATTACGATGATCTTTTATTAGATGAAATTCGGAAACGCATCCAAAGTCGGTATGAGACTATGGGCATGTATATAGCGTTGATGCAAACCCTATTTAAGAGACTGTGTGAACCATTGTCCGAAAGTAGAGAACTTTCAATTTCATTGAAGAATATTGCTCCCTTCTACCAAATGCAGCTTGGGTGATATCAAATCGGTCAATGAATTGGTTGCGTTGGGTATATGTTTGGAAACTATTAGGACCAACGTTGAAGCTTTTGTTCCCCTTCTAGTAGCCGCTCTCGACAGACTTTAGAGCCTGATGTCGCATACGTCGCTGCCGTTCAGGAGACAATAGTGACAGTGAACCGGAACTCACCACCGAATACGTCCATTCGGTGTTTCAATTGCAATGGGGAAGGCCATTTTTATAATCGTTGTTCCGCTCCTAGGCGTTGTTTTGGTTATGTGGCTATGGGTACAACTCGAAGAGATTGTCGTCATTGTTCGGGAAATGGGCAACGGTCTCTTGGGCCAGGAGGGCAAGAGCGCCGTCACAACTTAACAGGTCGCCTGCTGACGACCGGCTGGTAGATCAAGTAAAACTTGGTTCCACGTTAGAAAGAAGCGGGCGCGACAGTCGACCATACTATGGAGTAAATACTTACGGGTTTTGGTTTTTAGGGCTTTTAGAATCAGGAGCTTCCGTTTCAATAATCTGTAGGGACGTTTGCGAATTTTTAAAAGATTGAGATTTAGAGTTAGGTAGTAGTAATGTTAGGTCGGTAGGGTTAGCAGATGGTGTAGGTGTAGCAATTTAAGGGGTAGTGAATGATATTGGGTGCCGACATTTGGGCCCAGTCGGGTATCGTCCTGGATCTAAGATCTCGTATGTGGAATTTTTTTCGAAACAGAACATGTTGGTTTCAGTCGGAACCACATCGATTATAGGGAAATCGGATTTGAGCGATGAGCAGAGAAACAAACTTAGTGCTCTTATTCAAGACCTATTTAGGGATAAACCAGAGGGTTTAGGGAAAACGAATAAGGTTCAACACGTAATTAGGACTTCCTCAAACCCCATAAATCACATCGATGTTCAAATCGACAAATCCATTAAGCAAATGTCAGAGGACGGCGTCATCTTGCGTAGATTACCGAAACTTAAATCAAGTAACGGAATGGGATGCTTAACCCTTATCGATAATTTCAACGATATTAGACAAGCTTAGGAACGCAAAATATTTGACATCATTGGACGTTAAATTTGCATACTGGCAGATTCCATTGGCGGAGGGTTCAAAGAAGTTTACGGCTTTTACGGTACCAAATGTGTGTCTTTTCCAATTCAACATTAAAAATTAAATAGAGCAAAACATTTCCTTATATTTCTTAAACTAAACCTTTCCATTGGACGTGCGATATTTCATAACAAAAAGTGAACGAAAATGTTATCTGAAGAAGAAGATTACAATATTTTTAAGATTTTGAGCTTTTAAGAAAGCCAAATTTATATAACGTTCGAGCAAACCGGTTCGAAGAACTTGAGGACCTTGAATTTTATTCAACATACGGATTTGAAAAATGTGGGTACGTGAAAACCGATTAGTAAATTCCAATTGGTGATAAATTGATTTCTTTATCTGAGACGAATTATAAAGTGTTATCCACTTTGCGGTTTCAAGAGTATAATGCTGGAATTCGACATCTGTCAAGTTGTGAAACCAATTTTTTCAGCTGAAAGTCTAAAATTTACGAAAATGAATCGCTTAACTATCGCACAAAGCATACAAATTGTTAAAATCTACTACAAAAATGGTGATTTTGATACAGCCACATATCGTGCTTTAAGAGGAGTCCAACTACGCAAGCAATTGGGAAAATTGTGAAGAAATTTGAAGAGACTGGATTGGTTACAAATATTGTAAGGCCTGTACATCATCATTTCGCTCGTACCACTGAAAATATCGCTGCTGTAAATGAAAGCGTTGCCGAAGACCCGAATATGTCGATTCCTCGTCGTTCTCAGGAATTAGGACTGTCTTACGGCATATTATGGCGTATTTTGCATTTGGATCTACACCTATATCCATATGATGTCCACCTCACACAACAACTGAAGCCAGTGACCATTCACAACGTCGTAGATACGTCGAATGAGTGCTTGAATAACAGGCGGTGGACGGCGATGTTTCGAATAAAATTTTCTTCAGCGACGAAGCAAGTGGCGATATCAACTGATAGATAAACCTTTAACTCTTGAGCACTTGAAAACCAACATTCGTCAAGTTATGGCTGAGATACCGCCCAATATGTGTCAAAAATTGGTCGAAAATTACCTCAACAAATCGATGCTTGCAAAAATTTGCGTGGTGGTAATTTAAATGATGTAGTGTTTCACACATAATGTCAACGTTCAAACTTTATAATAAGAAAGAAATATCATAATAAAAAAATATTTTATATGTGTTTTATTTACGTTTACTTTTAAAACTACAAAATGGATAACCAACTAAATGTACAATGCTAAACCTTGTGCCTTTTTTCTTATTTCCTCTCAGGGCGAGGTATAGAGTTACGCACCACCACAATCCATCCAATTAAACCACAACAAAAAAGAAGAACATAGTTTTTTTTTCTCTAGGTAGTTAGTTATTTTATGGTTGCTTTTGGTTGTAGGCGTCCATCCATAATCTATTTTTTTTTGGTTCCGAATGTACATATGTATGTAGAAGTCTTCTCCAAGAAAACGAAACAAGAACTTGCTTTTAAATAGTATCTATTATTTAGATTTATTTTAATTCTGATAGAAAGATATGTAAATTAAAAATGATTTGATGAAACCAGAAAAATAGATGCGTACACAATGCGGTCGTCGCTTGACTCTGCCATCTTTTCTCTCTCTCTTCTATGCTGTCATCAAGTTAAGAAGTATTTGCTGCCTCCGTACCATCCTGAAATTCATCATCTTCATCTTCTTCGGACTCGGAATCAAGTTGAAGCGTGCGCCATCGTTTCATATAATCTGCTACGGTCGACGTTTGGTTGGGTCCCTCGTGTTCACCAAATTATCGAACTAAGTAGCGATCATTACGAAAGCGCTTAATTATTTCGTAGGGACCAATATATTTGGGGAAAAGTTTTTGGCCTGTACCAAACCGTGTCTTTTGAATTGCGACAAGTTCTCGTAAGCAATATGCATGAGCCTTTTTTCTTTTTTGATTGTAGATATTCCTGTTTTCTTCTTGTATTTCACGTATTTGTTTTTTCGCTTCCGCCCTTAGCATTCGACGGTCCTCTTTGAGCGCGACCAAAATCTCATCTTCAAGCAACTGTCTTAAATTTACGTCCTCCTCCATAGTTATTTTGACACCAAACATTAGCTCGAAAGGGGTTTTACCAGTACTTCGCGAAACGGTGGAATTGATGACACATTGCACTTTGGGAATGAATTTATACCATTTCAATGGGTTTTCAATGGTAAGACGCGTGAGCACTTGAATGATGGTTTTATTCATTCGCTCCGCTTGTCCATTGCCCCTAAGAAAACCGGTCATCAGGAGATGGTGATCGATATTTCTTTCCAAGCAATAAGCCTCGAAGTCGTTGGACGTGAATGCCGATCCTTTGTCGGATATGATTTTTCGGGGGTGACCAAAGACTTGCGATTGTATATTCAAATGATTAATGACTTCGCTGGCCATCGTGCTTTTAATTGAATACATCCAGATAAATTTACAAAAGGCATCAACGATCACCAGAATGTATCAATAATATTTTGATGTGGATGGGAGCTGCCCGAGGTAATCAAGATGGAAGGTGTGTAAAGGCTAATCCACCTTTGCAATAGGGTGAAGGAACGACACCCTTTTACCATTCTTTTTTCCAGCAAGAATACAGGGGAAGCAATTGCTGATGACTCTGGCAATCCTGCGGTCCACCTGAGGAATAAACAACTCATCTTTAATTAGTTTAGAAACCTTACCGAAACCAAAATGTGAAACATTTGAATAATTAGCATCTGTAGAGACTTTGGAACTACCAAAACATAAGCACCGTCTATGAGCTTGTACAGCATATCACCCCTAAGATGACAATCTTGTAGGAATCAGATTTAGCAAGAATTTCTCCAATAGCACGACAGAATTCGTCCTTCAGTTGTGCATTCTTGACTGTTTTCACAGAACCGTCTTCAATTGCGTAAACAGCTAATGGGTGGCGGTTTAGGGCGTCAACGTGACGCATGGCAGTCCCGGATCGGTGATGAACTTCGCAGTTGAACTCATCTAAGTGTAGTGCCCAATGCGCAACACGACTATTCAAACCCTTTTTGGACATAGTGTGCTTAAATGCTTAGCAGTCAGTAAAAATGTCGAATCTTTACCCAAGCAAGTAGATTCGGAGTCGTTTTAAGGCCTTTACAATGGCGAGAACCTCTAGATCGTAGCTTGAGAGTTTTTTCTCTGAGTCGGTGGTCTTAAAACTTAAAAAAACACTGGATGATACAGACTGTCGTCATGTTTTTGTACGAGCACAGCTCCGTATCCTTCCTAGAGACGTCCGAGTGCAGCTGACCTGGCAAATGAGGGTTGAAGAGCTTCAGCACCGGCTCTTAGCATACCTGCTCCTTCAACTTGATGTAGTCTTCTTCTTGTGTTGGTCCCCATATAAACGTGGCATCTCGTTTTGTTAAGTCGGATAGTGGTTTTACAATAGTAGCGTATCCCGGTATAAGTTTTCGGAAGTATCCTGTTAGTCCGAGGAACTGCATAACTGACTTGACATTTTTCAGAACAGGGAAATGTTTAACTGCTAAAGTTTTTCTTCAGATGGTCTTATGCTTCCGTTTCTGATAATGTGTCCAATGAAACTTCGGATACCTTCAAAACTTCCTTCAACTTTTTAATCCCTTCGGCCTTGGATGTGGCAGGAATTATTAAATCGTCAATGTTTGCCAAAACAACACCTCTGCGTTTGAGATCCTGAAGAACAACATTCACATACTTCTGGAACACGGCAGGTGAATTGCACAAACCAAATGGGGCCTTATTAAAATCAAAATGACCATCTGGATTCACAAAAGCCGTGTATTTTTTACTGTTCTCGTCGAATTGCAAAAATCCATTTTCCAGGTCCAGAATAGAAAACATTTTCGCATCGTACAATTGCTCGAGTGCCTCCTCTATAATCGGTAAAGGATAACGATCTTTAAGAACATGTTGATTAAGTTGGGGAAATCAACGCAAAGTCGCATTGAACCATCTTTTTTGCGTCACAATACGATGGGGCTGGCAAAGTCTGAATTACTGTTGCGAATGATTCTATCTTTCATCCATTCTGAAATTTGCTTATCTACGACTTCCTTCTCGAGTGGAGGCAACCGCCGCGCCGTGCTCTTTGATAAATTGTTTTTTCGGTTGATTTTCATTTGTACACTAGTTTTTCGGGCAGCTTTGGAGAGTACTCTGCAATCGTGTCTGAGATCTGGTTTTTGGATACTTTTTAGTATCACTTCTGGTTCCGACTTGCAACAAGAAATTAGGTTTATTCGAAGCACTGGATTATCTGCTTCGGGTTTCTTTTTACAAATTATAGGCTGTCCGTCTTCGATAATCAAACAAACTTCTGGTAGTAAATTTTTACCTAATAAAAATACATAAGCCAACCAATTATCTGCGCCGAATAATAATCCCCTGCAATACGGATATTTCTGCACATCTCCCCATCCGCATACCATTGACACACTCTTAAAGTCTGAGATCCATGTTTCGATGTCTTTGCCCTCTTATATAGTTATATCTTTCAAGAGCCTCTTGGACGTCTTTAAAATGGAAAGCATTTTGAACACATGAATCTGCGCCTTTTAGAGATGGCATCATCTTCCCGTCGTTAGAAGTTGGTTCGTTTTCGTTTGCACTTTTCCTTAACAAAATTACTTCGCCTTGTCCTTCACTTGTTGGTTAGTTTTTTCCGCTTTCAAACTCCTTCTCGTTTTGTTCCTTGACTTCTTCTCCTTCTGTTCTGATTTTCAGTGTGGAAAGGTTTTTAACACGCGCGACGAATTCAGTTTTTTTTATCGTAACGGATCGATAAGCCGTTTTGTCGCAAAATTTCTTGCAATTCTTTTACCGTAAGAGCTTCTAAGTCACGTCCGTTAGGCATGAAGAAAAATCAATGCAAAAACTATCGTGAGACTTTTACTAGACACTGTGCAAACTATAAATGTAGATGAGGGAATTTCTGACACCATGTAGAAGTCTTTTCCAGAAAAATGAAACAAGAACAGGCTTTTAAATAGTATCTATTATTTAGATTTATTTTAATTCTGATAGAAAGATATGTAAATTAAACATGATTTGATGAAACAAGAAAAATAGCTGTGTGCACAGTGCCGGTCGTCGCTTGACTCTGCCATCTTCTCTCTCTCTCTTCTATGGTGTCATCAGGTTAAGAAGTATTTGCTGCCTCCGTACCAGTGTTGCCACATACATGTATGTCTTCGAAACAAGTTGAGTGTATTTGCATGTTAACGTTTAGCCTTGATATTGTTTGTTCTGAGTTTTTTTCTGAGTGATTTTATTTTATTAAGTGAGTTATTACCCATGTAGTGTACCTACAAAAAAAATGGCTGGCTCGCCCTTTAAATGGTGTAATTCTGTGTAGTTTGCTTCGCTCACAGAATTAGATTTGGTGATAATTTTCTCGGTGTATACATATATGTATATAAATTCAAACATTAATTGCCACTGGAGCTGACGGCTTAGCAAATGCTGTAGAATTCATAATTAATTTATATCCATGTGATGAAATATAATGTCTAAATAAAATGAATTAATTACTTAATTAATTACTTACATATGTTTTAGATTGTGAGTGACTAACGAAAGTATTACCTTACAGGAGCTCGGACGTAGCTACCAAGTTAGTTGGTATTCATATAGGTTTTTTTTGAAGTGGAGTGCTCGACATAATTTAGTTTACGATTGCCAGGGGATTACGATTGAGGGTTGATTGTGTTTCAGGTCTTTTGCATTGAATATAATTTTGTTTTGGATTGAATACATTTGTGTTGTGTTTTGGTGGTGAAAATGTTATTTTGAATGTTGTGATTAGGTAAATTACTCCGTTAAGCCTAGTACGCTGCTGATGCGAAACGAAAAATCAAAAACAAATGTGACTCGACGAAATCATAAACGAAAAATTTCGCTCTACTTTTCGTTTTCCAGTACGCTGCTGAATGACAAAATGTGTAAGTTTGGTGGATAGTTGTACTAGATTTCTTAGTACAAGTCTCCACTCTTTTCGTTCTCAATTTAATTGACCTGATTAATTCCTTGCGAAATTTTGACATTTAATTTTTTTTTTTTTTTAAGTCAAGCTCTTGTATTGTTTATTTGATTTTGCTTTGGCTTTGAGTTTTCTCTATTGTCTGGTTTCTGTGCATTTTCTGTATTTAATTATTCATAATAAATTCAATTCTAATTCTTGTATCAAAACCAATTTCAATATAGACTAAACTAAATCTGCAATATGAAAATAGGACGTTGAAAAGAAGCACACCCTTCACATATCTTATCGGCGAACGCGATATAGCGAATCCTTATTTGGAGTGCTTATTGTAACCAACTATCGGCTTTTCTCAAACCTAGTGCTAGTGATTAGTTTGAAAATAACATATGTTCTTTTAAAATAAATTTATTTTAAGTGACTACTAATTAAAAATATTATACACATGACTCAGTAGTTTGTTCTGCAATGAACTGTCCATGTTACGGTTTTTAAATTACATTTGTTACTCCGACTTTTAAATTATATGCTACTTTTACACCATATAAATATCGAAAACACTCACATACCCCAAAACTTATTTATTTTTATTTCTCCCGTTCACACAATCTGTTTAATGTTTACTTCGTGAAAATCGGCTAGGGATAGACATTGTTATTTAGTCTACAATTCCTGGTGATGACCTCGATAATCCTTTGTTGTGGTGATAGAAAGAAGATGATGAAAAATCACATACCTCGCATTGCCATCGCTACCTTCTTTTTGTTTTTCTGGACGAAGTTTTTTAATGTAATTGAACCATCGTATGGCAGATGTACTGCTTGTGGATTTGATAGCAACTCAAGCTGCTTGCAAGCTGGTCACTTGTGGATTGGATTTGACATATAATGCCATGCATATATACTATTCATTCGATTTTGTTATTAATTGAGGAAGCAAGACCTATAGTTAAAATGGGAATCGAACAAAGAGCAATTGCGAAACGAATTGCATGACCGCAGCGTAGCAGAGCGGTCAAGTACAAACTCACTAAGAGAACTCACTGATGAACACGTGAAAATGCAACCCGTTCCAAAGATATATTCCAAAAGCTATTCTCTGTTCTCTTTGAAATATATAATGTGAAAATACTTTGGAGTGTATCTTTGGAACGGGTAATCCTAAAAACTTGTTTGATATTTTTTTTAATCTACTCTTGATATTTTCAAAATCAGCATCAAAAGTTTTTACGTAGAAGGCTTATTGCAAAAAATCACACATATTTAGAATGATGTATGCGTATCCTGGAATTATTTTTTTTAATATAACTTCTTTGCAAAAAATGCTAATGCTTCCTTTGCAAGTATGTAGTGCTGATTCTAAAAAGATATCGCTCGCCTTTATTGGACAACCCGTTCCAAAGATATAGTCCAAAAGCTGTTCACTGTTCACCTTGAAATACATAATCTGAATATACTGTGGAGTGTATCTTTGGAACGGGTTTTTGGATAAAGAGTAGCTCCAATCAGCATATAAATACCAGATCATTGATAGAAAAGATTATATGCCAAAGGAAAATCAAAGTTGCAATCCGATTGAGATAAATTAAGTGGAAGCGAACGTACATCACCAGTAAGTTTCTTGACATTAATTGTCTTGAACTTGAAGATAAAAACTTAAGCGATGTTTGAACGCAACGTTAAATAGCAGAATTTGAAAGCCGATGCAGTGACAGTAAAGCTCATACCGTATATTCGTGCTTGAGTACCCAAACGTGTCGTTGCAACTCTTGAGATATGAAGAAAACTTCTGAACCTTGATTCACAAAGGCCCGGAGATTGAAATCAGTTTCATGTTAATGTACCCTGTCTTTCGCTGGTGCTAATAAGACTTGTCGATTACTTCTTGAAAACATAACGTTGCGATTCATGATTGGAGTTGACTGTATTTGCTCTTGATCATATTGATTAAGTGAAGTGAGATGAGATTAAGAAGCACTATGAGGTGTTGAAGTGGGAAGAGATGACGAAGTTAGTTGAGAAGATGACGTAAGATGAGACGCTGAGGGAGTGTGGTTTGATGATGTTGTTTGATTTGATGATGACATAGCGACAAGCGCATTCCGTTCAAAATGTAATAGTTTATGGTGCCTATCCTTACAACGAAGACATGTACTGGTGCTTTGAAATTGATTAACATGATGCGTTAAAGCGAAGCAATTAAAACTAAATTTACGTTTCCGAAGGATTCTATGTCCGGTTTCGATTTTATATGACTGAGTGATATTAATGGACCGTTAATACTGCTTTGTAAAAGTTTTAGTGCTTTTCGCGATTCACCAGATATTGGCTTTTGGCTTAAAAGAATTTGAATTTGGTTATTAACTTCGTCTTCCCACGCAAGATTAAAATTAGTATCAGTTAGTCCATATTTACTAACTATGTCAAACGCTTGATCTTTAGTTTTTGTACGTAGATAAAAGAGTTTTTGGACATCACTCAACTTGGAGTGATTGATGTACACGGCAGTTAAGATGGGCCTTAAGGATGGCCATTCGAGATAATTACCATAAAAATCTCGAGTATCACGCCCAGGACCCCTAATGTGCTGAAAACTTTGTTCATTGTGTGAATCTTTATCACTTTTATTTATTTCGATTGAAGCAGTAACTGTTTCCTTTGCAGTAAGTTTAAGTGACTTAAGAAAGTCCGAAATTTTACTTTTACACGTGAAGTATGTCCAAGCCGAACTTTGATTCTTAGCTTTAACCACGTTAAGAGGATCTTTCAAGTCATCATCGCCACTTCTGATACATTGAGTGTATAAGGTTTTGACTTCCAGCTATAAATCGATTAATTCAGCTTGATATGATTCCAATAAGTGAATCTAAGGAGTGGCATTTGTTTTTACCTTAAAAGCCGCATTTAATTCGACCAATTCGTCGGACGCAAAAATTTAATCGTCTAAAAGAGTTATTCGCTCCGAAAAAGACCAAGAAATTGCTTTGTGATTTATGAAAAAACTTTACTTCCAAAAGGAACAAGCTTTGATTTAACACAGGGTGGCGCGCGAATCGTGCTACAATAAGAAATTTAAAGAACTTTTAATTTAATCGATGTATTTCATTATTTTTGTTATTGGATTAAAAATAAAATTTTATTTTAAATAACTAATGGTTTTTAAAGATGATAGACCGCAAATGACATCCACGCATATGCGGCACCTGATCAGAAAATAGTTCATTGCGGCCTGAAGGGTTCAAATTGCGATCGCCTAAATTATTGTCTCTTGTTTGGCTACGTGTGCACTTGCTGCATCTTGTTGAAAACAAATCCTGCTAAAAGTAATACGTCTTCGGCGAAGTTCTGGGTCAAAAAACTCCTTCAAAATCTTTATATAACGGTCCTCATTGACAGTTTGTTTGACGCCGTTTTCTTCAAAGAAGTATGGCCCGACAATACACCTTGATGAAACTGCGCACCACACAGTGACTCGTTCTGGCTGCAGTTACGTCTCATGGTGCATTTCTGGATTAGATTCACTCCATATATACCGCAATTTTGCTTGTTAAAATTGCCGTTTAAGTCAAAATGGGACTCATTAGACATGAACCAACAATTTATCAATGTTTTGTCTTCTTCGGCCATTGTAATCATTTTTCGGCAAAATTCCAGGCGAACAGGCAAATCCTGAGGGTTTAACTTGCTTGCAATTTGGACTTTGTACGGAAACAAGTTTAAGTCATCATGTAGTATCCGTTGTCATTTTCTTTTCAGCATATATGCTATTTTCTTCCTGCAATTGATTTGAGTTTTGCGTATTATTACACTCATTCCTGATAATCGTATATCGGGTTTCAGATCCGTAGTCTGTACAAGCATTTGGATCAATTGGAATTCAATGACATATTTATCAATTCGATAATTTTTTTTCTTTTCAAAAAATAAGTCTAAATGTGAGGTTATCCAAAAACAATAAGGTTGCGGGTATTCACTACGAAACAATTATTCATTCTTGTTTTAATAGGATTAATCAAAAACGACTTTGTTGTTTTTTGGGAGACTGATGCCTCCTAATAGATCTTGGACGACGTATAAGTATATCAATAATTAGTCTGAATGTCCGTGATAATAAACACAAGAGAGGAAGTGCAGAAGAAATGAATGGAAACGTGCCAATAGATATTGCACAGGTTTGCCCTGCACAGTAACCACCTCAAATTTGACAAAAAGCTATTAGCAGAAGACGAGTCGCAAATGTAACCTGAATTGCGCTTTTTTCGAATACTATTCCGCAATCGAATTTACTGCTTTCGACGCTCCAGATGGGGCATCCCTGAGATTCGGCATTTCGTCATCATCATCATCATTAAGTTGATTTTGGCAACAATTTGGTCAAGATTACAAATTTCTTAGCACCTATGGCTTTGCTGCTACACTGTTTGAAGGTGGTCGAACTGCTCATTCCGCTATGAAGCTGGCGATGATTCTTCTCACGGTTTACAAGGCAATAACGCGCATAATGACAAAGGACTCGGTGACGGCAAAATTAAAAAAAAAAATCATTTGGGATGAATACGCAATGGCGCATAAACGAGCTTTGGGAGCAATTGACCGAACAATGAAGGATTGACAAGGTGATTCGAGATGATTTGGTGGGGATATGATATTGCTCACCGGAGATTTTCGTTAAATGCTTCCCGTTATTTCGAAATCAACTGCTTCCGATAAACTTAAAGCATATTTTAGGCAGGCTTTAAGTTCATCGATCGTCTATGTGGTGGCATGTCAAGAAGTTGAAATTACCACGAATATAAGTCGCATTGCAGAACGACTGATCGAGGCAAATGCTGGAGCTTACTGTTGAAGTCTCGACTGGATTGATATCATTCTCGGTAAATGTTTGCGAGTTTACAATGTCGAAGGAAAAACTCATCACCAAAATAAAGTGTGTCCCGGCATTGCAAAAAAATATAAAAATCTCGATTTTATTTGTAAACGGGCAATACTAACAGTGAAGAATAGACATCGTCGATAGCTTGAGTTTCTTTATTGAAAGTCAAATCAATGGAGAACTGAAATCATACAAATCCGTTGATGACGTGACCGACTAGGATGAAGCGACCAACTATCCGAAGACAATTTTGAACTCACTTGATGAATGAATTTCGAATTTCTGTTATTCGCACTGTCAGCTTACGTTGCTTGTTTGCGTGTTGCAAAACCGTATTCGTTGTTTGTTCTTTTGCTGGAAACAAATCGAAAACTATTGTCTATTTATCACTCTTTTTTGATTTTAATTCCATTCAAATAAATCACATTGAAAATTTAACTACCCGTGTTTTATTATAGCTCTGGGGCTTATATGTAGGCGTTAAATTGGGGTGCTACTTGAAATATATATAAGAATTCAGTTAATTATAATAAAGACTGGAATAGCAAAATAAATCAACGTATAGGTGCATAATGTATGCACATATCTTTAACAGTTAAAAATACATTAAAAACATCTCCAAAATGTATCTCGTGTGTTGCCTCATGTTCGATCGCTAAAATTCCAATATTGTTGAATCTTAGGTTGGTAGGTGTGGTGGGTAGGTATAATGTCACCATTTATTTTAATACTCTAAGGTAAACTAGATAAGTAACAATTTGAATCATAAAGTTTGAGTGGCCTTGTTTTCAATTATAACAAAATATTTTTTTTTCTATGTCAATTGGCCTCATTTTATTGTTTGGTATATGTCGGGTGTCACCCGGGGCGGTCCGCTCACCACCCCGCGCCCTTAGCACCGCCACTGCGTATAATATAATATAAGTCACCAATGATAATGTTTTATTAAAAAAAAAATAAATATGCAATAATAATATAGTTATGGAACTTACCTTGTTTTTAAAAAAATGATACCTGCTTCTCCAATAATACAATTGTTGATTGATGAATGATAACTTCTATGACAATGAGCTACACTGATGATGCTTTCGTGCAGTTGTTAAAAATGAATGAATGATTAATTCCAGCGATGATGATAGGAACTTCAGATAAGTAGTAATTTCCACGGATGATGATGATTTTGATTCGGTAATAATTTAATGATGATTGTAGCTAAATTTGGTATATACAGTCAAAATCAGTTATAACGACACGAGTTTAACGAAATATCGGTCATTGCGAACTAATCTCTAAGTCCCGACCAAGGTTAGTGTTAATTGTACTAACCAAATATAGGCTCTTAAGTTATCGCCTATAATGAACTATCTCTTGTAGCGAACAGTTTTAACTTTAAATTAAAAAAAAATATCACTTATATAGCGAATATTAAAAAAAAATAAGTAGGCATTGGAAACTTCGTCCATTTTAAATAGTAAATTATGAGGATTTCTCTTTTTGGTATTAAGGAATGTTAAGTGTGTTAGTTTTATTTTTTCAAAATACGTAAGTTCAAAACGTTGTGTGTTTACGATTGAAGAAAAAATCTGCAATAATTTCAAGGCTCGAAGCTGGTGATTCCAATAAAAGTTTGGCAGCAGTGTTTTCTGTATCGGCTACAAAAATCTCTAACATTTTCAAAGATAGAGATAAGATTAAGAAGAATTTCGAAAAATCAAACTTAAAAATCAAAAGATCGAAGCAGTCACCATCCCGACATAATTGAAGAAGAATTCATAAAACAAAAATGTCGACAGAAAAATCACAGATTACTTTAAATAAATACAAGTTTCGCCAATTATAACGAAACACCGGAGATAACAAACAAATTCTCTAGTCCTGTCGAGTTCGTTATAACCGATTTTGACTGAATGTGGATACTGATCATCGTACGTAGTTGGATTTGTAACGGAATGATGATGTATGGCGATAATGTAACAGTGAATATGGCTAGCGTAGTTCAATAGCTGAACTTAGTACAACTGTCCTACTGTACAAAATTCCAACGATGATGATAACTTCGAGAAAACTTGATGAAGCATGGCGAGCATGGCCCTCACTTAAAAAAGACACACTACGTTGAATTTAAAGATGAAAAATTAACTTACAGATGACGCTAATGATGAAGACACGCCGACGATGATAATTTTCGTGGCCGCACGTTAACAAGCAGCACAAATGTATGGCCTGGATGGTGGCCCATAGATTGTTTCAAAATTCGCACAAAAAAAGCCTCAAAATACCCCAAATTGATTATAGATCCGGCTCGATTGGACCAAAATGTGCAATTGCTTCTCCAATAAAAAAATGGAAAATGTTTCCCACGTTGTTCTGCGGAGTTTTCCAGAACTCAACAATAATTTACCAAAATGTGCACTTAGTTCTCGAAAAAAAAAGAAGAAAAAAAATGTTTCCCAAGTTGTTTTGTGGAGTTTTCGAATTACAATTTCATTTGCAAAAAACTTAAGCAAATTACTTTTACACAAAATTTTTTACAAGTTATTTTATTAAACTTATCCTATATATTAAAGAAAAGAAGTTCTTAAAACTGGAGAGATGTTTGCTGGCCGATTGAAAATTACAGAATGAGAATAAAATAGTTTTTACAGTGGCTTACAAAAAAAGGAAGTGATAATGGCGCATTTAACTCGGTTTTTACGATTGATCTGAGGATGGTATGACGGTTTACATGGTTACTTAACTTGAAATATTTGTGGCAATGGCAATTTATTGCCTCAAATATCGCATGGAGAAATACTTTTAGATATGAATATTACAAACATTAATTTAGCTGCTGTTTAAGCCAACAACTTTTAATTTATTACAATGTACCTGCAAATGCAAAACACCCTATCCAAATTTCAAACACCCTATTCCCTAAATAAAGTATACCATATTGCAAACTAAGCACTTTTTATAGCTGCTCACCTCTCCTATTGCATTTATTTTCCCACAAAATTATTCAGCATTCTTTAAAGGTGCTCGCCTATCAAATTGCATTTATATTCCCACAAAAATTAATGCCGAATTGCATCTATGTTAATTAGTATAAATAGTCTTACAAATTTATAATAAAGTCACTTATATTTCGAAAGTCAAACAGATTGTTTAATTGTCATTGCTACCCCCCACCCGAGGTAAGGAGCAATTCTAGACATAAGACAAATCATCAGTCGAAATCAAAAGAGGTTTCGACTTTAAACATTGGTGACCCCGAGTTCCAGGTATCCAGTGTTCCGGTGTTCCAGAGTAGTACCAATCTTCATATACTTTGACATTGGTATAAGCATTGTCGAGTCCAAGCCAGAGATCCAAGTATCCAGAGTTCCAGGTATCCAGTGTTCCGGTGTTCCAGAGTAGTACCAATCTTCATATACTTTGACATTGGTATAAGCATTGCCGAGTCCAAGCCAGAGATCCAAGTACCCAGAGTTCCAGGTAGCCAGTGTTCCGGAGTTCCAGAATAGTACCAATCTTCATATACTTTGACATTGGTATAAGCATTGTCGAGGCCAAGCCAGAGATCCAAGTATCCAGATTTCCAGGTATCCAGTGTTCCGGTGCTCCAGAGTGGCGCCAGAATTATACGAAGACAAAAAACAGTCGCACAATCTCTATAGCGGTTGCTTTCCAGTCTCAAAACTACAGAGACTTGGAGTTCTACTTTTTGTACAGTAAAATTAAATACACTACAAAATTACTGGACGGATCTAGAAGAAATTCATCGCATGATAAACGAGCTTTCGGAAAATCCAGTCCAGGATGGATACAACATAAACGAGTTTTATAAATTAGAAGATGAAGTCTCACAATTTATCATTTCATTAACAACCAAACTCGAAGAATCCATCAGACAACCCTCACCATCAGTCATGAGTCCTGCTTCAGTAAGTAGTCCTAGCCAAACTTTAAAACTACCAAAGATAACCTTACCCAAGTTCGACGGAAGCTACATTAAATGGAAGCAATACAGTGATCTGTTCAGTGAACTTGTTGATAAACAAGACATAGCTAACTGTCAGAAGCTGTTCTATTTGAAGACGACGTTAACGGGTGAAGCCGAAAATCTAAAAAGACACTTTACCACATCAGATAGTAACTATAGTGCAGCATGGCAAGTGATTAAAGACCGGTATGATAATCCCCGTCTGCTTGTTACTGCACAGGTACAACGATTATTCATGCAACTGGTGATTCAAAATGAAAGCTCGAAGGCAATCAAGGTCTTGCATGATAGTACACAAGAGTGCATGCTCAGTTTGAAGGGTCTCAACATCGACACTACTAATTGGGACCCTCTTCTTATGAGTGTTTTGATCAAGAAGCTGGACAGAAATACTTTAACGCTTTGGGAGCAGTCGCTAAAGCAACCCAAAGCACTACCAGCCTTGAACGAGTTCCTGTCATTTCTAGAGTTAAGGTTCCAATCATTGGAAGCCCTGGGACCAAAGGTGGCAAAAATATGCTCAGACGACCTGAACAAAAGGACAAAGGTAGCTCTTGCTTCAACAACAAAAACCAATAAATGCCTAGTTTGTGGACAACAAAAACATGCCATATATTTATGCCCCAAGTTTCTCCAGCTCTCACCACAAGAGAGATAAAGAAATGTTAAATCACTTAAGCGCTGTACACCAAGCTCGCTTGGGACACCATGCTCCAACATGTAGAGTGATGCACTGTACTAAATGCAATCAATATCACCACACCTTGCTTCACGTGGTAACAGAGAACCAAAGGCAACAAGCTCCGACTATAGACAACAGGACTAGCCTGTCGGCTACATCCAGCCGAACAAAACCATCCAAATATGTACTGTTAGGAACAGCTGTAGTAAACATACTTAATCGAACAAATAATGCTGTCAAATCAAGAGCATTGCTCGATTCCGGGTCACAAATGAGTTTCATAACTGAGAAGCTAGCTTACATCTCCTCACAAAATACGAACCCCTGGAAGTCTCAGGAATGGGAAACAGACCAATCAAATTGAGCAAAAAGGTCGATATATGTCTTCAATCCCCCGTTACTGGATATCAGACACAAATTCAAGTATTTGTGCTCGATACGATAACTACACAACAACCCAGTGAACTTATCGACACAAGTAATTGGGAAATGCCTCAGAACATCAAATTAGCAGATAACGATTTCAATAAACCACTTGACATTGATATTCTCATCGGAGGTGAGCTCTACCCCGAACTTCTTTCAGTGGGCCAGATAAAATTAACCAACAGTGGCCCAACCTTACAAAACACCTTATTGGGATGGATAGTTGTGGGAAAGATCATCACTAACAATCCGTCGACACTATTTTGCGGCATAGGAGTAGACACTTCATCTTCTACCCTAGACAGTCTGGTTGAACGTTTCTGGAACCTAGAAGAAAATCTAGCTACTCCTTCACAAACGATCCAAAACGACTTACGAAAGAAGAACGTCAATGTGAGGATATTTTCCTGAAAACTACCACCAGATCGGACTCTGGACGTTACATAGTAAGTCTTCCCTTCGCAAATAATCCAGAAAGTCTGGGAGAGTCAAGAGAAATCGCTGTTCGACGATTCTTTAGCCTAGAAAAAAGGTTTCAAAAGAACCCGGAAATTCAAAAGCAGTATATTGAATTTATGAGGGAATATATTGCATTAAGGCATATGGAAGAGATTGAAACTAACGAAATCCGTCGAACAATGCCTCAATATTTTCTTCCACATCATTGCGTTTTACGTCCTGAAAGCAGTTCAACAAAATTGCGAGTGTTATTTGATGGATCATCAATGACATCCACTAACATATCACTCAATCAAATCTTGCATGCAGGACCTGCATTACAAAATGATCTCTTCTCAATTCTATTGCGATTTCGGATTCACAAGTATGTCTTTACTGCGGATATCTCCTAGATGTATCGCCAAATACTTGTAAACGACTATAGTAAACGATTCCAGCGTATAGTTTGGCGGGAATCTCCTAATCAACCTCTGAAGACGTATCAACTAAATACTGTCACATATGGTACTAAATCGGCACCTTTTCTCGCTATAAGGTGTCTCCATGATTTAGCAAAAGGAGCAGATCACCAACATTTACTTGGCGCAAAAAATTATCCAACAAGATATATATATGGATGACATATTAACCGGTAGCGACAATCTAAAAGCCGTTACTCAGAAGCAGTCAGAATTAATACAACTTTTGGCTCAAGGGAAGTTCCACCTTCGAAAATGGTGCTCTAACACACCTTCCCTCTTGAAAGAAATCTCACAAGAAGATTGTGAAGCTGAAACAATTCTTCACGACCAAGAAGAAGGTTCTATAAAAACTTTGGGACTAACCTGGCTACCAGCCTCAGACCAATTTCTCATCAAAACAAATTGGAACGAAATAACAAAGGTGACAAAACGATCAATATTATCCGACAGTGCTCATATTTTCGATCCACTAGGAATAGTGAGTCCAGTCGTTGTGCTGGCGAAAATCTACATACAGGAAATTTGGGCTTTAAAACTCGATTGGGATGCCGCGCTACCGATGGAGATGAACACTAAATCGAAAACATTTAGAAAAGACCTTCTCAAATTGAACAACCTAAAAATTGCAAGACACATCATAGTGAACAACGCCACTTGGATTGAACTTCATGCATTCTCTGATACCTCTCAACGAGCCTATGGAGCTGTGGTCTATATCAAATCCACGAACCTTAAAGGAGAAGTTCACGTACAATTAGTGTGTGCCAAGACTCGAGTGGCACCAATAAAGCAACAAACAATTCCTGAACTGTGTGCCGCAAAACTATTGGTTCAACTAGTGAAATTTGTAAAAGAGAGCCTTCCAATACAAGTTAAACAAACCACTTACTGGACTGATTCGCAAATTGTTTTATCTTGGATAAACACAATATCTCCACTGAAGACCTTTGTAGCTAATCGTATAGCAATAATCCAAGAGGAATCCCTAAGATCCCAATGGAAATTTATAAACTCGGAGCTGAATCCAGCTGATCTTCTATCTCGAGGGTTATTTCCCGAATAACTTTTGAAGTCAACGGTTTGGTTTCAAGGTCCATCATTCTTGAAGAAGCCCAAGCTAGAATGGCCAAAACAAGCAATAAGAACAGAAGAGGGACCCATTTTAGAGATGAAAGCTATAAAAACTATACTACCAGCAACACCGAATACCAACTCTCATTTTATTGAAAGAATTAATCACAATAACTCGTTAATGGGAAATTTACCGCCGGAACGTGTCCAACCTTCAAGACCATTTATTCATGTAGGCGTCGATTTCTTTGGTCCACTATATATTCACTATAGAATACGTGGTAAGCAATCCACCAAGGCATACGTTTCAGTTTTCGTATGCTTCTCAACAAAGGCAGTTCACCTAGAACTAGTCACTGACTTAACCACTCAGGCGTTTCTTGGAGCATTGAAGAGATTTATAGCCAGGCGAGGATGTCCAGTCTAAATATTTTCCGACAATGCGACAAACTTCATTGGAGCTCGAAATGAACTTAACGAGCTCAACGCAAAGGTTTTTACGGAAGAAGGACAAGAGTCTATCAAAAAATATTGTGCTGGAAGAACAATTGACTGGAAACCAATTCCTCCACGTTCTCCTCACTTTGGAAGTTTATGGGAGGCAGCGGTGAAATCGGCCAAACACCACATGAAGCGGATATTTTCAAGTGCATCATTAACTAAAGAAGAACTAACTACAGCTCTTGCACAAATCGAAGCAGTTCTGAACTCCAGACCATTGACTCCAATGTCCAATGACCCTAATGATCTTGAGGCCATCACTCCTGGACATTTTTTGATTGGAGCACACTTAACTGCAGTAGTGGATCCAGAATGCACAAGGGCACCTCAGATTACACATATTGCTAGATGGAATCTAGTAACAGCTATTCATCGGGAGTTCTGGCGTAGATGGACGAACGAGTACTTACAAGAAATTCAGCAAAGATATAAATGGAAAAATCCTCAAACCGATATCCAACCAGGTACATTAGTATTGATTAAAGAAGATAATTTACCTCCCCTTAAATGGCTAATGGGAAGAGTTCTAAGAACCATTCGCGGACCGGACAAATTCGCAAGAGTGGTTGATATCCAAACTAGTTCAGGAGAATTAAGACGATCAATTGCTAAAGTTTGTCCACTTCCAACTGAAATTCAACCACTTTCTACAACACATAAACCAACATCTTTTGAAGCTCATAATCGGTCTCTGCTGCCTAGAACCAACAATAAAGTTAAGCACCAACTTAAGGTCGTTTCCTCCACATAAGAGAATGCTCCAAGCAAAAACGAAATAATCCAGATCCATCGCCTGTGCCAACTCAAAAAATGAAAATGAGTACAATCGAAGCATTATTGGTCTGCTTATTTTTACTAGGCACAGCTTACGGACAAAGCGCTAAACCAGTTGCAGTAGAAGTTCAACAGTTTGACAGTACCCCTGGCTTATATTTTGAAGAAATTGGGGAAGCAAGACTTATCACTGATGAATGGAACCTGTTCATTTATTTCAATATGACCAGTTATTGGCAAGAATTCCAAGGAATACGAAGAGGCGTCAACCAGCTAAAGACCATATGTGAAGAACAACAATTTCAAAATAATCTTTGCAAATCCATCATCAATCATTTAGAAATGCGTCTCATGGAATCTGAGAACCTAAATGAAATTTTGAACTACAGAAATGGCATGGCGATAAGAAAGAAAAGATCTCCATTTGGCATTATAGGTACAGTAGCAAACAGGCTCTTCGGGGTCCTTGACCAAGAATACGCACAATACATCGAAGATAACATCCAAATGGCACATAATAATGAGAGGCATCTTCTTGAATTGAGCAAAAATCAAACCTCAATAATTGAATCGACAACAAACATTCTGAACAAATCATTATCTTCAATCAAAGAACAATTTGGTGAAGTTAAACAGCAGCTAACGATCGCATATGATTCAATAGAAAACCTAAATAAAACGGTACACAGAAGAGAAATCTTCAACTATGTCACAATCTATGTAACTCATATAATGGCCAGTTTTCAACGAACTCAAATAGCAATTCTGGAAGCTATTTCAGATACCCATCAAGAAAGAATAAACGCGTTACTTCTTTCACCCAGACAAATTTTGAGCGAACTGGATAAAATTCGTAAGATGATACCACACTCATTAACACTCCCTGGATATGACGAACATAATCTGCCTAAGCTATACGAGCTTCTTCGAGGTAAAGCACGTGTTACATCATCAGCAGTATTATTTCTCGTAAAACTGCCTTTACTAAATGCACAGATGTTCCAAATGTTCAAATTAATACCATTACCAGTTAAGCATAACACATCATTCGTATTCATACAACCATCAACGGCATTCTTAGCAGTAACTCCATTCAGGGATCAGCATTTCGCGATATCACAAACTGAATACCAGGGTTGTATAAATATTGATGACAAGGAATATCTATGTAAACAGCGACATCCTATTTTCAATACACACTCAGTTGAAAACCAATGCGAAATGCACATGTTGAATCATAATAAGAAACTTTCATCACATTGCGAACTAAAATCTACCACCGTTGACAAAATATGGATTCAACTTCATAATCCTAATCACTGGATTTTTGCATTTCGTCACGACGAAATATTATCTGCAGTGTGCGGATCAGATATTTTAACTACAAAACTATAGGGCGTTGGACTTATGAAACTGGCAACCGACTGTGACATTAAACAACCAACCATGACTATTAATGCTCATAATTTCTACACATCAAAATCAACAGTTTCATTCTTACCTACGCTTAACTTAAGCTTATTTTTCGATAAGTTTCACATTGAACCAATCCAAGACAAAATTCATAATAAGGACGAAATCATTATACGAGGGGAAGATGACTTAACACTTCTGAGGAAGAAGATCTCCTTTCAAAAAACGCAACAGGCATTAACATCCAACATTTCTCATCATGATATCCATCAATATTCTATTGGGTATCTAGCACTCGGGATTGGCTTGGTCCTGGGCACTCTATTCCTGCTCAACCGAAAAAAGAGGAAAACAACTAGATCCCCAAACGACATCGAATTTGAGCTCAAAGATCTCAACGCCGAGGAGAATGTTTAAGCCACCAACTTTTAATTTATTACAATGTACCTGCAAATGCAAAACACCCTATCCAAATTTCAAACACCCTATTCCCTAAATAAAGTATACCATATTGCAAAATATGCACTTTTTATAGCTGCTCACCTCTCCTATTGCATTTATTTTCCCACAAAATTATTCAGCATTCTTTAAAGGTGCTCGCCTATCAAATTGCATTTATATTCCCACAAAAATTAATGCCGAATTGCATCTATGTTAATTAGTATAAATAGTCTTACAAATTTATAATAAAGTCACTTATATTTCGAAAGTCAAACAGATTGTTTAATTGTCATTGCTACCCCCCACCCGAGGTAAGGAGCAATTCTAGACATAAGACAAATCATCAGTCGAAATCAAAAGAGGTTTCGACTTTAAACAGCTGCTCTCCACAACGGCAAACCATCTAATATTACATTAGACGCAAATTCAATCGAATCTCACATCATTCTCTTACTCCGGGTTTTGATAGAATACCTTACGCAATGCTTAAAAACACATCCATATTTTTTTAAGACTCAACTATTTTCAAATATTTTTGTTACAAGAGTAAATTCCTCAGGCATGGAAAGTGTACCCATTCCAAAAAATAATTCAGAACAATCTTCAGTTAATGGCTACCGGCCCATCTTTCTCCTTCCTTGCATTTAATTTTTTTTTAGAAAAAAATAATTTTAAACCTTTGAATATGTTGGCTAGAAAAGAACATATATTGATACATTTTTTTTTAGTTTTTAATAACAAAAATCAAAAACAAAATGAGTCTTTAAACAATGGGTAGAAATAATATTTTACAGACTGGTAGCTCTTCACATGTCAATAGAACTAATGCAATGCTTAGGATTTTTGGTAATAGATATGACGGACTTTCTATTTGTCACATCAACGCACAAAGTTTACGTGTTTATGTTGTGTGTGTCGGAGAGTTGGTTGACTCCTGAAATAAACGAAGTCGAAGTTGAAATAGCTGGGTACCAGTGGTGAGGCCTAAATAATTTCAAAATGTAAGTCGAAAAAAAAAATTAGTCACCAAAAAATTAAATTTGGGAAGTTTACTTGAAATTATTTCGTGCAATGCATAACTTAGTATCAAAGCCTAAGGTTGAGCAATTCAAATCAACTTTGTTATACCTTAAGTCATTTAAATTAAATGTAACACTGCGCTTAAGGGTTTGGTTCCGGTGCGAACGAATTTTGCTTAGCGAATGTAAGCGAATAAGCTCGCGTACATTCGCGCGAACAGAGTGGTTCCGGCGCAAGCGAATTTAATTAAGCGAAGTTAACGAATTTATTAGTCGTATGTAGTGGGAATGAAACAGTTATGTTCAGGAAGTACTGCGTGTTTTGATTTGGGAAAGTTTTATGATGTTATTTTCATTTTGTGACGAACAATTTTCGTTAGAAAATAGTTTCTTGAAGAACAAATATATTAACAAGCGTTGTTAAACTAATCCAATTTATAAGAAAATACTGGAATGTGGAGAATTTCGTTGATCAAAGATGAACAACTTTTTTTTTTTTTAATATTATAGAATGACTCCAGATACATTTTAATATATTTTGACAAGTATAGAACCCACAATAAAAAAAAGTCAACTA
The DNA here is from genome assembly GCA_910595825.1 of Philhelius pedissequus. Lineage (NCBI taxonomy): Eukaryota > Metazoa > Arthropoda > Insecta > Diptera > Syrphidae > Philhelius > Philhelius pedissequus. The sequence continues at coordinate 183,043,320 of OU343160.1, forward strand.
ATTTTGTTAAACCAATATCACCTAAAGAGGAACTATACTCTCTCATACACTGGTGCCTGTTGCTGAAATTCCATTTAAAGTAACCGCCTAGTTCCATACAAATTGTTTTTGTTACCTTGTTAAGGCCAACGTATATTCCACCCTGTCATACTTCTGCACATCCAAGTGCATACTGCTGTTTATTTGCCTTCACCATGCACCCAACCCTAGTTCTGTGCTTTTAAAATAAACACATTGAATCAGAGTTACTAGTGCTACGTTTGTGGTAATTTAGTATGATTGCTACTGCAACCCTGTAAGAGCTTTAAAATAGTACGAACCTATTGGCATCTATTAGAGTCAGAGTAAGAGGCAAGTGTCCTATCTTCCCTGTACTGACCATTTTTGTTGCATAGCTCTTGCTTAAATGTTAGTAAAATAAAAACATTTTAATTTATTAATGCGTAAATTTACTGATTACATAAAATTAAATTGAAACAAATGATTATAATTTGAACAACTGTCCTACTGTACAAAATTCCAACGATGATGATAACTTCGAAAAAACTTGATGAAGCATGGCGAGCATGGCCCTCACTTAAAAAAGACACACTACGTTGAATTTAAAGATGAAAAATTAATTTACAGATGACGCTAATGATGAAAACACGGCGACGATGGTAATTTTCGTGGCCGCACGTTAACAAGCAGCACAAATGTATGGCCTGGATGGTGGCCCATAGATTGTTCCAAAATTCGCACAAAAAAAGGCTAAAAATACCCCAAATTGATTATAGATCTGGCTCGATTGGACCAAAATGTGCAATTGCTTCTCCAATAAAAAAAAAGGAAAATGTTTCCTACGTTTTTCTGCGGAGTTTTCCAGAACTCAACAATAATTTACCAAAATGTGCAGTTAGTTCTCCAAAAAAAGAGGAAAAAAAATGTTTCCCAAGTTGTTCTGCGGAGTTTTCGAATTACGGTTTCATTTGCAAAAAACTTAAGCAAATTACTTTTACACAAAAGAAGAGATATATGAGTTTTAATTTTTTACAAGTTATTTTATTAAACTTATCCTAAATATTAAAGAAAAGAAGTTCTTAAAACTGGAGAGATGTTTGCTGGCCGATTGAAAATTACAGAATGAGAATAAAATGGTTTTTACAGTGGCTTACAAAAAAAGGAAGTGATAATGGCGCATTTAACTCGGTTTTTACGATTGATCTGACGATGGTATGACGGTTTACATGGTTACTTAACTTGAAATATTTGTGGCAATGGCAATTTATTGCCTCAAATATCGCATGGAGAAATACTTTTAGATATAAATATTACAAACTTTAATTTAGCTGCTCTCAACAACGGCCAACCATCTAATATTACATTAGACGCAAATTCAATCGAATCTCACATCATTCTCTTACTCCGGGTTTTGATAGAATACCTTACGCAATGCTTAAAAACACATCCATATTTTTTTAAGACTCAACTATTTTCAAATATTTTTGTTACAAGAGTAAATTCCTCAGGCATGGAAAGTGTACCCATTCCAAAAAATAATTCAGAACAATCTTCAGTTAATGGCTACCGGCCCATCTTTCTCCTTCCTTGCATTTAATTTTTTTTTAGAAAAAAATAATTTTAAACCTTTGAATATGTTGGCTAGAAAAGAACATATATTGATACATTTTTTTTTAGTTTTTAATAACAAAAATCAAAAACAAAATGAGTCTTTTAACAATGGGTAGAAATAATATTTTACAGACTGGTAGCTCTTCACATGTCAATAGAACTAATGCAATGCTTAGGATTTTTGGTAATAGATATGACGGACTTTCTATTTGTCACATCAACGCACAAAGTTTACGTGTTTATGTTGTGTGTGTCGGAGAGTTGGTTGACTCCTGAAATAAACGAAGTCGAAGTTGAAATAGCTGGGTACCAGTGGTGAGGCCTAAATAATTTCAAAATGTAAGTCGAAAAAAAAAATTAGTCACCAAAAAATTAAATTTGGGAAGTTTACTTGAAATTATTTCGTGCAATGCATAACTTAGTATCAAAGCCTAAGGTTGAGCAATTCAAATCAACTTTGTTATACCTTAAGTCATTTAAATTAAATGTAACACTGCGCTTAAGGGTTTGGTTCCGGTGCGAACGAATTTTGCTTAGCGAATGTAAGCGAATAAGCTCGCGTACATTCGCGCGAACAGAGTGGTTCCGGCGCAAGCGAATTTAATTAAGCGAAGTTAACGAATTTATTAGTCGTATGTAGTGGGAATGAAACAGTTATGTTCAGGAAGTACTGCGTGTTTTGATTTGGGAAAGTTTTATGATGTTATTTTCATTTTGTGACGAACAATTTTCGTTAGAAAATAGTTTCTTGAAGAACAAATATATTAACAAGCGTTGTTAAACTAATCCAATTTATAAGAAAATACTGGAATGTGGAGAATTTCGTTGATCAAAGATGAACAACTTTTTTTTTTTTTAATATTATAGAATGACTCCAGATACATTTTAATATATTTTGACAAGTATAGAACCCACAATAAAAAAAAGTCAACTAATTTTGTTAAACCAATATCACCTAAAGAGGAACTATACTCTCTCATACACTGGTGCCTGTTGCTGAAATTCCATTTAAAGTAACCGCCTAGTTCCATACAAATTGTTTTTGTTACCTTGTTAAGGCCAACGTATATTCCACCCTGTCATACTTCTGCACATCCAAGTGCATACTGCTGTTTATTTGCCTTCACCATGCACCCAACCCTAGTTCTGTGCTTTTAAAATAAACACATTGAATCAGAGTTACTAGTGCTACGTTTGTGGTAATTTAGTATGATTGCTACTGCAACCCTGTAAGAGCTTTAAAATAGTACGAACCTATTGGCATCTATTAGAGTCAGAGTAAGAGGCAAGTGTCCTATCTTCCCTGTACTGACCATTTTTGTTGCATAGCTCTTGCTTAAATGTTAGTAAAATAAAAACATTTTAATTTATTAATGCGTAAATTTACTGATTACATAAAATTAAATTGAAACAAATGATTATAATTTGAACAACTGTCCTACTGTACAAAATTCCAACGATGATGATAACTTCGAAAAAACTTGATGAAGCATGGCGAGCATGGCCCTCACTTAAAAAAGACACACTACGTTGAATTTAAAGATGAAAAATTAATTTACAGATGACGCTAATGATGAAAACACGGCGACGATGGTAATTTTCGTGGCCGCACGTTAACAAGCAGCACAAATGTATGGCCTGGATGGTGGCCCATAGATTGTTCCAAAATTCGCACAAAAAAAGGCTAAAAATACCCCAAATTGATTATAGATCTGGCTCGATTGGACCAAAATGTGCAATTGCTTCTCCAATAAAAAAAAAGGAAAATGTTTCCTACGTTTTTCTGCGGAGTTTTCCAGAACTCAACAATAATTTACCAAAATGTGCAGTTAGTTCTCCAAAAAAAGAGGAAAAAAAATGTTTCCCAAGTTGTTCTGCGGAGTTTTCGAATTACGGTTTCATTTGCAAAAAACTTAAGCAAATTACTTTTACACAAAAGAAGAGATATATGAGTTTTAATTTTTTACAAGTTATTTTATTAAACTTATCCTAAATATTAAAGAAAAGAAGTTCTTAAAACTGGAGAGATGTTTGCTGGCCGATTGAAAATTACAGAATGAGAATAAAATGGTTTTTACAGTGGCTTACAAAAAAAGGAAGTGATAATGGCGCATTTAACTCGGTTTTTACGATTGATCTGACGATGGTATGACGGTTTACATGGTTACTTAACTTGAAATATTTGTGGCAATGGCAATTTATTGCCTCAAATATCGCATGGAGAAATACTTTTAGATATAAATATTACAAACTTTAATTTAGCTGCTCTCAACAACGGCCAACCATCTAATATTACATTAGACGCAAATTCAATCGAATCTCACATCATTCTCTTACTCCGGGTTTTGATAGAATACCTTACGCAATGCTTAAAAACACATCCATATTTTTTTAAGACTCAACTATTTTCAAATATTTTTGTTACAAGAGTAAATTCCTCAGGCATGGAAAGTGTACCCATTCCAAAAAATAATTCAGAACAATCTTCAGTTAATGGCTACCGGCCCATCTTTCTCCTTCCTTGCATTTAATTTTTTTTTAGAAAAAAATAATTTTAAACCTTTGAATATGTTGGCTAGAAAAGAACATATATTGATACATTTTTTTTAGTTTTTAATAACAAAAATCAAAAACAAAATGAGTCTTTTAACAATGAGTAGAAATAATATTTTACAGACTGGTAGCTCTTCACATGTCAATAGAACTAATGCACTGCTTAGGATTTTTGGTAATAGATATGACGGACTTTCTATTTGTCACATCAACGCACAAAGTTTTCGTGTTTATGTTGTGTGTGTCGGAGAGTTGGTTGACTCCTGACATAAACGATGTCGAAGTTGAAATAGCTGGGTACCAGTGGTGAGGCCTAAATAATTTCAAAATGTAAGTCAAAAAAAAAAAAAATTAGTCACCAAAAAATTAAATTTGGGAAGTTTACTTGAAATTATTTCGTGCAATGCATAACTTAGTATCAAAGCCTAAGGTTGAGCAATTCAAATCAACTTTGTTATACCTTAAGTCATTTAAATTAAATGTAACACTGCGCTTAAGGGTTTGGTTCCGGTGCGAACGAATTTTGCTTAGCGAATGTAAGCGAATAAGCTCGCGTACATTCGCGCGAACAGAGTGGTTCCGGCGCAAGCGAATTTAATTAAGCGAAGTTAACGAATTTATTAGTCGTATGTAGTGGGAATGAAACAGTTATGTTCAGGAAGTACTGCGTGTTATGATTTGGGAAAGTTTTATGATGTTATTTTCATTTTGTGACGAACAATTTTGGTTAGAAAATAGTTTCTTGAAGAACAAATATATTAACAAGCGTTGTTAAACTAATCCAATTTATAAGAAAATACTGGAATGTGGAGAATTTCGTTGATCAAAGATGAACAACTTTTTTTTTTTTTTTTAATATTATAGAATGACTTCAGATACATTTTAATATATTTTGACAAGTATAGAACCCACAATAAAAAAAAGTCAACTAATTTTGTTACACCAATATCACCTAAAGAGGAACTATACTCTCTCATACACTGGTGCCTGTTGCTGAAATTCCATTTAAAGTAACCGCCTAGTTCCATACAAATTGTTTTTGTTACCTTGTTAAGGCCAACGTATATTCCACCCTGTCATACTTCTGCACATCCAAGTGCATACTGCTGTTTATTTGCCTTCACCATGCACCCAACCCTAGTTCTGTGCTTTTAAAATAAAAACATTGAATCAGAGTTACTAGTGCTACGTTTGTGGTAATTTAGTATGATTGCTACTGCAACCCTGTAAGAGCTTTAAAATAGTACGAACCTATTGGCATCTATTAGAGTCAGAGTAAGAGGCAAGTGTCCTATCTTCCCTGTACTGACTATTTTTGTTGGACAGAGCATAGCTCTTGCTTAAATGTTAGTAAAATAAAAACATTTTAATTTTTTAATGCGTAAATTTACTGATTACATAAAATTTAATTGAAACAAATGGTTATAATTTGAACCGTACTCATTTTGTACGTTTGTAAAATTATTGGGGCAAAATTCTAAACGATTTAGTAAAATGTTAAAACCATTTTTAGCAATAAACTAAGCAAAAAAGATGATTTAGGTAACTTTAAATGATTCTAACATCTTACTCTCTCTTAATATTTTGTTAAAGTAAAAATCACGGAATTGCTACTTTAACTTTTAGCAATTTGTTTAATCCATTATGGGACCTGATAATATATCACCGATATACCAGGTTCGAATCGAAGCCTATTTCGTAAACATTGACAAGTTACAATTCTACAAATTTGTCGCACTTATCTGACAAGTTTTCATTTCATATCTTATTGAACGGTTTTTTAATCCCGTGGGTAGGTTTAAAACCTTCAAATGGCTCTATGAGGGCCGAAAAACGCGTGCTCATACGAGTGTGAGATTCTTGCAACATAGTTGAAACTTATTTAGCAATTTATTTTTAACGAATTTAATTAATGTGTCACTATCCGGCGATAGTTCCTGCTTATACCACGATTTTAAAGCAGATTCTCGTTTAGTGCATCAGATCGGAGGGCTTAGTCCTTCGCAGGCGGCGTACTAAATTCGTCTCATCGATAATTTCGATTATAGTACTATTACAGTTTTCTATGATTTTGTGCAAATTTTTTTATTTCATCGCGAACCGTGGGAATCCCGAGATCTCTGTGGAGATCTTCGGTTCTAATGTACCAAGGTGTGCTTACAAACGATATAAGGAGTTTATTTTCGAATGTTTGCAAGGTATTTAAATTAGAATCTCGCGTACAACGTATACCGTAAGTCCAGACAGGCTTAAACACCTGCCTGTACAAAATTAGCTTGGTTTCGATACTGAGCTTAGAGTGTTTCCCGAGCAACCAGTACATATCTATGAGTTTATTTTTTAACTCCTCGCATTTCTTTTTAACATGCGGTTTCCATTTTAATTTTGCGTCTAGAGTCATTCCAAAATATTTTGTTCATTAGCAAACGGAACTTGAACCGTATTAACAAATACGGGTAATCTATTAATTTTTTTATATGTAAAATCTACATGGACTGATTTTACTTCATTAAGCGTTATCTACCATGGTTTTGCCCATTCACTGATATTATTCAGAGCTCTTTGTAATCTAGTCGTTGCATCATTTATCGTTTGGTCCACTGCTAGTATTGCAGTGTCGTCAGCAAACGTGGCTATGAAAGTGTCTTCTGCTTGAGGTATATCACGTGTAAATAATAGGTACAATATTGGGCCTAAGACACTTCCTTGTGGTACCCCAGCCACTATATCTTTGCGATCCGAGTAATCGTTTCCATGTCTTACTCTAAAAAGTCTATTCTCTAGATACGCTTTTAGAAGCATATAAAGTGCTTCAGTCAGAATTTGTCTTAATTTAAAATTAAGGCCTTTGTGCCACACCTTATCAAAAGCTTGCGACACGTCTAGGAAGACCGCCGAACAAATTTTCATTTCTTCAAGAGTTTTCTCAATGACGTCAGTGATCCTATGCACTTGGTCAATTGTCGAATGGTTACTTCTTAATCCGAACTGATGTTCAGGTATGAGACGCTTTTCTTCTATTATTGGCTGCAGGCGCAGAAGTAATATCCTTTCAAAGACCGTAGATATTACGTACAGAAGCGAAATGGGTCTATAAAATTTCTTATCATGTGATGGTTTTCCTGGTTTGAGAATCATTATAATTTCCACAACCTTCCATTGGCTCGGAACGTACTTAAGAGTGGCATTTATTATATAAAGAAGATTAATTAGCCCTTTGCGAGGAAGCATTTTGAGAATTAATTATGTCATAATTATGTCATATCCCGGAGCTTTCTTATGCTTAAGCTTTTTTATTTCTCTTCTTTTTTTTTTTTAGTAAATTACATAAGCGATTTAAATTTACCTTGTTTTGTTAAAGTAATCTTAGCACGTTCATAAATTCATTCTTTTCAATTTCACATCTTGGAGGACATTATATAGAAGATGCATTCAGTACGACATTCTGAGTTCTAACCTGTAGATACATCGATTAATTACATCGATTCAGGCTCTATTTTCGCGCCTTCCGTGTGTTTGATGAATTCTTTTATAAATAAAGATGCCCCTCCTCTTGCTTTGTTCGACGGATGAGTTGAGTGGTATTCTAAGTATCCGCTGATCTTACCATCTGATTGTTTCTTGACATGCGTTTCCGATATCAAACAAATATCAATATCTTTCTCATACATAAATATTTCTAGTTTTCCAATTTGTTTGCCATAATACGCCGGAATTCCAAGTAATTATCTTAGGATTTTCCCTCATATTTTTCTTTTTGTAGGCCGTTTTGGCCAAAAACTGTTTTCGAGTTTAGTAAGCCTCACAAATATAAGTTTATTTGTACCACATTGTTCCTCAATTTTCGAAAGGATTATGTTTAAGACGTTTGTGAGTGGATCACCAGCAGTATCTTTTTGTAAAGATATGTTTGTAGCCGTTATTTGAGCATAGGTGTTTACACTACATTTTTTTGGTGTTTGCTCTGGTTGTGTTGATTGAACTTTTGCTTTGGGTATTTGGGCATTTAACCTCTTAGGTGTCTTAAGAACTTGCTTTTTTACTTGGCTTGGTGATTTTCTTTCTGACTGCGTAAATTTTGATCGCCGTTTTACTAATTCTTTTGCTACTTCGCAGCGTCTATAGTTGGCCGGATGATTTTTATTACAACTGATGCACGTTGCTGCACTTTTGCTATCTGAGGTGCAGTCTTTAGTATGATGATTTCCGGCGCACTTTACACACCTAGGTTCTTTTTTGCAATACGATTGCATGTGATTGAATTCTTGACAGCGTTTACACTGCTGAATCAGTCTTGAATTCTTTCTTAAAGGTTCGATCTTAACAACAATGTTGAGGATTGTTTTAATGTTGTAAATATCGTCCATTTTCTTTGCCTTATCAAAAGAAAGAATAAATAGTGGAAACCACGGTGTACCACATTTGTTTCGCTATCTTTTTTTTTTGTTTCTCTTTTGACGATGTTCACAGCATTTAAGATCTTATAGTTCCTCTTTAGGTCATTAATGATATCGTCTTTTGGACATGATGGATGCTGCAAGCCTCACGTTACAACACGTAAAGGTCTTTCCGAATTATTCTCATAAGTGTACCATTCTTCTTTTTCTTCGTTTAGTTTTCGTGACAGGAGACAATAACTTTCAAGATTTTTCACGCAAACTTTCCATTTTTTTTTTTTTTTTTTTTTTTTTTTTTTTTTTTTTTTAATCTACACGCGCTCAAGGGATTATGAATACCCTTTAAATATTTCAACACAGCGCGGGCGTGAGGGTGAGGTTAAGGAAGAGAAAGAATGATAGGAAAGATATGTGGCGCGATATTCGGAGACTGTAGGTGGTTGTTGTCTCAGATTTTATCTCCAGAGATGGTGGCTGAACTAATGCGGAGAAATTTCCGTGTCTTATTTATCTATGTCCCTTATAATTCGCATAAATTTGTTTAATCTTTGTCATATTTTATCGGCATACTAGTTTTACTCAATCACATGTTGTTAGTTCTATGCCTAAACAGTATGTAATGAGTAAACCAGCAACTTATTATATGACATTTATTTTTAGAATTGGTATTTAATGGAAAAATAAGAAGAAATAGACTACGGCAGGGATCGAACCTGTGACCATGAGGTTGACAGGCGAACACACAACTATCGCGCCACGGCCGATTAAGTAAATTAACTTTAAAGTTTGATGGTGTTAACGTCTTTAAGATAGTTTGCAGCCGGTTATACTCCGAAATACCGATAACATGAATCGGTGGCGGAGGCCTTATTTTGATAGGTTTTTCTTTAATATTGGCATGTTTTGGTGATTCAATTTTTTCAGGATAACAGGCGCCATCAAGCGAGGATCCAACTTTGCGTTTTTTACTCGGCCTTTTGTTAGAAAACTTATCTGTTTCGCGAGCTAGTTATTCTTCATCAGTCTCATAAATGATATTTTTCGCTTGTGATGAACCAGGCTTCGAGTCATTGTGGTGGTTATTCTTCAGCACCTCATTTTCGTTACGAACAAGATAAACTTCTTTGTTTAACTCCTGATAAAATTTTACAATTTCATCAAGTTTTTGACAAAGTTCATTATTATCTTTCTCAAACATTTCTGTTTTCATTGAGTCCTTTTTCCCGCATCAGGCGCTACCGGCGAACTCTTCCTACCGTTGTTACTCGATTGGGATGGAGGTGATCGAGTAACCCTTGCTTTTTTAAAGAAGGGATTTATTAAATTCAATAATTGGCTCACCCCAGAATCCGTAGAGCCGACCTCCGAAGAGGGTGGATTTTCCAGTGAACCTGGATTGCCACCTGGGGTAATGTATCTATTTGTTTTACTCATTGCATATTTATGTATACGTTCACTTTCAGTATACGGAGATTGGATTTTAGTCGCCTCTTACGATAGGCATGCCTTACCTGGGGTATATTCTTTTTTGTTCCCCTACGCGAAGGGTACTGACATAATTGTCAGTTAAAGACAATGACAAATTTGTGGTGACAATTTTGTCATTGTTATATTTTGACAAATTTATTGTAACGTACTCAAGAGGCTGAATTGATCTACAATATTATTTATGTATTTTAGTAAATATTATGCATGTAAATGCATACATGTATGAATGTATATATACATAAGTAAAATAACAGTTTTTTCTTTCATTTAATTTTGACCTTTCTACAATCTGTTCCAGAGCATTTGGTAACGCCAACATTTATAACACAGCTTAAAAAATATTTTATTTTATTAAAGCATACTCTTAGGTGTATTTGTTATTATATAAACCTTATTATCATAAAGCTTAACTTTATGATTGAGTTGCGTATATTTACATACATAAAGCTCAAAATAGTAACTCAATCAATAAATGCAAATCAGCACTTTTATTTCAAATAAGTTTTCAGCATAGCTCTTGTCACTCTGATAAGATCATTGCCTATATAGAGTGTGTTTCTTTATCCATTCTGGTATGTACAGAATATTCGGAATACCAGTTTTGCGTTTCTTTATTCCATGGAATATTCCGGATAAACTATTTGTTTCTTTACTCATTCCGGAATGTTTAGAATGCATTCTTTTTTTTTCCATGTTAAACACGGAATGAAAAGAATACCCGGAATAACCCTCTCATATGAAAGCAAAACAAATGACAGCAGCCAGAGACGAAAATCAAGTAAGTAAACAAAATGGATGGCCAAACATTGTTTATTTTTTATTATTGAAATAAATATACAAATAACAATTAAATGTGACTTTTCATGAATTATTAATTAATAGTAATTTATTTTTACTATTTTCCATAGAGATATCAGTTTTCTTGTAATCAGCACAACACTTTAAAACAGTTGATTGATGTCATCTTTTTTCTTTTGTATTCCGGAGAGAATTTTTGTTTCTTTATTCATTTCATTCTGGATATTCTAGATAAACATTTCGTCTTTTCCATCCATTCTATTCCTTATCTGGAATAAATAAAGAAACACACGCATAATGTCTTAAGTTAGTCTTTTCTGATATTTTGTAAGAGCAGGTTGATTAAGTTGTTGAAACAAAAGGTAAAGAAAAGAAAACGGTACCCCTTTTTTTCTCTTAGTGCTGCAAACAAATTTTAATAAATAAATGCAAGATCGTGGTTGGTTTTTTTTTAAAGGAAAATTTTTGCCTACGAAGACGAAGATAATTAACAAAGAATATTTATTTGACTTCGATTTAAGACAGAAATCCCCTAACTTTATTAATTGTATATGTATTTTTTTCTGTTGCGTTCAAAAATTGTCACTACAAATTTGTCGGGAAATTTGTGACGATTTTCAAAAAATCCCTGAAAATTCATTGTCATGACAAATTTTTTATGATCGGAAATCTTGAAAATTGTCGCAAATTCCCCGACAAATTTACAAAATTGTCAATTTTTTATTGGACAGAATTAAGACAATTGTGAAATTGTCATTTACAAATTTTCACCTGTCGCGCCTGTCAATTTATGAAATAGGCCCCGGCTGTTGCACAACTTTTGTTCTTTTTTATTTAGGAAATAATGAAGTTAAAATGATGAAAATATAAACATCGAATAAGAAATTATTTAAAGCATAATGTAGGGTTTCCATCAACATATAATTAATTTACAACGCCTATAAACAAATAATTATGTTCATCAAAATTCAAGCCCTACAAATGCTCTGCTTTCTGCTTAATTAGCAAAGGTTTAAAGATTTTGTTAGTAAATTGCTAAATACTTAGGAAATGGCTAACTAGTAAAATGCTAAGCCTTTAACAATAGGTTGTTTAAGATTTTACGACATTAACTTCAGGGGTTGGTTACTTTCGAGCGAAATATAAGCTTTACCCTCATAGATTATCGTCTGCGAATCTATTTTGCCCAAAATTCAGTACACAACTAAGCAGTAACAACATATTCTGCTTAAAAGCTCGGTTCGCGCGATTAAAATAGAAATGAAACGATCGGAAATTTGACTCGCTTAGATTCGCAGTCCGCGCGAGTAAATATTATGACCCCGAACCATAACATAGGAAATGTGTATATTTGAATGAATTCAGCTAACTTTGCTTATTTATGCGATTGAAATTCGCTTACATTCGCTTGCACCAGAACCGTAGCCTAACGCATAATAAAAGCGGTTTGGAAAGAATCCTTTTTGGCAGATGCAAATATAATAACTTAAATAAACTTATTGTTAAGTTAAACATTTGCGGGAATGTTTCACGTAATATTTCTTTTTTAAAAATGGTTATTAAGTGCTAAAACGTCCAGTTGTCGAAGAAAAAAAGTTGTATAAATCAAAAATTCCAGGGAAGCAATTTATTTTTTTTCCCGTGGGTAGGTGTAAAACCTTCAAAATTCTCTATGAGGACCGCAAAACGCGTGGTCATAGGAGTGTGAGATTCTTACTGCACTAAAAACACCTCCTCCTTCCGATTGCAACTAAGTTGAAATTTATCTAGCAATTTATTTTTAACGAATTTAATTAACGTGTTGCAGGTAACTATATTTAATTATTTATTTATTTCATCAATTGATAACAAAGATCTGCTGATTACAAAATTTTAATAAAATAATAAAAAATAAAGGGTTAGCAACCAAATTTACAATTTAAATATATTAACGAACAAATTTTAAGAATTTAATTAATCAATTACATAATTGAAAAACTTTCCTCTTAAAGCAATCTCTATCCATAGAAAGGATAAAGAACGCCTTATTGGTTCATTTAACCCATAGTTGGTTCTATGGGTAGCAGTATAAAACAACTCATTTCTATTTCGAAAAACTCGTATTGGGACGTAAAAAGACATTAATGAAAGCAATTCAATAGAGGTAATTCGATTATCGAAAATATCTTTAACAAACAAGATGCATTGGGTTTGCCTGCGACATTTAAGTGTTTTCAAGTCAATGAGGGAACATCTTGAATTATAATCTGGTAATGATTCAGTCCAGTTAAGCTTTCGTAGAGCATAGCGTGTAAATCTTTTTTGAATCTTTTCAATTCTTAAAATATTACTTTCATAGAGTGGTGACCAAACAACACAACAATATTCCAAAAGTGGGAGAACAAGAGACATAAATAAAGTCTTCAAAGTATAAACATCCTTGAAGTCAGTCGAGTTCCGTTTCAAAACTCCTAGCAATGAATTACCTTTAGAGGCGATGTAATCAATGTGACATTTAAAGTCAAGTTTTGAATCAAAAAGCACTCCAAGATCATTTATAACATCAACTCTGAGAAGGCTAACATCAAAAAAATTATATTCAAATTCAATGAGTGATGATGATCTTGTAGTAATAAAAATTTTGCATTTTAAGTAATTTAGTTCAAGATGATTATGATTGCACCAGTTGAGAAAATTATTAATATCTGACTGCATTAAAAAGCAAACTGCAAGTGACGATGTTGCAAGAAATATTTTAACATCGTCAGCATACATTAAACAGTTACAATAACTTAATACTGACGGCAAATCATTGATATATAAAATAAATAGAAGTGGGCCCAGATGACTTCCTTGTGGAAGTCCTGATACAACATCTATACAATTTGAAATGCATTCGTCTATTTTAACAGCTTGTTTTCTGTCAGACAGGTATGAGTTTAACCATTCTAAGAATGTTGCATTCAATCCCAACCTCTTCAGCATTTGCAAAAGAAGACCATGTTGTACCCGATCAAACGCTTTCACAAAATCAGTATACAAGACATCAACTTGCTTACCCATTTCCATATGGTTGATACAAAAACTTGCGAATAATATTAAATTTGTACACGTCGACCTACCTTTCACAAAACCATGCTGATTAGATGATAACGATTCCTTAACAGCGAAATAAAGTCTTTGAGTGACCATTTTTTCAAATAGTTTGGGAATAGCAGAGAGTTTAGAAATTGGTCTGTAATTTTTCACTAAGTGCTTAAGACCACTCTTATAAATTGGATCAATGAACGATATTTTCCATTTTTCAAGGAAAACTCCAGAAATAATTGATTTATTAAAAATAATGGTCAAAGCATTGCAAAGAGAAAGAGAACATTTTTACAAGAAAATAGGAGGAATCATATCAAAGCCAGAATTTTTTGTTACACCGATTTCTTTTAGACTGTCCAAAATATCTTGTTCTGAAAAACTTCGTAACGAAAAATCTACTAAAGGGTTAATATCTGGGTATAAGCTTTCAATATTAGTTATTACGTCAGAATTATAAGATGTTTGAAAGAATTTAGCAAAAAGGTCACACGAGTACTGAATATCGTTTGATTTAGGGTTTCATATTCCATACATTGAGGAAATGATGAACATTTTCTTTTAGAATTCAGAAATACCCAGAAAGATTTTGAATTATTTCTTATATTGAATTCAGTATTGTTTCATTTCTTAATTGAACAAAAACAGCTCGGTCTTCAGAGAGATTGGTTATTTTAGAACGCTTGAAAGCCTTGTTTTTAGCATTGTCCAAATTTTTAATCCTTTTATTAAACCACGGAAGCTTAAACAATTTTGTTCTTGATACTGACGGGACAAAACGTTCGATGCCTTCAATAACGATACGTTTAAAATTTGTGTACATTTCCTCTAGAGACTTGCCTTCCAATAAATTCTTCCAATTCACAGTGTTATAAAAATTATTAAGTGCTATTAAATCTGCCTTAGAAAAATTTAAAGTTTTATGATTTTTAAGAGATACGGAGGCATAATCCTCGCACTCAAAAGATAAACAAACAGCCTTATGATGAATAGAGTTATTAAAAATAGGAAAATCAGATATTTCTATAGAATATTTATTTATCCGCTGATAGTTCCTGCTTATACCGCGATTTTAAAGCAGATTCTCCTTTAGTGCACCAGATCGGAAGGCTTTGTCCTTCGCAGGCGGCGTACTAAATTCGTCTCCTCGATAATTTCGATTATAGTACTATTGCAGTGTTGTAATAGCCGTTTTCTATGATTTTGGGCAAATTTTTTTATTTCATCGCGAACCGTGGGAATCCCGAGATCTCTGTGGAGATCTTCGTTTCTAATGTACCAAGGTGCGCTTACAAATGATCTAGGAGTTTATTTTCAAATGCTTGTAATGTATTTAAGTTCGAATCTCGCGTACAACCCTAGAGTTGTATACCGTAAGTCCAGACATGCTTAAGCACCTGCCTGTACAAAATTACCTTGTTTTCGATACTGAACTTAGAGTGTATTAGTTTATTATTTAACTCTTCGCATTTCTTTTTAAATGCGGTTTCCATTTTAATTTCGCGTCTAGAGTCATTCCGAGATATTTTGCTTCGTTAGAAAACGGAACTTGAACCGTATTACCAAATACCGGTAATCTACTAATTTTCTTATACGTAAAATCTACATGGACTCATTTTACTTCGTCGAGCGATATCCGCCATGTTTTTGTCCAATCATTGACATTAGTCAGAGCTTTTTGTAATTTTGTCGTAGAATCATTTATCGTTTCTTCCACTGCTAGTATTGCAGTATCGTCAGCAAACGTGGCTACGATAGAGTCTTCTGTTTGAGGTATATCACGTGTAAGTAATAGGTACAATATTGGACCTAAACCACTTCTCTGTGGTACACCACCCACTATTTCTTTGAGATCCGGGTAATCGTTTCCATGTCTTACTCTAAAAAGTCTATTTTCTAGATATGCTTTAAGAAGCGTATAAAGTGCTTTAGGCAGAATTTGTCTTAATTTAAAATTTAGGCCTTCGTGCCATACCTTATCAAAAGCTTGCGACACGTCTGGGAAGACCGCCGAACAAATTTTCCTTAAATCAAGAGTTTTCTCAATGACGTCAGTGATCCTATGCACTTGGTCAATTGAATGCTTGCTTCTAAATCCGAACTGATGTTCAGGTATAAGGCGCTTTTCTTCTATTATTGGCAGCAGGCGCAGAAGTAATATTCTTTCAAAGACCTTAGATATTACGGGCAGAAGCGAAATATGTCTATAAGATTTCTTATCATGTGATGGTTTTCCTGGTTTGGGAACCATTATAATTTCCGCAACCTTCCATTGGCTCGGAACGTGCTTTAGCCTTAGAGCGGCATTTATTATAAAGAAGATTAATTAGCCCTTTGCAGGGAAGCATTTTGAGAAATGCATTCTTTTATAAATAAAGATGCCCCACCTCTTGCTTTGTTTGACGGATGAGTTGCGTGGTATTCTAAATATCCATTGATCTTACTATTGGATTGTTTCTTGACATGCGTTTCCGATATCAAACAAATATCAATATCTTTCTCATGCATAAACATTTCTAGTTCTCCAAGTTTTTGCCATAATCCGTTGGCATTCCAAGTAATTAGTTTGAGCTTTTCCCTAATGTTTTTCTTTTTGTAGGGCGTTTTGGCCGAAAACTGTATTCGAGTTTAGGTAGCCTATCAAATATAAATTTATTTTTACCACATTGCTCCTCAATTTTCGAAAGGATTATGTGTAAGACGTTCGTGAGTGGATCAGTAGCAGTGTCTTTTTGTAAAGGTATGTTCTTAGCCGTTATTTGGGCATATGTGTTTACACTACCTTTCTTTGGTATTTGCTCTGGTTGTGTTGATTGAACTTTTGCTTTGGGTATTTGGGCATTAAGCCTCTTAGGTCTTAGGTCTTAAGAACTTGCTTTTCTACTTGGCTTGGTGGTTTTCTTTGTGACTACGTAAATTTTGATCGCCGTTTTTGTAATTCTTTTGCTACTTCACAGCCTCTATAGTTAGCCGGATGATTTTTATTACAATTTAAGCATATTATAGCACTTTTGCAATCTGAGGTGCAGTCTTTAGTAAGATGATTTCCGGCGCACTTTACATACCTAGGTTCTTTTTTGCAATACGTTTGCGTGTGATTGAATTCTTGACAGCGTTTACACTGCGGAATAAGTCTCGAACTCTTTCTTAAAAGTTCGATCTTAACAACAATATTGAGAATTGTTTTAATTTTGTAAATATCGTCTATTTTCTCTGCCTTATCAAAAGCAAGAATAAATAGTGGAAGACCACGCTGTACCACATTTGATTCGCTATCTTTTTTTTGTGTTTCTCTTTTGACGATGTTCACAGCATCTAAGATCTTATAGTTCCTCTATAGGTCATTAATGATATCGTCTTTTGGACATGATGGGTGCCAGCCTCTCGTTACAACACGTAAAGGTCTTTCCGAATTATTCTCATAAGTTTACCATTCTTCTTTTTCTTCGTTTAGTTTTCGCGACAGGAGACAATAGCTTTCAAGATCTTTCACGCAAACTTTCCATTTGTTGTTATTAAGTAAATTAACTTTAAAGTTTGATGGTGTTAACGTCTTTAAGATAGTTTGCAGCCGGTTATACTCCGAAATACCGATAACATGAATTGGAGGCGGAGGCCTAATTTTGATAGGTTTTTCTTTTATATTGGCATGTTTTGGTGATTCAATTTTGTCAGGATAACTGGCGCCATCAAGCGAGGATCCAACTTTGCGTTTTTTACTCGGCCTTTTGTTAAAAAACTTATCTGTTTCGCGAGCTAGCTTTTCTTCATCAGGCTCATAAATGACATTTTTCGCTTGTGATGAACCAGCCTTCGAATCGTTGTGGTGTTTATTCTTCAGCACCTCCTCATTTTCCTCACGAACGAGATCAACTTCTTTCTTTAACTCCTGATAACGTTTTACATCTTCATCAAGTTTTTGACGAAGTTCATTATTATCTTTCTCAAACATTTCTGTTTTCATTGAGTCCTTTTTCGCGCATCTGGCGCTACCGGCTAACTCTTCCTACCGATGTTTCTCGATTGGGATGGAGGTGGTCGAGCAACCCTTGCTTTTTTAAAGAAGGGATTTATTAAATTCAATAATAGGCTCTCTCCAGAATCCGTAGACCCGACCTCCGAAGAGGGTGGATTTTCCAGTGAACCTGGATTGCCACCTGGGGTAATGTATCTATTTGTTTTACTCATTGCATATTTATTTATACGTTGACTTTCAGTATACGGAGATTGGATTTTACTCGCCTCTTACGACAGGCATGCCTTACCTCGGGTATATTCTTTTTTGTTCCCCTACCCGAAGGGTACTGACATAATTGTCAGTTAAAGACAATGACACATTTGTGGTGACAATTTTGTCATTGTTATATTTTGACAAATTTATTGTAACGTACTCAAGAGGCTGAATTGATCTACAATATTATTTATGTATTTTAGTAAATATTATGCATGGAAATGCATACATGTATTTATGTATGTATACATAAGTAAAATAACGGTTTTTTCTTTTATTTAATTTTGACCTTTCTACAATCCGTTGCAGAAAATTTGGTAACGCCAACATTTATAACATAGCTTAAAAAATATTTTATTTTATTAAAGCATACTCTTAGGTGTATTTGTTATTATATAAACCTTATTATCATAAAGCTTAACTTTATGATTGAGTTGCGTATATTTACATCCATAAAGCTGAAAATAGTAACTCAATCAATAAATGCAAATCAGCACTTTTATTTCAAATAAGCTTTCAGCATAGATCTTGTCGCTCTGATAAGATCATTGCCTATGTAATATCTTAAGTTAGTCTTTTCTGATATTTTGTAAGAGCAGGTTGATTAAGTTCTTGAAACACAAGGTAAAGAAAAGAAAACGGTACCCCTTTTTTTCTCTTAGTGCTGCAAACAAATTTTAATTTGAACATCGTGGTTGGTTTTTTTTTTAAAGGAAAATTTTTGCTTACGAAGACGAAGATAAGTAACAAAGAATATTTATTTGACTTCGATTTAAGAAAGAAATCCCCCAACTTTATTAATTGTATATGTATTTTTTTCTGTTGCGTAAAAAAATTGTCACTACAAATTTGTCGGGAGATTTGTGACGATTTTCAAAAAATTCCTGACATTTCATTGTTATGACAATTTTTTATGATCGGAAATCTTGAAAATTGTCGCAAATTCCCCGACAAATTTACAAAATTGTCAATTTTTTATTGGACAGAATTTAGACATTTGTCAAATTGTCAGTTACAAATTTTCACCTGTCGCGCCCGTCAATTTATGAAATAGGCCCCGGCTGTTGCACAACTTTTTTTCTTTTTTCTTTAGAACATAATGAAGTTAAAAAGATGAAAATATAAACATCGAATAAGAAATTATTTAAAGCATAATGTTGGGTTTCCATCAACATATAATTAATTTACAACGCATAAAAACAAATAATTGTGTTCATCAAAATTGAAGCCCTACAAATGCTCTGCTTTCTGCTTAACTAGCAATTTACCAGTTACCAAAAGGTTTAAAGATTTTGTTAGTAAATTGCTAAATACTTAGGAAATGGCTAACTAGTAAAATGCTAAGCCTTTAACAATAGGTTGTTTAAGATTTTACGACATTAACTTCAGGGGTTGGTTACTTTCGAGCGGAATATAAGCTTTACCCTCATAGATTATCGTCTGCGAATCTATTTTGTCCGAAATTCAGTACACAACTAAGCAGTAACAATATGTCCTACTTAAAAGCATATCTTGAATTCGCTCAGTTCGCGCGATTAAAATAGAAATGAAACGATCGGAAATTTGACTCGCTTAGATTCGCAGTCCGCGCGAGTAAATATTATGAACCCAAACCACAACATAAGAAATGTGTATATTTGAATGAATTCAGCGAACTGTGCTTAATTGCGCGATTGAAATTCGCTTACATTCGTTTGCACCAGAACCGTAGCCTAACGCATAATAAAAGCAGTTTGGAAAGAAACCTTTTTGGCAGATGCAAATATAATACCTTAAATAAACTTATTGTTAATTTAAACATTTGCGGGAATGTTTCACGTAATATTTCTTTTTTTTAAATGGTTATTAAGTGCTAAAACATCCAGTTGTCGAAGAGAAGAAGTTGTATACAAAACTTTAAGTTCATTTTTCAAAGCCGTAAAATCAAAAATTCCAGGGAAGCAATTTATTTTTTTTCCCGTGGGTAGGTGTAAAACCTTCAAAAGGATCTATGAGGAACGAACTACGCGTGCTCATAGGAGTGTGAGATTCTTACTGCACTAAAAACACCTCCTCCTCCCGATTGCAACTAAGTTGAAATTTATCTAGCAATTTATTTTAAACGAATTTAATTTACGTATTACAGGTAACTATCCGGTGATAGTTCCTGCTTATACTGCGATTTTAAAGCAGATTCTCGTTTAGTGCACCAGATCGGAAGCTTTGTCCTTCGCAGGCGGCGTACTTAATTCGTCTCATCGATAATTTCGATTATAGTACTATTGCAGTGTTATAATAGCCGTTTTCTATGATTTCGGGCAAAATTTTTTATTTCATCGCGAACCGTGGGAATCCCGAGATCTCTGTGGAGATCTTCGTTTCTAATGTTTCCAAGGTACGCTTACAAATGATCTTAGAATCTCGCGAGTTGTATACCGTAAGTCCAGACATGCTTAAGCACCTGCCTCTACAAAATTAGCTTGTTTTTGATACCTAACTTAGAGTGCTTCCCGAGCAACCAGAACATATATCTGAGTTTATTATTTAACTCTTCGCATTTCTTTTTGACATGCGGTTTCCATTTTAATTTCGCGTCTAGAGTCATTGCGAGATATTTTGCTTCGTAAGCAAACGGAACTTGAACCGTATTAACAAATACCGGTAATCTATTAATTTTTTTATACGTAAAATCTACATGGACTGATTTTACTTCGTTGAGCGATATCCGCAATGTTTTTGTCCAATCATTGATATTATTCAGAGCTTTTTGTAATTTTGTAGTAGAATAATTTATCGTTTGGCCCACTGCTAGTATTGCAGTGTCGTCAGCAAACGTGGCTACGATAGTGTCTTCTGTTTGAGGTATATCACGTGTAAATAATAGGTACAATATTGGACCTAAAACACTTTCCTTTGGTACGCCACCCACTATTTCGTTGAGATCCGAGTAATCGTTTCCATGTCTTACTCTAAAAAGCCTATTTTCTACATATGCTTTTAGAAGCGTATAAAGTGATTTAGGCAGAATTTGTCTTAATTTAAAATTTAGGCCTTCGTGACACACCTTATCAAAAGCTTGCGACACGTATAGGAAGACCGCCGAACAAATTTTCTTTTCTTCAGGAGTTTTCTCAATGACGTCAGTGATCCTATGCACTTGGTCAATTGTCGAATGCTTGCTTCTAAATCCGAACTAATGTTCAGGTACTAGGCGCTTTTCTTCTGTTATTGGATGCAGGCGGAAAAGTAATATTCTTTCAAATACCTTAGATATTACGGGCAGAAGCGAAATAGGTCTATAAGATTTCTTATCATGTGTTTGTTTTCCTGGTTTGAGAACCATTATAATTGCCGCAACCTTCCATTGGCTCGGAACGTACTTTAGCCTTAGAGTGGCATTTATTATATAAAGACGATTAATTAGCCCTTTTCAAGGAAGCATTTTGAGAACTTCGGCCGTAATTAGGTCATATCCCGGAGCTTTCTTATACTTAAGCTTTCTTATTTCTCTACTTAATTCGGCAAGGGTAACATTTCTTGTTATGTAATTTTCGCTTGAGTTAGAACTTATATTAAAATTTTCGTTGGGTACTTGCCCATCAAAAAGCTTAAATGTGTTCTCCACGTAATCCGCGAAAACGATTGCTTTCTCTTTGTCGCTTTTTGCCCATTCGTTTTGGCGCTGGGGGCTTTGGTATCTTCGTTACTTTAACAGCTTTCCAGAGTGAGTAGTTGGATTCTTTTCCTGCTGTCCAGCTTTTAAGATAATTTCCAACTTCAGAATTATTGAATTCTGCTATCGCCTTTTTAGTAAATTACACAAACGCTTTAAATTTACCTTGTGTTGAGGAGCTCGAGTTTGCTGCCATTTCTTACGTGCTTTTCGTTTCTCTTTACTTAATCTTTTATTTCCTGCGGATATATTAGGTTTTTAAAGCGCGTCATTTCTCTTTGGTACGGGATGTTTTTGCATGCGGCTTGTTGTACGATATTGACGAAGTTATCTACTGCGTCTTCAAGTTCGAGAGGCGTTTGTAGTGAAACCATTAATTCAACGTTATCCTCTATATCTTTCTTAAAACCTTCCCAGTTAGTTTTCCCATCGGTTAGCGTGGGTGGTTTTTCATTTTTAACAAGATTTTCGCTCATAGTGAGAATAACAGCAGTATGATCTGAGTAAAAATCAAAGCTTTCTGTTATGCTAATTTTATTTGAGGGTATTCATTTGACCACAAAAAAATCAATAAGGTCAGGTATTTTCGATAGATCAGTCAGCCAGTAAGTCGGGTTGCCAGTCGAATGAAAATCGAAATTATTTTCCTTTACCGCTTCGTAGAGTATTTGACCCTTTTGAGAAATAACTCTAGATCCCCAAAAGCTGTGCTTCGCATTAAAGCCACCACCAAGAATAAAATTTTGTTTAAGTAACTTTAGCACGTTCATAAATTCATTCTTTTCAATTTTACATCGTGGAGGATAGTATATGGAAGATACATTCAGTACAAAATTCTGAGTTCTAACCTGTACACCGATTAATTGCATTGATTCAGTCTCTATTTTTGGGCCTATCGTGTGTTCGATGCATTCTTTTATAAATAAAGATGCCCCACATCTTGCTTTGTTCGACGGATGAGTTGCGTGCTATTCTAAATATCCATTGATCTTACTATTTGATTGTTTCTTGACATGCGTTTCCGATATCAAAGAAATATCAATATCATTCTCATGCATAAACATTTCTAGTTCTCCAAATTTTTGCCATAAACTGTTGGCATTCCAAGTAATTATTTTGAGCTTTTCCATCATGTTTTTCTTTTTGTAGGCCGTTTTGGCCGAAAACTGTTTTCGAGTTTAGGTAGCCTATCAAATATGAGTTTATTTGTACCACAATGCTCCTCAATTTTCGAAAGGATTATGTTTAAGACGTTCATGAGTGGATCACTAGCAGTGTCTTTTTGTAAAGGTATGTTCTTAGCCGTTATTTGGGCATATGTGTTTACACTACATTTTTTTGGTGTTTGCTCTGGTTGTGTTGATTGAACTTTTGCTTTGGGTATTTGGGCATTTAACCTCTTAGGGGTCTTAAGACCTTGCTTTTCTACTTGGCCTGGTGGTTTTCTTTGTGACTACGTAAATTTTGATCGCCGTTTTTGTAATTCTTTTGCTACTTCACAGCCTCTATAGTTGGCCGGATGACTTTTATTACAATTTATGCACGTTGCTGCACTTTTGCTATCTGAGTTGCAGTCTTTAGTAAGATGATTTCCGGCGCACTTTACACACCTATGTTATTTTTTGCAATAAGTTTGCGTGTGATTGAATCCTAGACAGCGTTTACACTGCGGAATAAGTCTTGAACTCTTTCTTAAAAGTTTGATCTTAACAACAATATTGAGGATTGTTTTAATTTTGTAAATATCGTCTATTTTCTCTGCCTTATCAAAAGTAAGAATAAATAGTGAAAGACCACGCTGTACCAATTTTGTTTCGCTATATTTTTTTTGGGTTTCTCTTTTGACGATGTTCACAGCATCTAAGATCTTATAGTTCCTCTTTAGGTCATTAATGATATCGGCTTTTGGACATGATGGGTGCAAGCCTCTCTTTACAACACGTAAAGGTCTTTCCGACTTATTCTCATAAGTGTACCATTATTCTTTTTCTTCGATTAGTTTTCGCCACAGGAGACGATAACTTTCAATATCTTTCACGCAAACTTTCCATTTGTTATTATTAAGTAAAATAACTTTAAAGTTTGTTGGTGTTAACGTCTTTAAGATAGTTTGCAGCCGGTTATACTCCGAAATACCGATAACATGAATCGGTGGCGGAGGCCTAATTTTAATAGGTTTTTCTTTAATATTGGCATGTATTGGAGATGCAATTTTTTCAGGAAAACAGGCGCCATCAGGTGAGGATCTCGTTTTTTATTCGGCCTTTTGTTAGAAAACTTATCTGTTTCGCGAGCTAGCTATTCTTCATCAGGCTCATAAATGACATTTTTCGCTTGTGATGAACCAGCCTTCGAATCGTTGTGGTGTTTATTCTTCAGCACCTCCTCATTTTCCTTACGAACAAGATCAACTTCTTTCTTTAACACCTGATAACGTTTTACAACTTCATCAAGTTTTTGACGAAGTTCATTATTATCTTTCTCAAACATTCCTGTTTTCATTGAGTCCTTTTTCGCGCATCTGGCGCTACCGGCGAACTCTTCCTACCGTTGTTACTCGATTGGGATGGAGGTGATCGAGCAACCCGTGCTTTTATTAAAGAAGGGATTTATTAAATTCAATAATTGGCTCTCCCCAGAATCCGTAGAGCCGACCTCCGAAGAGGGTGGATTTTCCAGTGAACCTGGACTGCCACCTGGGGTAATGTATCTATTTGTTTTACTCATTGCATATTTATGTATACGTTCACTCTCAGTATACGGAGATTAGATTTTAGTCGCCTCTTACGACAGACATGCCTTACCTCGGGTATACTTTTTTTGTTTCCCTACCCGAAGGGACATAATTGTCAGTTAGAGACAATGACAAATTTGTGGTGACAATTTTGTGATTGTTATATTTTGACAAATTTATTGTAACGTACTCAAGAGGCTGAATTGATCTACAATATTATTTATGTATTTTAGTAAATATTATGCATGTAAATGAATGAAGTTTGTGAACTTTATAGTTTATTTAAAACTTCTCTATATGGAAACAACTGAACTTTTGAGTCTTTACTCGAACTCGTCTTTATTAGAACTGAAAACTAAATCTAGTTAAAACTATGAATTAGTCTCGTTATTCTATTTTTTTATCTCCAACTCGATTGAGGTTAAAGATAAGAGAATAGAATAAGCCCTTTGGATAAGTCACACACATCGATATGTATCTCAATGTGATGTGAAATATACAAACCAAATTCTATTACAATGTTTGTTTTTTGTTATGGTTTTTCATACAGAACGATGCAGAAGGCAACGTTAGATATCGTTATATGCTGAGAACAGCATCAGATACATTGGAATGCATAATGAACAAAGAGATTTTTTATGAATCGTCATCAGTTTACAAGTGAGTAGTTATGATTTGTTTATATGGCAATGATTTTTTACGATTATGAATTCCAGATAAATCTTATGATTTATATGACAATATTTTTTACGATTATGCATTCCAGATAAATCTTATGAATTTAAGAACTTAAGCATGACTTTTTTAATATGACAATATTTTTTACGATTATGTTTTTTTACAATTATTTTTCGATAAAAGTGCCTTACTTGCAGTTTTAAAAATACAGAATGAAATGTGACCTTAACTACCCCCCTTCTTAGAAAGGAACGTCCCGGGTCTGTTGCAGGTTATTTTCTATCTTTTTAAGGATAACGTTAACTGCTTGGTTCATGTTGAAATCATGGTTATTGAGGACAGGTGGATCTATGTTCCGAATTAATACCTCTTGTTTACGGCATTTGATATATAGTAAGGTAGCAACTATTAATACGATCATAGCTACTGCAGTGATGAAATAATATGTTTGTTGGGCTTCTATGGCGGAATCAAACTTTTCTATCTTCTGTAGGTTCACTAAATGCATCTGTTGGAAAAATGGAATAGTTATAATTTCTGAATGTTTTGAAACGTTAAGGTTAAACTATTTTGGCGTTTCAGGTTGCATTGATGATTCCATTGAAGTAGCTGAATATTTAGTGGAGTTTATATATATATCATTTGTATACTTCAGCAAGTATATTCCGTTAATAGTAATGTTATGGCCATCTTCATTTATGGTGACCTGTTGATCGTTTATTAGAATAGTGTTCTCGTCTATCTCCTCGATTGGCTTGGTTTGATGCGCTGTAGTCGTCTGGCATGTAGCACTGCTGTTATTCATGATTTGTAGGAGACATTCATCGAATTCATCTTCTTGACAGTAAGTTATCTCCAAAGATTTCTTGCAGTTTTTTAGGGGACTGCTTCTAGATTTACATAATGAGACGTGGTTATTTCTTAAATCTAAAATAACATTCTTATGAACAACCGGATAGATTTTTAGTAATGGACATATTTGTTTTACATTCGGTACTTTTATTAAGTACTTCAAAATTTCTTTATCAGAGTATACTTTTACATTTGATGCTAACATTAGGTCATTTATATTTAAGTATATACCTTCAAGTTCTAATACTTTTGATATTTCAGTACCCGTTAAAATAATTGGGCTTACAATATTTAAACGTGCAAAAGTAACCGAGTAAACGATATTATCTAAAAGAGTTATTGCTCTTTGATTGCGAATTGTTATTAATTGAAATAAATCTGGACTGCTGGAGTCTTCAACTTTTGCATAATGATTGCGACTTAGCGAGTTAATTTGTGTAGTTAATTCGTTAATCTTTTTCATAAGTTCTGTATTTATTTCGATCTGTTGATTCTCTGCACCAATGAGTTTTGATTGTCTTTCGCTAAGTATAACGAAATCATCGTGATCCGGCGTGCGGGCGATAAATTTTAAAGTAGATCCAATAAAATCAATTGATCGGGAAGGTCTTCTATGAGGCCGAAGTGCAGAAAGAAGCTTATTTATTTCACTGTAGTCAGCATCAAGTGATGCTACCATGTCCTGATTACTAAACAGTCGTTTCAAATTATTGATATCAATAGCCAGTATTTCGAAATCTGTTAAATTAACAATGTGAACTAAATATATATAATTTTCAAAAATTGCTGCTTCCCCTTTTCGGAACGGAATATACAGAGCAAAAGAGTAGTCCATTATATTAGAAGAAACGGTTGTTAAGCAGATTAATCTGTAAATATGAAATATTTAGCGAATGTTGTCTTTATGTATTTGTTTTCCGTCAACGAGGACGTTTGTACCTAAATCTTCTTGAACAATTTTTTTTAATAAATCTACTAGAAAGTTTGTTCCCTCTTCGTTTGTCTATTTTAACAAAAATTTCTTGCCCTGGTTCGAAATTTCGACAGGTTCGTTTTTTGTTCCTAAGCTCGTTTTGTTTATTTTGTGCTTTTCGAAGCAATTCGTAAATTTCTTTTTTTTTCTGTTTCACCTAGAGAAAAAATTAGATCAAATGGCCTACGCTTAGTGACCGTATGTATCGTATTATTATACTTATATACTGACATTTGAAGTATTTCTTTGATATCATTTAAGTTGTGTTGCAACTTTACAGTTCTAGCAATTTCACTTAATGTTGAATGGAAGCGTTCAACTTGGCCATTACTTTGACTATGCATAGCTGGTACTGTGTAATGTTTTACATTAAAGTTATCTCTTATAAGAGATTGTATCGATTGGGAGCAAAAAGTTGGTTCATTATCGAAAACCAACAATTTAGTGTCTTTAAAAGATCCTAAAACTTTAATAATTGGTACTTTTATGTCCACAAGCGATCGTGAAGCTATGGGTTGAACAATAGCATATTTTGAAAATTTATCAACACATGTAAGGAAATAATTTTTATCTGTATTGAAAATATCAATGTGGAGTATTTCACCAGGCTGAGTTGGCAATGGTGTTGATTCCATTACTTGTTTTTGTGGGTGTCTTTCATATTTTCATTTTATGCAGGTTTTACAATTTCTAACAAAGGTGTTAATTTTATATCGCATTTTTGGGAAAAAATATCCATCTAACAATTGTAGTAGATTTTCTCTTGCTGAACGGTGAGCTCTATTATGCTCCATAGCAATGGCCTCCATTTGATCATCTTCGTTAATAAGGTCTATGACCCTTTTCTTCGTATGTTTGAATCGAACAGCTGGAAATAATTCAATAATCTCATTTTGAACTTTTCCTAAGGTCTCCAATCGGCATTGGTTTCCATTGACATTGACAGTGTCAGGATTAATAACTTTTTGCAGAATAGGAAACAAAGACTGAAAATCTTTGAAACGAATATCATGACGACGATATCCTTGAAATGGGATTGTGGTTAAGACGTCAGTTGTTTTGGATGGTGATAGTATAATCTGGTTTCTAAAACAATTGATAGGTTGTATGACTGAGAGGATATACTGGGTATATGAGATCTCACTAAGATTGGTACAATATTCACTTTGATTTGATAATGAGTTATCCGACAAATGTTGTATGTACTGCCTTGACAGTGCGTCTGCAACTTTATTTTCGTGCCCTGGTTTATAATGAATTGTAGGAGCTAACTCTTCAATGAAGTTCTTCCAGCGGTTTAATTTCATATTTGGATTTTTATCAGAGATTGAAAACGTTAATGGCTGGTGATCAGTATAAATATGAAGGTTACTAACACCATAAAGGTAATTTCTAAGTTTTTGGAGAGCCCACACAATCGAGAGCATTTCTCGTTCATTTGTGGCGAATGCCTGTTCTGTTTCAGAAAGAGTTCTAGAAATAAATGTGATCGGTTTTCCTTTTTGAGACAGAACTGCCCCAATTGCTACTGAAGTTGAAATCTGGGAATAGGAGAGTTACATCTTCGGATACCAATATGTCCTTTAACTTATCAAATGCTTCTCCTGCTTCCTTGGAGAGTGTAATTTTCTTATTTTTAGATTGATTTGCACTTATGTTACCGTTTTCGCCTCTCAATATTTGAGTTAGAGGTTTTGCTATTTGAGCATAGTCCCGTATGAAACGTCTATAGTAACCCGATAATCCTAGGAAAGAGCGAAGAGCTCGAAGAGTTGTAGGAAGCTCATACTCAGCTATAGCGCGAACTTTTTCCTTAGTTGTTTTAAGACCACCTTGGCAGACGATAAATCCTAAAAATTCTACACTGGTTTAAAAAAACTTCGTTTTTTCTAGGTTTACTTTCATATTTGCATTTGAAAGTTTTTTGATTATGCTTTCTATGTCCTTGACATGTGTTTCAGCGTCTGGAGAAAATATTAAAATGTCATCAATATATACGTGACAACGGACGCCTATATCTTCTCGCAAAACATCATCGATAGTTCTTTGAAAAATACTAGGGGCATTCTTAAGCCCGAATGGAAGACGACAAAATTCGTATTTTCCATTATTTACAGAAAAAGCTGTTTTTTCACGGTCTTTTTCAGCAAGAAGGATCTGACGGAATCCAGCTTTTAGATCAATGGTACTGAAGTACTTTGACTTTCCCAAATTAGAAAGAATAACTGAAGTGTCTGGAATCGGATAACGATCCGAGGTAGTATTTTTGTTAAGCTTCCGGAAATCAATAACAAGTCTTAATTTTTGATTTCCAAATTCATCTGTACCTTTTTTGTTCACCACCCATATTGGGTTATTATATGGTGAACGACTTTTACGGATTATTCCGTCTTTAAGAAGAGATTGCACTTCATTATTGACAAACTCCCTAGCAGACATATGGTAAGGATAGCGTTTTGAATAAATTGGTTCATTTGTTGTTGTGCGAATTCTTGCTACCACATTAATATTAAAGGTCAAAGCCTCATTTGGATCTGCGAAAACAAGCATGTTTTCGGTTATTAATGTCTTAAAGTCAGAGTATACTGCTTCTGGAACATCTTTTATTTCCGCTAATAAGTTATTGACTTGAGCGCAAGCCATACAACGGAGTGATTCTACACCATTATTATACATTATTTTATTAGAGACAGTATTTAAAGTTGCACAAATTTGTTTTAGAAAATCGTAACCTAAAATTGCATCAAAGATATCAAGATTAGGTAGAATAAAAAATTCGGATACTAAACCAAATAAGTCTATAAAGCATTTCTTACTTATACGGGTCGAGCCGTTAACAGACGAAATATCAAAGGGTTCATTTAAACATTCAATCCCTTTAAGAAACGAAAATTCTTTTATATAGTTTTTTGCTGTACCAGTATCAATTAATATTTTAATCCACTGGCCGCATTTTAACTTTTTTACTATGTAAGGCAACTGTGAATTTTTATTCGTGTAATAAATTTGATCACTGTATTCTTCATGAGATTTATTGTCACTTGTTATGGCATGATTAACGCGTTGAATTGTATTAGAGCCTGTTGGCTGATCAGATTCTTTTTTTTTGGAATTCCGAATGAGAATTGAAATTATTTCTTCCCGAACCACCATTTGGGGTCATTTTATTTATACCTTGGTTTCTAAAATATCCAGACGTGCTTGGCCTAGGATTCTGTCTAAATTTTGACGATGTTGGATCTATGTCCATAGGTTCAACTTTTTGTTGAGCTTGTGAATGAATATTTTGATTAACATATCTGAATTGCGGTTGATTAAAGCGTGGTGAAGGTTGTTTGTTATTATTACCTCTTTCAGCAAAGGCATTCGCAAATGCATAGCGTTGTTGGTTCATATCCAACTCTTGTGCCAGCGCCAAAGCGCTTGGAAGATCGGCTGGACGACTAGAAAATAAAATGTTTCCTAAAGGACGGTTAAGTCCAGATATAAAAATACGAAGAGCATCGCTCCTATATTTTTCATTAATCACCCTTAACGCTTCTTTATTTCCGTTAAACTCCATTATAGCCTTATTGGTTATAGGGGTTAGTTGTTTTGAGACTTTGTCATAGTATTCATTAATTGACAATTTACCTTGTCGAAGAGTTGACAATTCTTGCTCTAATAGATGCAATGGTCTATTATCGCTGTACGTATGGTCAAGCCATGCTAGGATAGCTTCAAAACTTAAGGTAGTATCAAATGAAGAAAGCATATTATCGGCGTTTTCAACTATTTTGTTCCTAATAATAGCTACTGCTTGATAGAAGCGATTAGAACCTATATATCTTTCAAAAGGTTTTATAGCTGCTTTGGAGGATTGTCTCCAAGAAGGATATTTTTCTGTTGCACCATTAAATTTAGGGACGGTTTTAACGACATCGAGACTTATGTTGCATCTGATTTGTTCATTAATTTCTATATCGCGATATGGTTCGACAACAGCTTGATTCTGAGCGTTAAAATGATTTGTTATATCATTTATTGAATCTTGAATTTCGTGCTTTGTTTGGATTGCGAGAGCTGTTGCTACACTCGTTACGAGGTCTGTGATCGTTCAGCGTTCAACGACATGTTTTTATAATTAAATTGAAGTGAAATTTTAATTTTATTTCTATAGGATATAGGGTTGTGTTGGTTTTCACAACAAAGCAACGAACAACAAACAAAACACCAAAAAAAAATAAGAATCTACAGACAGAAATTCAGGATTTAATCCTTGATCACTTAAACGCGCACTGGTCACACTTTATGCACAATTTTTAAAATAAAATATGTTTCTTTTTTTTATCTATCGTTTACTTGGTTACTTACATTATCAAGATTTCATTATTCTTTCCCATTACTATAGATATTTTCTCTGATGACTATGTTATGTTCGATTGTTGCTGCTGCTGGATCTGCTAGTAGTTGTAGTTCTACCTCTATCAGGTTTCAAATTAGAGTTGTACTTCGTATGAAGTTTAGAAAAATTTACGTTGGGCACCAATGAAGTTTGTGAACTTTATAGTTTATTTAAAACTTCTCTATATGGAAACAACTGAACTTTTGAGTCTTTACTCGAACTCGTCTTTATTAGAACTGAAAACTTAATCTAGTTAAAACTATGAATTGGTCTCGCTATTCTATTTTTTTATCCCCACCTCGATTGAGGTTGAAGATAAGAGAATAGAATAAGCCCTTTGGATAAGTCACATACATCGATATGTATCTCAATGTGATGTGAAATATACAAACCAAATTCTATTCCAATGTTTGTTTTTTGTTATCGTATTTCATACAGAACGATGCAGAAGGCAACGTTAGATATCTTTATATGCTGAGGACAGCATCAGATACATTGGAATGCATAATGAACAAAGAGATTTTTTATGAATCGTCATCAGTTTCCAAGTGAGTAGTTATGATTTGTTTATATGACAATGATTTTTTACGATTATGAATTCCAGATAAATCTTATGATTTATATGACAATATTTTTTACGATTATGCATTCCAGATAAATCTTATGAATTTAAGAACTTAAGCATGACTTTTTTAAGTGTACAATTTATATGACAATATTTTTTACGATTATGTTTTCTTACAATTATTTTCGATAAAAGTGCCTTACTTGCAGTTTTAAAAATACAGAATGAAATGTGACCTTAACTAATGCATACATGTATGTATGTATGTATACATAAGTAAAATAACAGTTTTTTCTTTTATTTAATTTTGACCTTTCTACAATCCGTTGCAGAGAATTTGGTAACGCCAACATTTATAACACAGCTTAAAAAATATTTTATTTTATTAAAGCATACTCTTAGGTGTATTTGTTATTATATAAACCTTATTATCATAAAGCTTAACTTTATGATTGAGTTGCGTATATTTACATACATAAAGCTCAAAATAGTAACTCAATCAATAAATGCAAATCAGCACTTTTATTTCAAATAAGCTTTCAGCATAGATCTTGTCGCTCTGATAAGATCATTGCCTATATAATGTCTTAAGTTAGTCTTTTCTGATATCTTGTAAGAGCAGGTTGATTAAGTTCTTGAAACAAAAGGTAAAGAAAAGAAAACGGTACCATTTTTTTCTCTTAGTGCTGCAAACAAATTTTAATTTGAAGATCGTGGTTGGTTTTTTTTTTGAAAGGAAAATTTTTGCTTACGAAGACGAAGATAAGTAACAAAGAATATTTATTTGACTTCGATTTAAGAAAGAAATCCCCCAACTTTATTAATTGTATATGTATTTTTTTCCGTTGCGTAAAAAAATTGTCACTACAAATTTGTCGTGAGATTTGTGACGATTTTCAAGAAATCCCTGACAATTCATTGTTATGACATTTTTTTATGATCGGAAGTCTTGAAAATTGTCGCAAATTTCCCGACAAATTTACAAAATTGTCAATTTTTTATTGGACAGAATTTAGACAATTGTCAAATTGTCATTTACAAATTTTCACCTGTCGCGCCCGTCAATTTATGAAATAGGCCCCGGCTGTGTCACAACTTTTTTTCTTTTTTCTTTTTTCTTTAGGAAATAATGAAGGTAAAATGATGAAAATATGAACATCGAATAAGAAATTATTTAAAGTATAATGTTGGGTTTCTATCAACATATAATTAATTTACAACGCTTAAAAACAAATAATTGTGTTCATCAAAATTCAAGCCCTACAAATGCTCTGCTTAACTAGCAATTTACCAGTTAACAAAGGGTTTAAAGATTTTGTTAGTAAATTGCTTAATACTTAGGAAATGGCTAACTAGTAAAATGCTAAGCCTTTAACAATAGGTTGTTTAAGATTTTACGACATTAACTTCAGGGGTTGGTTACTTTCGAGCGAAATATAAGCTTTACCCTCATAGATTATCTTCTGCGAATCTATTTTGTCCAAAATACAGTACACAACTAAGCAGTAACAACATATCCTACTTAAAAGCATATCTTGAATTCGCTCAGTTCGCGCGATTAAAATACAAATGAAACGATCGGAAATTTGACTCGCTTAGATGCGCAGTCCGCGCGAGTAAATATTATGAACCCGAACCACAACTTAGGAAACGTGTATATTTGAATGAATTCAGCTAACTTTGCTTATTTGTGCGATTGAAATTCGCTTACATTCGCTTGCACCAGAACCGTAGCCTAACGCATAATAAAAGCGGTTTGGAAAGAATCCTTTTTAGCAAATGCAAATATAATACCTTAAATAAACTTATTGTTAAGTTAAACATTTGCGGGAATGTTTCACGTAATATTTCTTTTTTAAAAATGGTTATTAAGTGCTAAAACGTCCAGTTGTCGAAGAAAAAAAGTTGTATACAAAACTTTAAGTTCATTTTTCAAAGCAGTAAAATCAAAAATTCCAGAGAAGCAATTTATTTTTTTCCCGTGGGTAGGTGTAAAACCTTCAAAATTCTCTATGAGGACCGAAAAACGCGTGCTCATAGGAGTGTGAGATTCTTACTGCACTAAAAACACCTCCTCCTGCCGATTGCAACTAAGTTGAAATTTATCTAGCAATTTATTTTTAACGAATTTAATTAACGTGTTGCAGGTAACTATATTTAATTATTTATTTATTTCATCAATTGATAACAAAGATCTGCTGATTACAAAATTTTAATAAAATAATAAAAAATAAAGGGTTAACAACCAAATTTACAATTTAAATATATTAACGAACAAATTTTAAGAATTTAATTAATCAATTAGATAATTGAAGAACTTTCCTCTTAAAGCAATCTCTATCCATAGAAAGGTCAATCTCTTGACATACCATATTAAACAATTTTAAAGAACGCCTTATTGGTTCATTTAACCCATAGTTGGTTCTATGGGTAGCAGTATAAAACAACTCATTTCTATTTCGAAGAACTCGTATTGGGACGTAAAAAGACATTAATGAAAGCAATTCAATAGAGGTAATTCGATTATCGAAAATATCTTTAACAAACAAAATGCATTGGGTTTGCCTGCGACATTTAAGTGTTTTCAAGTCAATGAGGGAACATCTTGAATTTTAATCTGGTAATGATTCAGTCCAGTTAAGCTTTCGTAGAGCATAGCGTGTAAATCTTTTTTGAATCTTTTCAATTCTTAAAATATTACTTTCATAGAGTGGTGACCAAACAACACAACAATATTCCAAAAGTGGGAGAACAAGAGACATAAATAAAGTCTTCAAAGTATAAACATCCTTGAAGTCAGTCGAGTTCCGTTTCAAAACTCCTACCTTTAGAGGCGATGTAATCAATGTGACATTTAAAGTCAAGTTTTGAATCAAAAAGCACTCCAAGATCATTTATAACATCAACTCTGAGAAGGCTAACATCAAAAAAATTATATTCAAATTCAATGAGTGATGATGATCTTGTAGTAATAAAAATTTTGCATTTTAAGTAATTTAGTTCAAGATGATTATGATTGCACCAGTTGAGAAAATTATTAATATCTGACTGCATTAAAAAGCAAACTGCAAGTGACGATGTTGCAAGAAATATTTTAACATCGTCAGCATACATTAAACAGTTACAATATCTTAATACTGACGGCAAATCATTGATATATAAAATAAATAGAAGTGGGCCCAGATGACTTCCTTGTGGAAGTCCTGATACAACATCTATACAATTTGAAATGCATTCGTCTATTTTAACAGCTTGTTTTCTGTCAGACAGGTATGAGTTTAACCATTCTAAGAATGTTGCATTCAATCCCAACCTCTTCAGCTTTTGCAAAAGAAGACCATGTTGTACCCGATCAAACGCTTTCACAAAATCAGTATACAAGACATCAACTTGCTTACCCATTTCCATATGGTTGATACAAAAACTTGCGAATAATATTAAATTTGTACACGTCGACCTACCTTTCACAAAACCATGCTGATTAGATGATAACGATTCCTTAACAGCGAAATAAAGTCTTTGAGTGACCATTTTTTCAAATAGTTTGGGAATAGCAGAGAGTTTAGAAATTGGTCTGTAATTTTTCACTAAGTGCTTAAACCCACTCTTATAAATTGGATCAATGAACGATATCTTCCATTTTTCAAGGAAAACTCCAGAAATAATTGATTTATTAAAAATAATGGTCAAAGCATTGCAAAGAGAAAGAGAACATTTTTACAAGAAAATAGGAGGAATCATATCAAAGCCAGAATTTTTTGTTACACCGATTTCTTTTAGACTGTCTAAAATATCTTGTTCTGAAAAACTTCGTAACGAAAAATCTACTAAAGGGTTAATATCTGGGTATAAGCTTTCAATATTAGTTATTACGTCAGAATTATAAGATGTTTGAAAGAATTTAGCAAAAAGGTCACACGAGTACTGAATATCGTTTGATTTAAGGTTTCATATTCCATACATTGAGGAAATGATGAACATTTTCTTTTAGAATTCAGAAATACCCAGAAAGATTTTGAATTATTTCTTATATTGAATTCAGTATTGTTTCATTTCTTAATTGAACAAAAACAGCTCGGTCTTCAGAGAGATTGGTTATTTTAGAACGCTTGAAAGCCTTGTTTTTAGCATTGTCCAAATTTTTAATCCTTTTATTAAACCACGGAAGCTTAAACAATTTTGTTCTTGATACTGACGGGACAAAACGTTCGATGCCTTCAATAACGATACGTTTAAAATTTGTGTACATTTCCTCTAGAGACTTGCCTTCCAATAAATTCTTCCAATTCACAGTGTTATAAAAATTATTAAGTGCTATTAAATCTGCCTTAGAAAAATTTAAAGTTTTATGATTTTTAAGAGATACGGAGGCATAATCCTCGCACTCAAAAGATAAACAAACAGCCTTATGATGAATAGAGTTATTAAAAATAGGAAAATCAGATATTTCTATAGAATATTTATTTATCCGCTGATAGTTCCTGCTTATACCGCGATTTTAAAGCAGATTCTCCTTTAGTGCACCAGATCGGAAGGCTTTGTCCTTCGCAGGCGGCGTACTAAATTCGTCTCCTCGATAATTTCGATTATAGTACTATTGCAGTGTTGTAATAGCCGTTTTCTATGATTTTGGGCAAATTTTTTTATTTCATCGAGAACCGTGGGAATCCCGAGATCTCTGTGGAGATCTTCGTTTCTAATGTACCAAGGTGCGCTTACAAATGATCTAGGAGTTTATTTTCAAATGCTTGTAATGTATTTAAGTTCGAATCTCGCGTACAACCCTAGAGTTGTATACCGTAAGTCCAGACATGCTTAAGCACCTGCCTGTACAAAATTACCTTGTTTTCGATACTGAACTTAGAGTGTATTAGTTTATTATTTAACTCTTCGCATTTCTTTTTAAATGCGGTTTCCATTTTAATTTCGCGTCTAGAGTCATTCCGAGATATTTTGCTTCGTTAGAAAACGGAACTTGAACCGTATTACCAAATACCGGTAATCTATTAATTTTCTTATACGTAAAATCTACATGGACTCATTTTACTTCGTCGAGCGATATCCGCCATGTTTTTGTCCAATCATTGACATTAGTCAGAGCTTTTTGTAATTTTGTCGTAGAATCATTTATCGTTTCTTCCACTGCTAGTATTGCAGTATCGTCAGCAAACGTGGCTACGATAGAGTCTTCTGTTTGAGGTATATCACGTGTAAGTAATAGGTACAATATTGGACCTAAACCACTTCTCTGTGGTACACCACCCACTATTTCTTTGAGATCCGGGTAATCGTTTCCATGTCTTACTCTAAAAAGTCTATCTTCTAGATATGCTTTAAGAAGCGTATAAAGTGCTTTAGGCAGAATTTGTCTTAATTTAAAATTTAGGCCTTCGTGCCATACCTTATCAAAAGCTTGCGACACGTCTGGGAAGACCGCCGAACAAATTTTCCTTAAATCAAGAGTTTTCTCAATGACGTCAGTGATCCTATGCACTTGGTCAATTGAATGCTTGCTTCTAAATCCGAACTGATGTTCAGGTATAAGGCGCTTTTCTTCTATTATTGGCAGCAGGCGCAGAAGTAATATTCTTTCAAAGACCTTAAAGCTTAACTTTATGATTGAGTTGCGTATATTTACATCCATAAAGCTGAAAATAGTAACTCAATCAATAAATGCAAATCAGCACTTTTATTTCAAATAAGCTTTCAGCATAGATCTTGTCGCTCTGATAAGATCATTGCCTATATAATGTCTTAAGTTAGTCTTTTCTGATATTTTGTAAGAGCAGGTTGATTAAGTTCTTGAAACACAAGTTAAAGAAAAGAAAACGGTACCCCTTTTTTTCTCTTAGTGCTGCAAACAAATTTTAATTTGAACATCGTGGTTGTTTTTTTTTTTAAAGGAAAATTTTTGCTTACGAAGACGAAGATAAGTAACAAAGAATATTTATTTGACTTTGATTTAAGAAAGAAATCCCCCAACTTTATTAATTGTATATGTATTTTTTTCTGTTGCGTAAAAAAATTGTCACTACAAATTTGTCGGGAGATTTGTGACGATTTTCAAAAAATTGCTGACATTTCATTGTTATGACAATTTTTTATGATCGGAAATCTTGAAAATTGTCGCAAATTCCCCGACAAATTTACAAAATTGTCAATTTTTTATTGGACAGAATTTAGACATTTGTCAAATTGTCAGTTACAAATTTTCACCTGTCGCGCCCGTCAATTTATGAAATAGGCCCCGGCTGTTGCACAACTTTTTTTCTTTTTTCTTTAGAACATAATGAAGTTAAAAAGATGAAAATATAAACATCGAATAAGAAATTATTTAAAGCATAATGTTGGGTTTCCATCAACATATAATTAATTTACAACGCATAAAAACAAATAATTGTGTTCATCAAAATTGAAGCCCTACAAATGCTCTGCTTTCTGCTTAACTAGCAATTTACCAGTTACCAAAAGGTTTAAAGATTTTGTTAGTAAATTGCTAAATACTTAGGAAATGGCTAACTAGTAAAATGCTAAGCCTTTAACAATAGGTTGTTTAAGATTTTACGACATTAACTTCAGGGGTTGGTTACTTTCGAGCGGAATATAAGCTTTACCCTCATAGATTATCGTCTGCGAATCTATTTTGTCCGAAATTCAGTACACAACTAAGCAGTAACAATATGTCCTACTTAAAAGCATATCTTGAATTCGCTCAGTTCGCGCGATTAAAATAGAAATGAAACGATCGGAAATTTGACTCGCTTAGATTCGCAGTCCGCGCGAGTAAATATTATGAACCCAAACCACAACATAAGAAATGTGTATATTTGAATGAATTCAGCGAACTGTGCTTAATTGCGCGATTGAAATTCGCTTACATTCGTTTGCACCAGAACCGTAGCCTAACGCATAATAAAAGCAGTTTGGAAAGAAACCTTTTTGGCAGATGCAAATATAATACCTTAAATAAACTTATTGTTAATTTAAACATTTGCGGGAATGTTTCACGTAATATTTCTTTTTTTTAAATGGTTATTAAGTGCTAAAACATCCAGTTGTCGAAGAGAAGAAGTTGTATACAAAACTTTAAGTTCATTTTTCAAAGCCGTAAAATCAAAAATTCCAGGGAAGCAATTTATTTTTTTTCCCGTGGGTAGGTGTAAAACCTTCAAAAGGATCTATGAGGAACGAACTACGCGTGCTCATAGGAGTGTGAGATTCTTACTGCACTAAAAACACCTCCTCCTCCCGATTGCAACTAAGTTGAAATTTATCTAGCAATTTATTTTAAACGAATTTAATTTACGTATTACAGGTAACTATCCGGTGATAGTTCCTGCTTATACTGCGATTTTAAAGCAGATTCTCGTTTAGTGCACCAGATCGGAAGCTTTGTCCTTCGCAGGCGGCGTACTTAATTCGTCTCATCGATAATTTCGATTATAGTACTATTGCAGTGTTATAATAGCCGTTTTCTATGATTTCGGGCAAAATTTTTTATTTCATCGCGAACCGTGGGAATCCCGAGATCTCTGTGGAGATCTTCGTTTCTAATGTTTCCAAGGTACGCTTACAAATGATCTTAGAATCTCGCGAGTTGTATACCGTAAGTCCAGACATGCTTAAGCACCTGCCTCTACAAAATTAGCTTGTTTTTGATACCTAACTTAGAGTGCTTCCCGAGCAACCAGAACATATATCTGAGTTTATTATTTAACTCTTCGCATTTCTTTTTGACATGCGGTTTCCATTTTAATTTCGCGTCTAGAGTCATTGCGAGATATTTTGCTTCGTAAGCAAACGGAACTTGAACCGTATTAACAAATACCGGTAATCTATTAATTTTTTTATACGTAAAATCTACATGGACTGATTTTACTTCGTTGAGCGATATCCGCAATGTTTTTGTCCAATCATTGATATTATTCAGAGCTTTTTGTAATTTTGTAGTAGAATAATTTATCGTTTGGCCCACTGCTAGTATTGCAGTGTCGTCAGCAAACGTGGCTACGATAGTGTCTTCTGTTTGAGGTATATCACGTGTAAATAATAGGTACAATATTGGACCTAAAACACTTTCCTTTGGTACGCCACCCACTATTTCGTTGAGATCCGAGTAATCGTTTCCATGTCTTACTCTAAAAAGCCTATTTTCTACATATGCTTTTAGAAGCGTATAAAGTGATTTAGGCAGAATTTGTCTTAATTTAAAATTTAGGCCTTCGTGACACACCTTATCAAAAGCTTGCGACACGTATAGGAAGACCGCCGAACAAATTTTCTTTTCTTCAGGAGTTTTCTCAATGACGTCAGTGATCCTATGCACTTGGTCAATTGTCGAATGCTTGCTTCTAAATCCGAACTAATGTTCAGGTACTAGGCGCTTTTCTTCTGTTATTGGATGCAGGCGGAA
Organism: Philhelius pedissequus; assembly: GCA_910595825.1. NCBI lineage: Eukaryota > Metazoa > Arthropoda > Insecta > Diptera > Syrphidae > Philhelius > Philhelius pedissequus. The sequence goes on from OU343160.1 coordinate 183,083,715, forward strand.
AAGTAATATTCTTTCAAATACCTTAGATATTACGGGCAGAAGCGAAATAGGTCTATAAGATTTCTTATCATGTGTTTGTTTTCCTGGTTTGAGAACCATTATAATTGCCGCAACCTTCCATTGGCTCGGAACGTACTTTAGCCTTAGAGTGGCATTTATTATATAAAGACGATTAATTAGCCCTTTTCAAGGAAGCATTTTGAGAACTTCGGCCGTAATTAGGTCATATCCCGGAGCTTTCTTATACTTAAGCTTTCTTATTTCTCTACTTAATTCGGCAAGGGTAACATTTCTTGTTATGTAATTTTCGCTTGAGTTAGAACTTATATTAAAATTTTCGTTGGGTACTTGCCCATCAAAAAGCTTAAATGTGTTCTCCACGTAATCCGCGAAAACGATTGCTTTCTCTTTGTCGCTTTTTGCCCATTCGTTTTGGCGCTGGGGGCTTTGGTATCTTCGTTACTTTAACAGCTTTCCAGAGTGAGTAGTTGGATTCTTTTCCTGCTGTCCAGCTTTTAAGATAATTTCCAACTTCAGAATTATTGAATTCTGCTATCGCCTTTTTAGTAAATTACACAAACGCTTTAAATTTACCTTGTGTTGAGGAGCTCGAGTTTGCTGCCATTTCTTACGTGCTTTTCGTTTCTCTTTACTTAATCTTTTATTTCCTGCGGATATATTAGGTTTTTAAAGCGCGTCATTTCTCTTTGGTACGGGATGTTTTTGCATGCGGCTTGTTGTACGATATTGACGAAGTTATCTACTGCGTCTTCAAGTTCGAGAGGCGTTTGTAGTGAAACCATTAATTCAACGTTATCCTCTATATCTTTCTTAAAACCTTCCCAGTTAGTTTTCCCATCGGTTAGCGTGGGTGGTTTTTCATTTTTAACAAGATTTTCGCTCATAGTGAGAATAACAGCAGTATGATCTGAGTAAAAATCAAAGCTTTCTGTTATGCTAATTTTATTTGAGGGTATTCATTTGACCACAAAAAAATCAATAAGGTCAGGTATTTTCGATAGATCAGTCAGCCAGTAAGTCGGGTTGCCAGTCGAATGAAAATCGAAATTATTTTCCTTTACGGCTTCGTAGAGTATTTGACCCTTTTGAGAAATAACTCTAGATCCCCAAAAGCTGTGCTTCGCATTAAAGCCACCACCAAGAATAAAATTTTGTTTAAGTAACTTTAGCACGTTCATAAATTCATTCTTTTCAATTTTACATCGTGGAGGATAGTATATGGAAGATACATTCAGTACAAAATTCTGAGTTCTAACCTGTACACCGATTAATTGCATTGATTCAGTCTCTTTTTTTGGGCCTATCGTGTGTTCGATGCATTCTTTTATAAATAAAGATGCCCCACATCTTGCTTTGTTCGACGGATGAGTTGCGTGCTATTCTAAATATCCATTGATCTTACTATTTGATTGTTTCTTGACATGCGTTTCCGATATCAAAGAAATATCAATATCATTCTCATGCATAAACATTTCTAGTTCTCCAAATTTTTGCCATAAACTGTTGGCATTCCAAGTAATTATTTTGAGCTTTTCCATCATGTTTTTCTTTTTGTAGGCCGTTTTGGCCGAAAACTGTTTTCGAGTTTAGGTAGCCTATCAAATATGAGTTTATTTGTACCACAATGCTCCTCAATTTTCGAAAGGATTATGTTTAAGACGTTCATGAGTGGATCACTAGCAGTGTCTTTTTGTAAAGGTATGTTCTTAGCCGTTATTTGGGCATATGTGTTTACACTACATTTTTTTGGTGTTTGCTCTGGTTGTGTTGATTGAACTTTTGCTTTGGGTATTTGGGCATTTAACCTCTTAGGGGTCTTAAGACCTTGCTTTTCTACTTGGCCTGGTGGTTTTCTTTGTGACTACGTAAATTTTGATCGCCGTTTTTGTAATTCTTTTGCTACTTCACAGCCTCTATAGTTGGCCGGATGACTTTTATTACAATTTATGCACGTTGCTGCACTTTTGCTATCTGAGTTGCAGTCTTTAGTAAGATGATTTCCGGCGCACTTTACACACCTATGTTATTTTGTGCAATAAGTTTGCGTGTGATTGAATCCTAGACAGCGTTTACACTGCGGAATACGTCTTGAACTCTTTCTTAAAAGTTTGATCTTAACAACAATATTGAGGATTGTTTTAATTTTGTAAATATCGTCTATTTTCTCTGCCTTATCAAAAGTAAGAATAAATAGTGGAAGACCACGCTGTACCAATTTTGTTTCGCTATATTTTTTTTGGGTTTCTCTTTTGACGATGTTCACAGCATCTAAGATCTTATAGTTCCTCTTTAGGTCATTAATGATATCGGCTTTTGGACATGATGGGTGCAAGCCTCTCTTTACAACACGTAAAGGTCTTTCCGACTTATTCTCATAAGTGTACCATTATTCTTTTTCTTCGATTAGTTTTCGCCACAGGAGACGATAACTTTCAATATCTTTCACGCAAACTTTCCATTTGTTATTATTAAGTAAAATAACTTTAAAGTTTGTTGGTGTTAACGTCTTTAAGATAGTTTGCAGCCGGTTATACTCCGAAATACCGATAACATGAATCGGTGGCGGAGGCCTAATTTTAATAGGTTTTTCTTTAATATTGGCATGTATTGGAGATGCAATTTTTTCAGGAAAACAGGCGCCATCAGGTGAGGATCTCGTTTTTTATTCGGCCTTTTGTTAGAAAACTTATCTGTTTCGCGAGCTAGCTATTCTTCATCAGGCTCATAAATGACATTTTTCGCTTGTGATGAACCAGCCTTCGAATCGTTGTGGTGTTTATTCTTTAGCACCTCCTCATTTTCCTTACGAACAAGATCAACTTCTTTCTTTAACACCTGATAACGTTTTACAACTTCATCAAGTTTTTGACGAAGTTCATTATTATCTTTCTCAAACATTCCTGTTTTCATTGAGTCCTTTTTCGCGCATCTGGCGCTACCGGCGAACTCTTCCTACCGTTGTTACTCGATTGGGATGGAGGTGATCGAGCAACCCGTGCTTTTATTAAAGAAGGGATTTATTAAATTCAATAATTGGCTCTCCCCAGAATCCGTAGAGCCGACCTCCGAAGAGGGTGGATTTTCCAGTGAACCTGGACTGCCACCTGGGGTAATGTATCTATTTGTTTTACTCATTGCATATTTATGTATACGTTCACTCTCAGTATACGGAGATTAGATTTTAGTCGCCTCTTACGACAGACATGCCTTACCTCGGGTATACTTTTTTTGTTTCCCTACCCGAAGGGACATAATTGTCAGTTAGAGACAATGACAAATTTGTGGTGACAATTTTGTGATTGTTATATTTTGACAAATTTATTGTAACGTACTCAAGAGGCTGAATTGATCTACAATATTATTTATGTATTTTAGTAAATATTATGCATGTAAATGAATGAAGTTTGTGAACTTTATAGTTTATTTAAAACTTCTCTATATGGAAACAACTGAACTTTTGAGTCTTTACTCGAACTCGTCTTTATTAGAACTGAAAACTAAATCTAGTTAAAACTATGAATTAGTCTCGTTATTCTATTTTTTTATCTCCAACTCGATTGAGGTTAAAGATAAGAGAATAGAATAAGCCCTTTGGATAAGTCACACACATCGATATGTATCTCAATAGCTGTGTTTTATTGGGAATCTATCCATTGTACCGTAAGTAATTCCCAAAAAATCGCATCGACCGTAGCATGGACCGTAGCTTTTTTATTTTTGTAAAAATGGTACACCTGCACAGCAGTCACAAGTAATGAATGAGTCTTTTGCAAAGTAAAATGATTAAAAATCAAAATTAGGAACAATAATTAGCTTTTATTCATATAAAATAGAAAGTAGAAAAACGTACCAATATTTAATTTATGTTGCAAACCTATTTCTTGTGTTCACTTTTTCTGCATTTGCAATTTTAAATTCGAACATTCATTTTGCACCAATAGAAGGGAAATGATAAGTGAACGGGTTTGTTCATAGACTATGGTCAAATCCCTTTTTACACAAGGCAATTTTTGTATTGCTTTAAAACCCGTCTATGCCTTTCACACGAGGAAACACAAGTTCCGGAAATTTGCTTGTTTCCTTTTAATGTTTCTTGGTTTTGAACGCACACTACAACGTAGTTTAAATTGTTTGCTCCCCTTACATTTCCCCTTTATATTTCATGCTTTTATTTATTTTCTGAGTAGATCGATAGCTATAGTTTTATTTTTCAAGTCAATTTACAAATTTATTTTCTGAGTATGTTTCTTGGTTTTGAACGCACACTACAACGTTGTTTAAATTGTTCACTCCCCTTACATTTCCCCTTTATATTTCATGCTTTTATTTATTTTCTGTGTAGATCGATAGCTAGAGTTTTATTTTTCAAGTCAATTTACAAATTTATTTTCTGAGTATGTTTAGCTTTCAATTCAATATTCACTCAACAGATATCATACTGCACTTAACATACGCCGTGTTGCTGATGTGGCAGCACCTTAAAAGTCTATAATTTTTGAACGTACTATATTGTTTTAACTTTGTAAGATATTGTTGTCTCCTTCTAAGAGTAGGACAAATTAATGCCTAAGAATTTGAAAAGAGTTGTTAGAAAAGATGGCGAAGGCACGCAAAATTTTTAGTTGCCAATTTTTTTTGTTAAGTTAACTAATTACTAATATTTATAAAGAATAAATTAAAAGAATTGTCTTCTGTTTAAAAAGGCGTGTTTTTTCTTGTTACTATAAGTAACAAATCTAAAAATTTAGCTTCGGTTGGACAAATCCGGTGTTGGATTAATTCGATTTGCTCGGATTGTTTTTTTTTTTGATTGCTTTTGCCTGAGGCTGGTGGAAAAGACAATGTCGAAGGAAGCAGACTGCGATGTCTGCAGGGAACTAAATAGTGCAGACAATATGGTAAGATGCGATAGGTGCAAGGTTTGGTTGCATTATGGATGCGCAGGAGTTGACGACTCGGTAAGAAGTCACCAATGGTTCTGCAGAAAGTGTCAACCAGAGCAAGCAGGCTGTTCAGGTAGCATCAGGCGTATTGAAAGCACTCCTGTGCCTAACAACAACATCACATTAGTACCAGGCAGTACAACCGTTCCTAGTGGTGTTTCTTCCAGAAGCATGCGGATGCTGGATATCGAGTTGCTTCAATTGAAGGAGCAAAAGGATTTGAAACTGCAGCTGTTTAAAGAGAAAGAACGTAAGGAGAAGGAGTATTTGAAAAAAAAGCTCGAGCTTATGAAATTGAGGCAGCAGGCTGAAGACGAGGGTGGTACGTGCGATGTGTGTTCTGTAGTTCAACGTACAGATGTTGGCAGTTTCAAGGGTATTGTTGGAGGGTTCGTCGGTGAACGCACAAAGGAATGGGTTGTGCAATCAAAGATGGAAGTGCCTGCACTAGAAACTAGGGGAATGTTGACACAAAACCAGATCGCGTCAAGAAAGGGTGTATCAAAGGAACGTTTTTTGCAAGGTCGGATGAATGGCCTATATTTATCAGCAGCTACCGCAATAGCACGAAGTTGTGCAATTATTCAAACGACGAGAACTTGTTACGGCTGCAGAAAGCTTTGAAGGGCAGAGCGTTTGATGCAGTAAGCAGCCAGTTGTTGCTTCCAACATCCGTGCCGGAGATCATATCCACTCTTGAAATGCTCTTTGGGCCAGGTGGAGAATTTTCCTACGCCAAGAATAGACCGCCTTGAAACCATCATCTCATATGCACTGGCCGTAAGAAATTTAAAATCAACTATTGAAGCTTCGGAACTGGTAGACCACCTGAATAACCCGTCGTTGTTGAAGAAGCTTGTTGACAAATTACCTTCAGCCATGAAACTAGACTGGGCAATGGGTGTGAAAGAAGGCAAGCTGGAACGGAATATCAGAGGTTTCGGCGAATGGATGTTCACGAGGGCAGAAGCAGCTTCAGTCGTGGCTAGGTATTCGGACGACGGCAACAAGTTAGACAAACGATCGGGACGAGTAAATTCGCACGTTCAAGATAGTGAGCCGAAAACAACATCTATAAAAGGGCCCTCCTCAACAATGTGCTACGTTTGTAGTCGAAGCCATCGTTTGATAGATTGTGATGTCTTCAATAATCTATCGGTTCAGGATCGCAATAGACTGGTGGAAGAAAAAATGCTTTGCAGTTATTGTCTAAGGCACTCTAGGCGATTAAAGTGCAAAAGTGTTAAAGATTGCGGCATAGAAGGCTGTAAGCTTAAACATCATCGCTTGTTTCATTTCAAAAATTATATGGGCGCTTGTTACTCCCATCAACAAGACAAAGAAATAGGAACGCTGTTTAGGATTCTACCGGTGATTCTACATGGTAATGGTACGGACGTTCACACGTATGCTTTCCTGGATAGCGGTTCGTCACTTACCTTGCTGGAGGACTCGCTTTTGAAGAAGCTCCAGGTAAAAGGCGAGCCTAAACCATTGTGCCTAAGATGGACGGCCAACTCTACTCGTCGTGAAGAACAATCTCAGGTTGTGTCGCTGAATGTTTCATCGAATGGCATCGATAAGGATAGATACCCGCGCTTACGACTTGATGGAGTCAGGACCGTAAGTTCCCTTGCCCTTCCAGTGCAATCAGTTTCTCAGGAATTGTTGAACAAGTACAATCACCTAAAGGGTCTGCCACTTAAGCCATACGTCAATGCTGAGTGCGGCATTCTCATAGGACTCAATAACGAAAAGGCAGCCGGCGCAATGAAAGTACTGGAAGGCAAGTGGAATGAACCGATTGCCATCAAGACAAGACTGGGATGGTGTCTCAGTGGTGGCAGTGAACGTGAGTTAGATTCTTACGGCAACTTCCAGATCTGCGAGTGCGATCAGGACATGCATGAACTGGTAAAACAACATTTCGCTTTGGAAGAAAGTGGAACTGCTCAGTTGAGGTCGGCTTCGAAGGACGACTTAAGAGCGAAGATGATTTTGGAAACTACAACTAATCGAATCGAAAGCAAGTACGAGTGTGGTCTTTTGTGGCGTCATGACAACATTTCCATGCCCAAAAGCTACCAGATGGCATTCAACCGTTTATGCTGGTTAGAGAAGAAGGTCCTCCGTACACCGATACTCATCCACAACATCAATCAACAGGTGACTAGTTTGGTTGAGAAAGGTTATGCAAGAAAATACAATCAAATGGACTTAGAAGCAGTTTCACCGATAACTTGGTACTTGCCGATTTTCATCGTCAACAATCCAAATAAGCCGGGCAAAGTCAGACTAGTGTTGGATGCAGCGGCTCAAACACAAGGGGTATCCTTAAATAAGATGCTGCTTAAGGGTCCCGACCAACTGAGGGACCTTCCTGAAGTACTCTACGGATTCAGAACTCATAAGGTGGCAATTACCGGAGACATAGAAGAAATGTTCCACCAAATACGTGTGCGAGAAGAAGATCAATGTGCACAACGGTTTCTTTGGCGCGATGGGGAAAGTAACCGTAAGCCGGACGTTTATCAAATGGAGGTACTTACGTTTGGGGCTTCCTGTTCTCCGAGCATAGCACTTCATGTTAAGGACACCAACGCTGCTGAGTTTTCTGAGAAGTATCCACGGGCGGTGGAAAGTATTCTAAAGCACCATTACATGGACGATTTGTTGGACAGTGTGGCAACCAAGGAAGAAGCTGTACAACTAGCCACTGAGGTACGGGAGATTCATTCAAAGGCTGGGTTTCGAATGAGGCGTTGGATGTCAAATTTAGTAGAGGTGCTTCGCGCTCTTGACCAACCTGCTGAGAGCGATGGCCGGACAATGGACTGCGGCATAGAAAATAATATGGCTAAAGTCTTGGGGTTGTGGTGGCGGCCAAACGATGACATTTTAACGTTCTCCTTGAGATTCATCAAGACGCATGAGGATATTTTGTCTGGAGCAAAATTACCGACAAAGCGTGAGTTACTTAAAATCTTAATGTCTATTTATGATCCTCTAGGGTTCCTGGCTTTCTACCTGGTGCGAATCAAAGTACTTCTGCAGGACGTATGGCGCAAAAAACTGAACTGGGATGAAACTATTGATGACTCATTAGCAACAAAATGGGAATCTTGGCGACGATTGCTGGTCAACGTAGAGCGGGTGCATATTCCGAGATGCTACACTACGATGACAAGATTTGATGGTGCTTCTGTGCAATTGCATGTATTAGTGGACGCAAGTGAGGAAGCCATGGCGGCGGTCGCTTATTTGAGATTCTCTGATGGTATAGTAACGGAATGTGCTCTAGTGGGATCGAAGAACTAGGTATCCCCACTGCTTCCAGTATCTATTCCCAGATTAGAACTCCAGGCAGCGCTGATGGGTTCCAGACTTGCTAAGGCGGTAAAGAAGGGCCATGAATTAAAAATCGAAAAGAAGTTCTTCTGGACAGACTCGAAGACAGTACTGCATTGGCTGCGTTCGGATGCAAAGATGTACAAGCCATTCGTGATGTTTCGCATCGGGGAGATACAGGAGAATACGAAGATAGACGACTGGCGGTGGGTGCCCACCAATCTCAACGTGGCGGATGAAGCAACAAAGTGGTCAAAGGAGCCGTCTTTCGATAAGGACAGCAGATGGTTCGCGGCACCTAACTTTTTATACCAGCTGCAAGAGAACTGGCCTGAGGAGGTTCACAATAAGCCAAAATTGGTCTGCGAGGAGGATCTGCGAGCCAAATATGTGCTTGCTATAAGGGAAAACATCAGCCGAATGGAAAAAGGCATTCAGGCACTGGTAATAGACTTCGATCGATATTCGACCTGGGAGCGTCTTCGGAAAGTTGTTGCATGGATCGTCAGGTACTGTAACAATCTGCAAAAGTCGGTGAAGGAAAAAACCAGTGATTCGGCCATGAAGATCAAGTGCTTGGTGAGTGGTCAGATTCAATCAAAAGAGTTGCAAAATGCGGAAGTAATATTAAAGAGAATGGCGCAGTGGACCGAGTACGCTGATGAGCTGACATTGTTGAAAGATGGAAAGCAGGTTCCAAAATATAGTAAAATTTACCGACTTAACCCTTGCCTCGATGATCACGAAGTCCTACGTCTTGAAGGACGAATTGATTATGCAGAATATGTGAACAAGGAAACCAGAAGACCAGTAATCCTACCGAGGCAGAACAGGGTGAGTTTTCTTATTGTAGATTCTTACCACAGATCTTTCAGGCACGTTTGCGATGCAAATGTTTATAATGAGGTAAGGCAAAAATATTTCATACCAGCTTTGAGAACACTGGTGAGATCAGTCAGAACACAATGCTGGCGCTGTCACATAAGGGATGCAAAACCCAGAGTTCCTCAGATGACTCAACTACCGCCGGCCAGACTTGGGGCATTTCGAAGGCCGTTCACATTCGTTGGTGTAGACTACTTCGGGCCGATATTAGTTGTACAAGGGAGGAGTCAAGCAAAACGATGGGGAGTTTTGTTTACATGCCTTACCAGCAGAGCCATTCATCTTGAGGTGGCGTTTTCCTTAGCAACCGATTCCTGTATTTTAAGTATCCAGCGCTTTATTGCCAGGAGAGGAATACCTTGCGAGATCTATTCAGATAATGGAACTAATTTCGTGGGAGCGGAAAAAGAAATACGCGAACAGTTCCATCATATCAACAAGGAGTTGCTTGCCCGTAAATTCACAACGCCTAGCACAAAGTGGTTCTTCAATCCTCCAGCCGCTCCACACATGGGTGGAAGTTGGGAACGCCTCGTCGGTACGGTGAAGAAGATTCTGAAGGAAGTCTTGGAAAACAAACGCCTAAACGATGAGGTTCTTCAATCAGCGTTGGTGGAGGTGGAAGCCGTCGTGAACTCAAGACCGCTTACCTATGTAACTCTGGGACATGAGGACGAAGAAGCCTTGACACCTAACCACTTCATTTTGGGGTCGTCCTGCGGTAGTAAGGGACTTATTGACTTCCAGGATCGAGAACTCATGTCACGAAAGGACTGGAGGAAAGTTCAACAGATGGCGAACATTTTTTGGAAGCGGTGGGTGCGAGAATACCTTCCCACGCTTACGAGACGAACGAAATGGTTTGAAAAGGTACAACAAATCAAAGATGGGGACGTGGTGATCATTATCGACGAGAATCTACCAAGGTGCACTTGGCCTAAGGGCATCGTAATCAGCTCCATCACGTCTAAAGATGGTCAAGTGAGAAGAGCGACAATAAGAACGGCAAAAGGCGTTTATGAACGACCAGTGGCAAAGCTAGCAGTGCTGGACATCAGGTATACAGCGGAGAGCAAGGCAGCAGCTGACGATGGTCCCTTGCTGGGGGGGAGAAATGTTGCTGATGTGGCAGCACCTTAAAAGTCTATAATTTTTGACGTACTATATTGTTTTAACTTTGTAAGATATTGTTGTCTCCTTCTAAGAGTAGGACAAATTAATGCCTAAGAATTTGAAAAGAGTTGTTAGAAAAGATGGCGAAGGCACGCTAAATTTTTAGTTGCCAATTTTTTTTGTTAAGTTAACTAATTACTAATATTTATAAAGAATAAATTAAAAGAATTGTCTTCTGTTTAAAAAGGCGTGTTTTTTCTTGTTACTATAAGTAACACGCGGATTAAGGAACAAATAGTTAACATTTGGTTTGCAATTTCCATGCACATATCTAGAGAAAAAAAATAATGGGATCACAAAATTGTACGCCCACTCCATGTCCATGTAGTGAAGCGAATACCGTTCATGGCCAACGTCCATTAAACAGTGAGGAAAAAGCACAATTTGTGAAGTTCAGTTGCCGCTTAGTGGGCTTAGGCCAGGCGCGCACATGCATTTTTTTCCGAAACAAAATAGTTTAATCACCAATTAGACGATGATCGCACACATAAGCAACTTAAAAATCAATCAACGAGATAAACCAACACACAGACAACATATTGATTTAATGTGCGCGCAGTTACATTATAGTTCGGTGTGATTGAAACTGAAGAACTTATTTGGGGCGATTGTTCGATTTGTGCCAAAACACAGAATTTAGAATTTCATACGAATAAATATTTTGCGGCGCAGTGTCGAGCAGTTCCTCTATAGTGTAGTTCCACTCAATGCGATTTGTCTTCACAAATTTCTTTTTTGTAGATCTAAATAAAAAGATGGGCAGAAGCAGCTTCAGTCGTGGCTAGGTATTCGGACGACGGCAACAAGTTAGACAAACGATCGGGACGAGTAAATTCGCACGTTCAAGATAGTGAGCCGAAAACAACATCTATAAAAGGGCCCTCCTCAACAATGTGCTACGTTTGTAGTCGAAGCCATCGTTTGATAGATTGTGATGTCTTCAATAATCTATCGGTTCAGGATCGCAATAGACTGGTGGAAGAAAAAATGCTTTGCAGTTATTGTCTAAGGCACTCTAGGCGATTAAAGTGCAAAAGTGTTAAAGATTGCGGCATAGAAGGCTGTAAGCTTAAACATCATCGCTTGTTTCATTTCAAAAATTATATGGGCGCTTGTTACTCCCATCAACAAGACAAAGAAATAGGAACGCTGTTTAGGATTCTACCGGTGATTCTACATGGTAATGGTACGGACGTTCACACGTATGCTTTCCTGGATAGCGGTTCGTCACTTACCTTGCTGGAGGACTCGCTTTTGAAGAAGCTCCAGGTAAAAGGCGAGCCTAAACCATTGTGCCTAAGATGGACGGCCAACTCTACTCGTCGTGAAGAACAATCTCAGGTTGTGTCGCTGAATGTTTCATCGAATGGCATCGATAAGGATAGATACCCGCGCTTACGACTTGATGGAGTCAGGACCGTAAGTTCCCTTGCCCTTCCAGTGCAATCAGTTTCTCAGGAATTGTTGAACAAGTACAATCACCTAAAGGGTCTGCCACTTAAGCCATACGTCAATGCTGAGTGCGGCATTCTCATAGGACTCAATAACGAAAAGGCAGCCGGCGCAATGAAAGTACTGGAAGGCAAGTGGAATGAACCGATTGCCATCAAGACAAGACTGGGATGGTGTCTCAGTGGTGGCAGTGAACGTGAGTTAGATTCTTACGGCAACTTCCAGATCTGCGAGTGCGATCAGGACATGCATGAACTGGTAAAACAACATTTCGCTTTGGAAGAAAGTGGAACTGCTCAGTTGAGGTCGGCTTCGAAGGACGACTTAAGAGCGAAGATGATTTTGGAAACTACAACTAATCGAATCGAAAGCAAGTACGAGTGTGGTCTTTTGTGGCGTCATGACAACATTTCCATGCCCAAAAGCTACCAGATGGCATTCAACCGTTTATGCTGGTTAGAGAAGAAGGTCCTCCGTACACCGATACTCATCCACAACATCAATCAACAGGTGACTAGTTTGGTTGAGAAAGGTTATGCAAGAAAATACAATCAAATGGACTTAGAAGCAGTTTCACCGATAACTTGGTACTTGCCGATTTTCATCGTCAACAATCCAAATAAGCCGGGCAAAGTCAGACTAGTGTTGGATGCAGCGGCTCAAACACAAGGGGTATCCTTAAATAAGATGCTGCTTAAGGGTCCCGACCAACTGAGGGACCTTCCTGAAGTACTCTACGGATTCAGAACTCATAAGGTGGCAATTACCGGAGACATAGAAGAAATGTTCCACCAAATACGTGTGCGAGAAGAAGATCAATGTGCACAACGGTTTCTTTGGCGCGATGGGGAAAGTAACCGTAAGCCGGACGTTTATCAAATGGAGGTACTTACGTTTGGGGCTTCCTGTTCTCCGAGCATAGCACTTCATGTTAAGGACACCAACGCTGCTGAGTTTTCTGAGAAGTATCCACGGGCGGTGGAAAGTATTCTAAAGCACCATTACATGGACGATTTGTTGGACAGTGTGGCAACCAAGGAAGAAGCTGTACAACTAGCCACTGAGGTACGGGAGATTCATTCAAAGGCTGGGTTTCGAATGAGGCGTTGGATGTCAAATTTAGTAGAGGTGCTTCGCGCTCTTGACCAACCTGCTGAGAGCGATGGCCGGACAATGGACTGCGGCATAGAAAATAATATGGCTAAAGTCTTGGGGTTGTGGTGGCGGCCAAACGATGACATTTTAACGTTCTCCTTGAGATTCATCAAGACGCATGAGGATATTTTGTCTGGAGCAAAATTACCGACAAAGCGTGAGTTACTTAAAATCTTAATGTCTATTTATGATCCTCTAGGGTTCCTGGCTTTCTACCTGGTGCGAATCAAAGTACTTCTGCAGGACGTATGGCGCAAAAAACTGAACTGGGATGAAACTATTGATGACTCATTAGCAACAAAATGGGAATCTTGGCGACGATTGCTGGTCAACGTAGAGCGGGTGCATATTCCGAGATGCTACACTACGATGACAAGATTTGATGGTGCTTCTGTGCAATTGCATGTATTAGTGGACGCAAGTGAGGAAGCCATGGCGGCGGTCGCTTATTTGAGATTCTCTGATGGTATAGTAACGGAATGTGCTCTAGTGGGATCGAAGAACTAGGTATCCCCACTGCTTCCAGTATCTATTCCCAGATTAGAACTCCAGGCAGCGCTGATGGGTTCCAGACTTGCTAAGGCGGTAAAGAAGGGCCATGAATTAAAAATCGAAAAGAAGTTCTTCTGGACAGACTCGAAGACAGTACTGCATTGGCTGCGTTCGGATGCAAAGATGTACAAGCCATTCGTGATGTTTCGCATCGGGGAGATACAGGAGAATACGAAGATAGACGACTGGCGGTGGGTGCCCACCAATCTCAACGTGGCGGATGAAGCAACAAAGTGGTCAAAGGAGCCGTCTTTCGATAAGGACAGCAGATGGTTCGCGGCACCTAACTTTTTATACCAGCTGCAAGAGAACTGGCCTGAGGAGGTTCACAATAAGCCAAAATTGGTCTGCGAGGAGGATCTGCGAGCCAAATATGTGCTTGCTATAAGGGAAAACATCAGCCGAATGGAAAAAGGCATTCAGGCACTGGTAATAGACTTCGATCGATATTCGACCTGGGAGCGTCTTCGGAAAGTTGTTGCATGGATCGTCAGGTACTGTAACAATCTGCAAAAGTCGGTGAAGGAAAAAACCAGTGATTCGGCCATGAAGATCAAGTGCTTGGTGAGTGGTCAGATTCAATCAAAAGAGTTGCAAAATGCGGAAGTAATATTAAAGAGAATGGCGCAGTGGACCGAGTACGCTGATGAGCTGACATTGTTGAAAGATGGAAAGCAGGTTCCAAAATATAGTAAAATTTACCGACTTAACCCTTGCCTCGATGATCACGAAGTCCTACGTCTTGAAGGACGAATTGATTATGCAGAATATGTGAACAAGGAAACCAGAAGACCAGTAATCCTACCGAGGCAGAACAGGGTGAGTTTTCTTATTGTAGATTCTTACCACAGATCTTTCAGGCACGTTTGCGATGCAAATGTTTATAATGAGGTAAGGCAAAAATATTTCATACCAGCTTTGAGAACACTGGTGAGATCAGTCAGAACACAATGCTGGCGCTGTCACATAAGGGATGCAAAACCCAGAGTTCCTCAGATGACTCAACTACCGCCGGCCAGACTTGGGGCATTTCGAAGGCCGTTCACATTCGTTGGTGTAGACTACTTCGGGCCGATATTAGTTGTACAAGGGAGGAGTCAAGCAAAACGATGGGGAGTTTTGTTTACATGCCTTACCAGCAGAGCCATTCATCTTGAGGTGGCGTTTTCCTTAGCAACCGATTCCTGTATTTTAAGTATCCAGCGCTTTATTGCCAGGAGAGGAATACCTTGCGAGATCTATTCAGATAATGGAACTAATTTCGTGGGAGCGGAAAAAGAAATACGCGAACAGTTCCATCATATCAACAAGGAGTTGCTTGCCCGTAAATTCACAACGCCTAGCACAAAGTGGTTCTTCAATCCTCCAGCCGCTCCACACATGGGTGGAAGTTGGGAACGCCTCGTCGGTACGGTGAAGAAGATTCTGAAGGAAGTCTTGGAAAACAAACGCCTAAACGATGAGGTTCTTCAATCAGCGTTGGTGGAGGTGGAAGCCGTCGTGAACTCAAGACCGCTTACCTATGTAACTCTGGGACATGAGGACGAAGAAGCCTTGACACCTAACCACTTCATTTTGGGGTCGTCCTGCGGTAGTAAGGGACTTATTGACTTCCAGGATCGAGAACTCATGTCACGAAAGGACTGGAGGAAAGTTCAACAGATGGCGAACATTTTTTGGAAGCGGTGGGTGCGAGAATACCTTCCCACGCTTACGAGACGAACGAAATGGTTTGAAAAGGTACAACAAATCAAAGATGGGGACGTGGTGATCATTATCGACGAGAATCTACCAAGGTGCACTTGGCCTAAGGGCATCGTAATCAGCTCCATCACGTCTAAAGATGGTCAAGTGAGAAGAGCGACAATAAGAACGGCAAAAGGCGTTTATGAACGACCAGTGGCAAAGCTAGCAGTGCTGGACATCAGGTATACAGCGGAGAGCAAGGCAGCAGCTGACGATGGTCCCTTGCTGGGGGGGAGAAATGTTGCTGATGTGGCAGCACCTTAAAAGTCTATAATTTTTGACGTACTATATTGTTTTAACTTTGTAAGATATTGTTGTCTCCTTCTAAGAGTAGGACAAATTAATGCCTAAGAATTTGAAAAGAGTTGTTAGAAAAGATGGCGAAGGCACGCTTAATTTTTAGTTGCCAATTTTTTTTGTTAAGTTAACTAATTACTAATATTTATAAAGAATAAATTAAAAGAATTGTCTTCTGTTTAAAAAGGCGTGTTTTTTCTTGTTACTATAAGTAACACGCGGATTAAGGAACAAATAGTTAACATTTGGTTTGCAATTTCCATGCACATATCTAGAGAAAAAAATAATGGGATCACAAAATTGTACGCCCACTCCATGTCCATGTAGTGAAGCGAATACCGTTCATGGCCAACGTCCATTAAACAGTGAGGAAAAAGCACAATTTGTGAAGTTCAGTTGCCGCTTAGTGGGCTTAGGCCAGGCGCGCACATGCATTTTTTTCCGAAACAAAATAGTTTAATCACCAATTAGACGATGATCGCACACATAAGCAACTTAAAAATCAATCAACGAGATAAACCAACACACAGACAACATATTGATTTAATGTGCGCGCAGTTACATTATAGTTCGGTGTGATTGAAACTGAAGAACTTATTTGGGGCGATTGTTCGATTTGTGCCAAAACACAGAATTTAGAATTTCATACGAATAAATATTTTGCGGCGCAGTGTCGAGCAGTTCCTCTATAGTGTAGTTCCACTCAATGCGATTTGTCTTCACAAATTTCTTTTTTGTAGATCTAAATAAAAAGATGATTTTTTTTTCACCAAACTCCGTTTATTTCTAACTATCAATAAAAATTGAATACAAAACGAATATTGGTCTTAGTTAGTCAAAAATAAAAGTAAAACCGAATTCATTCCATAGATATTGATTTTTTTTTTCAAAATGGAAATCGAAATTTGTGAAAATTGATTAATTGACATTAGGGGTATGCAAAATTGCAGATATATGTTGAATTTTAGACGTACTTCAGAAAATAATTGAGCAAAGAATATAATTTTTAATAGTAAAAGTCAAAAACTTTTCAGAAGAAAAGCTTATAATTTATTAAAACATGGAATTATCTAAGATCTTAGAAATATAAACTGGTCAACTATAAAAAAAAGAAAAAAAAGAATCAAAAACATCGATTTGTCTTACGAATGAAATTAATAATTATAACACTCCATGAACACATCCATCGAGATTCAACCCAATTATCAATCGTACCAACAAAACTAACAAAATCAAATTCGAGACTCGAATAAACGTCATCTAGCCATCCACCGTAGCTTCTACTTCAGCTTTTTATCGACCGTAGCGAATTGTATGTAAAATGCTACGACGGATAAACTTACGGCGGATAAATTTCCCAATAAAACACAGCTAATGTGATGTGAAATATACAAACCAAATTCTATTACAATGTTTGTTTTTTGTTATGGTTTTTCATACAGAACGATGCAGAAGGCAACGTTAGATATCGTTATATGCTGAGAACAGCATCAGATACATTGGAATGCATAATGAACAAAGAGATTTTTTATGAATCGTCATCAGTTTACAAGTGAGTAGTTATGATTTGTTTATATGGCAATGATTTTTTACGATTATGAATTCCAGATAAATCTTATGATTTATATGACAATATTTTTTACGATTATGCATTCCAGATAAATCTTATGAATTTAAGAACTTAAGCATGACTTTTTTAATATGACAATATTTTTTACGATTATGTTTTTTTACAATTATTTTTCGATAAAAGTGCCTTACTTGCAGTTTTAAAAATACAGAATGAAATGTGACCTTAACTACCCCCCTTCTTAGAAAGGAACGTCCCGGGTCTGTTGCAGGTTATTTTCTATCTTTTTAAGGATAACGTTAACTGCTTGGTTCATGTTGAAATCATGGTTATTGAGGACAGGTGGATCTATGTTCCGAATTAATACCTCTTGTTTACGGCATTTGATATATAGTAAGGTAGCAACTATTAATACGATCATAGCTACTGCAGTGATGAAATAATATGTTTGTTGGGCTTCTATGGCGGAATCAAACTTTTCTATCTTCTGTAGGTTCACTAAATGCATCTGTTGGAAAAATGGAATAGTTATAATTTCTGAATGTTTTGAAACGTTAAGGTTAAACTATTTTGGCGTTTCAGGTTGCATTGATGATTCCATTGAAGTAGCTGAATATTTAGTGGAGTTTATATATATATCATTTGTATACTTCAGCAAGTATATTCCGTTAATAGTAATGTTATGGCCATCTTCATTTATGGTGACCTGTTGATCGTTTATTAGAATAGTGTTCTCGTCTATCTCCTCGATTGGCTTGGTTTGATGCGCTGTAGTCGTCTGGCATGTAGCACTGCTGTTATTCATGATTTGTAGGAGACATTCATCGAATTCATCTTCTTGACAGTAAGTTATCTCCAAAGATTTCTTGCAGTTTTTTAGGGGACTGCTTCTAGATTTACATAATGAGACGTGGTTATTTCTTAAATCTAAAATAACATTCTTATGAACAACCGGATAGATTTTTAGTAATGGACATATTTGTTTTACATTCGGTACTTTTATTAAGTACTTCAAAATTTCTTTATCAGAGTATACTTTTACATTTGATGCTAACATTAGGTCATTTATATTTAAGTATATACCTTCAAGTTCTAATACTTTTGATATTTCAGTACCCGTTAAAATAATTGGGCTTACAATATTTAAACGTGCAAAAGTAACCGAGTAAACGATATTATCTAAAAGAGTTATTGCTCTTTGATTGCGAATTGTTATTAATTGAAATAAATCTGGACTGCTGGAGTCTTCAACTTTTGCATAATGATTGCGACTTAGCGAGTTAATTTGTGTAGTTAATTCGTTAATCTTTTTCATAAGTTCTGTATTTATTTCGATCTGTTGATTCTCTGCACCAATGAGTCTTGATTGTCTTTCGCTAAGTATAACGAAATCATCGTGATCCGGCGTGCGGGCGATAAATTTTAAAGTAGATCCAATAAAATCAATTGATCGGGAAGGTCTTCTATGAGGCCGAAGTGCAGAAAGAAGCTTATTTATTTCACTGTAGTCAGCATCAAGTGATGCTACCATGTCCTGATTACTAAACAGTCGTTTCAAATTATTGATATCAATAGCCAGTATTTCAAAATCTGTTAAATTAACAATGTGAACTAAATATATATAATTTTCAAAAATTGCTGCTTCCCCTTTTCGGAACGGAATATACAGAGCAGAAGAGTAGTCCATTATATTACAAGAAACGGTTGTTAAGCAGATCAATCTGTAAATATGAAATATTTAGCGAATGTTGTCTTTATGTATTTGTTTTCCGTCAACGAGGACGTTTGTACCTAAATCTTCTTGTACAATTTTTTTTAATAAATCTACTAGAAAGTTTGTTCCCTCTTCGTTTGTCTATTTTAACAAAAATTTCTTGCCCTGGTTCGAAATTTCGACAGGTTCGTTTTTTGTTCCTAAGATCGTTTTGTTTATTTTGTGCTTTTCGAAGCAATTCGTAAATTTCTTTTTTTTTCTGTTTCAACTAGAGAAAAAATTAGATCAAATGGCCTACGCTTAGTGACCGTATGTATCGTATTATTATACTTATATACTGACATTTGAAGTATTTCTTTGATATCATTTAAGTTGTGTTGCAACTTTACAGTTCTAGCAATTTCACTTAATGTTGAATGGAAGCGTTCAACTTGGCCATTACTTTGACTATGCATAGCTGGTACTGTGTAATGTTTTACATTAAAGTTATCTCTTATAAGAGATTGTATCGATTGGGAGCAAAAAGTTGGTTCATTATCGAAAACCAACAATTTAGTGTCTTTTAAAGATCCTAAAACTTTAATAATTGGTACTTTTATGTCCACAAGCGATTGTGAAGCTATGGGTTCAACAATAGCATATTTTGAAAATTTATCAACACATGTAAGGAAATAATTTTTATCTGTATTGAAAATATCAATGTGGAGTATTTCACCAGGCTGAGTTGGCAATGGTGTTGATTCCATTACTTGTTTTTGTGGGTGTCTTTCATATTTTCATTTTATGTAGGTTTTACAATTTCTAACGAAGGTGTTAATTTCATATCGCATTTTTGGGAAAAAATATCCATCTAACAATTGTAGTAGATTTTCTCTTGCTGAACGGTGAGCTCTATTATGCTCCATAGCAATGGCCTCCATCTGATCATCTTCGTTAATAAGGTCTATGACCCTTTTCTTCGTATGTTTGAATCGAACAGCTGGAAATAATTCAATAATCTCATTTTGAACTTTTCCTAAGGTCTCCAATCGGCATTGGTTTCCATTGACATTGACAGTGTCAGGATTAATAACTTTTTGCAGAATAGGAAACAAAGACTGAAAATCTTTGAAACGAATATCATGACGACGATATCCTTGAAATGGGATTGTGGTTAAGACGTCAGTTGTTTTGGATGGTGATAGTATAATCTGGTTTCTAAAACAATTGATAGGTTGTATGACTGAGAGGATATACTGGGTGTATGAGATCTCACTAAGATTGGTACAATATTCACTTTGATTTGATAATGAGTTATCCGACAAATGTTGTATGTACTGCCTTGACAGTGCGTCTGCAACTTTATTTTCGTGCCCTGGTTTATAATGAATTGTAGGAGCGAACTCTTCAATGAAGTTCTTCCAGCGGTTTAATTTCATATTTGGATTTTTATCAGAGATTGAAAACGTTAATGGCTGGTGATCAGTATAAATATGAAGGTTACTAACACCATAAAAGTAATTTCTAAGTTTTTGGAGAGCCCACACAATCGAGAGCATTTCTCGTTCATTTGTGGCGAATGCCTGTTCTGTTTCAGAAAGAGTTCTAGAAATAAATGTGATCGGTTTTCCTTTTTGAGACAGAACTGCCCCAATTGCTACTGAAGTTGAAATCTGGGAATAGGAGAGTTACATCTTCGGATACCAATATGTCCTTTAACTTATCAAATGCTTCTCCTGCTTCCTTGGAGAGTGTAATTTTCTTATTTTTAGATTGATTTGCACTTATGTTACCGTTTTCGCCTCTCAATATTTGAGTTAGAGGTTTTGCTATTTGAGCATAGTCCCGTATGAAACGTCTATAGTAACCCGATAATCCTAGGAAAGAGCGAAGAGCTCGAAGAGTTGTAGGAAGCTCATACTCAGCTATAGCGCGAACTTTTTCCTTAGTTGTTTTAAGACCACCTTGGCAGACGATAAATCCTAAAAATTCTACACTGGTTTAAAAAAACTTCGTTTTTTCTAGGTTTACTTTCATATTTGCATTTGAAAGTTTTTTGATTACGCTTTCTATGTCCTTGACATGTGTTTCAGCGTCTGGAGAAAATATTAAAATGTCATCAATATATACGTGACAACGGACGCCTATATCTTCTCGCAAAACATCATCGATAGTTCTTTGAAAAATACTAGGGGCATTCTTAAGCCCGAATGGAAGACGACAAAATTCGTATTTTCCATTATTTACAGAAAAAGCTGTTTTTTCACGGTCTTTTTCAGCAAGAAGGATCTGACGGAATCCAGATTTTAGATCAATGGTACTGAAGTACTTTGACTTTCCCAAATTAGAAAGAATAACTGAAGTGTCTGGAATCGGATAACGATCCGAGGTAGTATTTTTGTTAAGCTTCCGGAAATCAATAACAAGTCTTAATTTTTGATTTCCAAATTCATCTGTACCTTTTTTGTTCACCACCCATATTGGGTTATTATATGGTGAACGACTTTTACGGATTATTCCGTCTTTAAGAGGAGATTGCACTTCATTATTGACAAACTCCCTAGCAGACATATGGTAAGGATAGCTTTTTGAATAAATTGGTTCATTTGTTGTTGTGCGAATTCTTGCTACCACATTAATATTAAAGGTCAAAGCCTCATTTGGATCTGCGAAAACAAGCATGTTTTCGGTTATTAATGTCTTAAAGTCAGAGTATACTGCTTCTGGAACATCTTTTATTTCCGCTAATAAGTTATTGACTTGAGCGCAAGCCATACAACGGACTGATTCTACACCATTATTATACATTATTTTATTAGAGACAGTATTTAAAGTTGCACAAATTTGTTTTAGAAAATCGTAACCTAAAATTGCATCAAAGATATCAAGATTAGGTAGAATAAGAAATTCGGATACTAAACCAAATAAGTCTATAAAGCATTTCTTACTTATACGGGTCGAGCCGTTAACAGACGAAATATCGAAGGGTTCATTTAAACATTCAATCCCTTTAAGAAACGAAAATTCTTTTATATAGTTTTTTGCTGTACCAGTATCAATTAATATTTTAATCCACTGGCCGCATTTTAACTTTTTTACTATGTAACGCAACTGTGAATTTTTATTCGTGTAATAAATTTGATCACTGTATTCTTCATGAGATTTATTGTCACTTGTTATGGCATGATTAACGCGTTGAATTGTATTAGAGCCTGTTGGCTGATCAGATTCTTTTTTTTTGGAATTCCGAATGAGAATTGAAATTATTTCTTCCCGAACCACCATTTGGGGTCATTTTATTTATACCTTGGTTTCTAAAATATCCAGACGTGCTTGGCCTAGGATTCTGTCTAAATTTTGACGATGTTGGATCTATGTCCATAGGTTCAACTTTTTGTTGAGCTTGTGAATGAATATTTTGATTAACATATCTGAATTGCGGTTGATTAAAGCGTGGTGAAGGTTGTTTGTTATTATTACCTCTTTCAGCAAAGGCATTCGCAAATGCATAGCGTTGTTGGTTCATATCCAACTCTTGTGCCAGCGCCAAAGCGCTTGGAAGATCGGCTGGACGACTAGAAAATAAAATGTTTCCTAAAGGACGGTTAAGTCCAGATATAAAAATACGAAGAGCATCGCTCCTATATTTTTCATTAATCACCCTTAACGCTTCTTTATTTCCGTTAAACTCCATTATAGCCTTATTGGTTATAGGGGTTAGTTGTTTTGAGACTTTGTCATAGTATTCATTAATTGACAATTTACCTTATCGAAGAGTTGACAATTCTTGCTCTAATAGATGCAATGGTCTATTATCGCTGTACGTATGGTCAAGCCATGCTAGGATAGCTTCAAAACTTAAGGTAGTATCAAATGAAGAAAGCATATTATCGGCGTTTTCAACTATTTTGTTCCTAATAATAGCTACTGCTTGATAGAAGCGATTAGAACCTATATATCTTTCAAAAGGTTTTATAGCTGCTTTGGAGGATTGTCTCCAAGAAGGATATTTTTCTGTTGCACCATTAAATTTAGGGACGGTTTTAACGACATCGAGACTTATGTTGCATCTGATTTGTTCATTAATTTCTATATCGCGATATGGTTCGACAACAGCTTGATTCTGAGCGTTAAAATGATTTGTTATATCATTTATTGAATCTTGAATTTCGTGCTTTGTTTGGATTGCGAGAGCTGTTGCTACACTCGTTACGAGGTCTGTGATCGTTCAGCGTTCAACGACATGTTTTTATAATTAAATTGAAGTGAAATTTTAATTTTATTTCTATAGGATATAGGGTTGTGTTGGTTTTCACAACAAAGCAACGAACAACAAACAAAACACCAAAAAAAAATAAGAATCTACAGACAGAAATTCAGGATTTAATCCTTGATCACTTAAACGCGCACTGGTCACACTTTATGCACAATTTTTAAAATAAAATATGTTTCTTTTTTTTATCTATCGTTTACTTGGTTACTTACATTATCAAGATTTCATTATTCTTTCCCATTACTATAGATATTTTCTCTGATGACTATGTTATGTTCGATTGTTGCTGCTGCTGGATCTGCTAGTAGTTGTAGTTCTACCTCTATCAGGTTTCAAATTAGAGTTGTACTTCGTATGAAGTTTAGAAAAATTTACGTTGGGCACCAATGAAGTTTGTGAACTTTATAGTTTATTTAAAACTTCTCTATATGGAAACAACTGAACTTTTGAGTCTTTACTCGAACTCGTCTTTATTAGAACTGAAAACTTAATCTAGTTAAAACTATGAATTGGTCTCGCTATTCTATTTTTTTATCCCCACCTCGATTGAGGTTGAAGATAAGAGAATAGAATAAGCCCTTTGGATAAGTCACATACATCGATATGTATCTCAATGTGATGTGAAATATACAAACCAAATTCTATTCCAATGTTTGTTTTTTGTTATCGTATTTCATACAGAACGATGCAGAAGGCAACGTTAGATATCTTTATATGCTGAGGACAGCATCAGATACATTGGAATGCATAATGAACAAAGAGATTTTTTATGAATCGTCATCAGTTTACAAGTGAGTAGTTATGATTTGTTTATATGACAATGATTTTTTACGATTATGAATTCCAGATAAATCTTATGATTTATATGACAATATTTTTTACGATTATGCATTCCAGATAAATCTTATGAATTTAAGAACTTAAGCATGACTTTTTTAAGTGTACAATTTATATGACAATATTTTTTACGATTATGTTTTCTTACAATTATTTTCGATAAAAGTGCCTTACTTGCAGTTTTAAAAATACAGAATGAAATGTGACCTTAACTAATGCATACATGTATGTATGTATGTATACATAAGTAAAATAACAGTTTTTTCTTTTATTTAATTTTGACCTTTCTACAATCCGTTGCAGAGAATTTGGTAACGCCAACATTTATAACACAGCTTAAAAAATATTTTATTTTATTAAAGCATACTCTTAGGTGTATTTGTTATTATATAAACCTTATTATCATAAAGCTTAACTTTATGATTGAGTTGCGTATATTTACATACATAAAGCTCAAAATAGTAACTCAATCAATAAATGCAAATCAGCACTTTTATTTCAAATAAGCTTTCAGCATAGATCTTGTCGCTCTGATAAGATCATTGCCTATATAATGTCTTAAGTTAGTCTTTTCTGATATCTTGTAAGAGCAGGTTGATTAAGTTCTTGAAACAAAAGGTAAAGAAAAGAAAACGGTACCATTTTTTTCTCTTAGTGCTGCAAACAAATTTTAATTTGAAGATCGTGGTTGGTTTTTTTTTTGAAAGGAAAATTTTTGCTTACGAAGACGAAGATAAGTAACAAAGAATGTTTATTTGACTTCGATTTAAGAAAGAAATCCCCCAACTTTATTAATTGTATATGTATTTTTTTCCGTTGCGTAAAAAAATTGTCACTACAAATTTGTCGTGAGATTTGTGACGATTTTCAAGAAATCCCTGACAATTCATTGTTATGACATTTTTTTATGATCGGAAATCTTGAAAATTGTCGCAAATTTCCCGACAAATTTACAAAATTGTCAATTTTTTATTGGACAGAATTTAGACAATTGTCAAATTGTCATTTACAAATTTTCACCTGTCGCGCCCGTCAATTTATGAAATAGGCCCCGGCTGTGTCACAACTTTTTTTCTTTTTTCTTTTTTCTTTAGGAAATAATGAAGGTAAAATGATGAAAATATGAACATCGAATAAGAAATTATTTAAAGTATAATGTTGGGTTTCTATCAACATATAATTAATTTACAACGCTTAAAAACAAATAATTGTGTTCATCAAAATTCAAGCCCTACAAATGCTCTGCTTAACTAGCAATTTACCAGTTAACAAAAGGTTTAAAGATTTTGTTAGTAAATTGCTTAATACTTAGGAAATGGCTAACTAGTAAAATGCTAAGCCTTTAACAATAGGTTGTTTAAGATTTTACGACATTAACTTCAGGGGTTGGTTACTTTCGAGCGAAATATAAGCTTTACCCTCATAGATTATCTTCTGCGAATCTATTTTGTCCAAAATACAGTACACAACTAAGCAGTAACAACATATCCTACTTAAAAGCATATCTTGAATTCGCTCAGTTCGCGCGATTAAAATACAAATGAAACGATCGGAAATTTGACTCGCTTAGATGCGCAGTCCGCGCGAGTAAATATTATGAACCCGAACCACAACTTAGGAAACGTGTATATTTGAATGAATTCAGCTAACTTTGCTTATTTGTGCGATTGAAATTCGCTTACATTCGCTTGCACCAGAACCGTAGCCTAACGCATAATAAAAGCGGTTTGGAAAGAATCCTTTTTAGCAAATGCAAATATAATACCTTAAATAAACTTATTGTTAAGTTAAACATTTGCGGGAATGTTTCACGTAATATTTCTTTTTTAAAAATGGTTATTAAGTGCTAAAACGTCCAGTTGTCGAAGAAAAAAAGTTGTATACAAAACTTTAAGTTCATTTTTCAAAGCAGTAAAATCAAAAATTCCAGAGAAGCAATTTATTTTTTTCCCGTGGGTAGGTGTAAAACCTTCAAAATTCTCTATGAGGACCGAAAAACGCGTGCTCATAGGAGTGTGAGATTCTTACTGCACTAAAAACACCTCCTCCTGCCGATTGCAACTAAGTTGAAATTTATCTAGCAATTTATTTTTAACGAATTTAATTAACGTGTTGCAGGTAACTATATTTAATTATTTATTTATTTCATCAATTGATAACAAAGATCTGCTGATTACAAAATTTTAATAAAATAATAAAAAATAAAGGGTTAACAACCAAATTTACAATTTAAATATATTAACGAACAAATTTTAAGAATTTAATTAATCAATTAGATAATTGAAGAACTTTCCTCTTAAAGCAATCTCTATCCATAGAAAGGTCAATCTCTTGACATACCATATTAAACAATTTTAAAGAACGCCTTATTGGTTCATTTAACCCATAGTTGGTTCTATGGGTAGCAGTATAAAACAACTCATTTCTATTTCGAAGAACTCGTATTGGGACGTAAAAAGACATTAATGAAAGCAATTCAATAGAGGTAATTCGATTATCGAAAATATCTTTAACAAACAAAATGCATTGGGTTTGCCTGCGACATTTAAGTGTTTTCAAGTCAATGAGGGAACATCTTGAATTTTAATCTGGTAATGATTCAGTCCAGTTAAGCTTTCGTAGAGCATAGCGTGTAAATCTTTTTTGAATCTTTTCAATTCTTAAAATATTACTTTCATAGAGTGGTGACCAAACAACACAACAATATTCCAAAAGTGGGAGAACAAGAGACATAAATAAAGTCTTCAAAGTATAAACATCCTTGAAGTCAGTCGAGTTCCGTTTCAAAACTCCTAGCAATGAATGACCTTTAGAGACGAAGCAATCAATGTGACATTTAAAGTCAAGTTTTGAATCAAAAAGCACTCCAAGATCGTTAATAACATCAACTCTGAGAAGGCTAACATCAAAAAGATTGTATTCAAATTCAATGAGTGATGATGATCTTGTAGCACTAAAAATTTTGCATTTTAAGTAATTTAGTTCAAGATGATTATGATTGCACCAGTTGAGAAAATTATTAATATCTGACTGCATTAAAAAGCAATCTGCAAGTGACGAAGTTGCAAGAAATATTTTAACATTATCAGCATACATTAAACAGTTACAATATCTTAATACTGACGGCAAATCATTGATATATAAAATAAATAGAAGTGGGCCCAAATGACTTCCTTGTGGAAGTCCTGATACAACATCTATACAATTTGAAATGCATTCGTCTATTTTAACAGCTTGTTTTCTGTGAGACTGGTATGAGTTTAACCATTCTAAGAATGTTGCATTCAATCCCAACCTCTTCAGCTTTTGCAAAAGAAGACCATGTTGTACCCGAACAAACGCTTTGACAAAATCAGTATACAAGACATCAACTTGCTTACCCATTTCCATATGGTTGATACAAAAACTTGCGAATAATATTAAATTTGTACACGTCGACCTACCTTTCACAAAATCATGCTGATCAGATGATAACGATTCCTTAACAGCGAAATAAGGTCTTTGAGTGACCATTTTTTCAAATAGTTTGGGAATAGCAGAGAGTTTAGAAATTGGTCTGTAATTTTTCACTAAGTGTTTAAGACCACTCTTATAAATTGGATCAATGAACGATATTTTCCATTTTTCAAGGAAAACTCCAGAAATAATTGATTTATTAAAAATAATGTTCAAAGCATTACAAAGAGAAAGAGAACATTTTGACAAGAAAATAGGAGGAATCATATCAAAGCCAGAATTTTTTGTTACACCGATTTTTTTAGACTGCCTAAAATATCTTGTTCTGAAAAACTTCGTAACGAAAAATCTACTAAAGGGTATCTGGGTATAAGCTTTCAATATAAGTTATTACGTCAGAATTATATTATGTTTGAAAGAATTCAGCAAAAAGGTCACACTAGTACTGAATATCATTTGATTTAAGGTTTTCATATTCCATACATTGAGGAAATGATAAACATTTTCTTTTAGAATTCAGAAACACCCAGAAAGATTTTGAATTATTTCTTACATTGAATTCAGTATTGTTTATATACTGTCTATACAGAAATTTATTTAGAAAATCAAATTCCTTTCTTAATTGAACAAAAACAGCTCGGTCTTCAGATAGATTGGTTATTTTAGAACGCTTGAAAGCCTTGTTTTTAGCATTCTCCAAATTTTTAATCCTTTTATTAAACCTCGGAAGCTTAAACAATTATGTTCTTGATACTGACGGGACAAAACGTTCGATGCCTTCAAAAACGATACGTTTAAAACTTGTATACATTTGCTCTAGAGACTTGCCTTCCAATAAATTCTTCCAATTCACAGTGTTATAAAAATTATTAAGTGCTATTAAATCTGCCTTAGAAAAATTTAAAGTTTTACGATTTTTAAGAGATACGGAGGCATAATCATAGTACTCAAAAGATAAACAAACAGCCTTATGATGAATAGAGTTATTAACAAGAGGAAAATCAGATGTTTCTATAGAATATTTATCTATCCGGTGATAGTTCCTTCTTATACCGCGATTTTAAAGCAGATTCTCCTTTAGTGCACCAGATCGGAAGGCTTTGTCCTTCGCAGGCGGCGTATTAAATTCTTCTCATCGATAATTTCGATTATAGTACTATTGCAGTGTTGTAATAGCCGTTTTCTATGATTTCAGGCAAATTTTTTTATTTCATCGCGAACCGTGGGAATCCCGAGATCTCTGTGGAAATCTTCGTTTCTAATATACCAACGTGCGCTTACAAATGATCTTAGGAAATGTTTGTAAGGTATTTAAATTAGAATCTCGGGTACAACCCCAGAGTTTTATACAGTAAGTCCAGACATGCTTAAGCACCTGCCTGTACAAAATTAGCTCGTTTTCGATACTGAACTTAGAGTGTTTCCCGAGCAACCAGTACATATTTCTGAGTTTATTATTTAACTCTTCGCATTTCTTTTTAACATGCGGTTTCCATTTTAATTTCGCGTCTAGAGTGATTCCGAGATATTTTGCTTCGTTAGAAAACGGAACTTGAACCGTATTACCAAATACCGGTAATCTATTAATTTTCTTATACGTAAAATCTACATGGACTCATTTTACTTCGTTGAGCGATATCCGCCATGTTTTTGTCCAATCATTGACATTATTCAGAGCTTTTTGTAATTTTGTCGTAGAATCACTTATCGTTTCTCCCACTGCTAGTATTGCAGTATCGTCAGCAAACGTGGCTACGATAGTGTCCTCTCTTTGAGGTATATCACGTGTAAATAATAGGTACAATATTGGACCTAAAACACTTCTCTGTGGTACCCCACCCTCTATTTCTTTGAGATCCGGGTAATCGTTTCCATGTCTTACTCTAAAAAGTCTATTTTCTAGATATGCTTTTAGAAGCGTATAAAGTGCTTTAGGCAGAATTTGTCTTAATTTAAAATTTAGGCTTTCGTGCCACACCTTATCTAAAGCTTGCGACACGTCTAGGAAGACCGCCGAACAAATTTTCTTTTCTTCAAGAGTTTTCTCAATGATTTCAGTGAACCTTTACACTTGGTCAATTGTCGAATGCTTGCTTCTAAATCCGAACTGATGTTCAGGTATTAGGCGCTTTTCTTCTATTATTGGCTGCAGGCGCAGAAGTAATATTCTTTCAAAGACCTTAGATATTACGGGCAGAAGCGAAATAGGTCTATAAGATTTATTATCATGTGATGGTTTTCCTGGTTTGAGAACCATTATAATTTCCTCAACCTTCCATTGGCTCGGAACGTACTTTAGCCTTAGAGTGGCATTTATTATATTAAGAAGATTAATTAGCCCTTTGCGAGGAAGCATTTTGAGAACTTCGGCCGTAATTAGGTCATTTCCCGGAGCTTTCTTATACTTAAGCTTTCTTATTTCTCTACTTAATTCGGCAAGTGTAACATTTCTTGTTATGTAATTTTCGCTTGAGTTAGAACTTATATTTAAATTTTCGTTGAGTACTTGCCCATCAAAAGGTTTAAATGTGTTCTCCAGGTAATCTGCGAAAACGTTTGCTTTCTCTTTGTCGCTTTTTGCCCATTCGTTTTGATCATTCTTAATGGGAGGCGCTGGGAGCTTTGGTTTCTTCGTTACTTTAGCAGGTTTCCAGAGTGAATAGTTGGATTCTTTTCCTGCTGTCAAGCTTTCAAGATAATTTCCAACTTCAGAATTTTAGAATTCTGCGATCGTCTTTTTTTAGTAAATTACACAAGCGATTTAAATTTACCTTGTGTTGAGAAGCTCGAATTTGCTGTCATTTCTCTTTGGTACGAAGTGTTTTTTCATGCGGCTTGTTGTTCGATATTGACGAAGTTATCTACTGCGTCTTCAAGTTCGAGAGGCGTTTGTAGTGAAACCCTTAATTCAGCATTATCCTATATATCTTTCTTAAAACCTTTCCAGTTGGTTTTCCCATTGGTTAGCGTGGGTGGTTTTCCATTTTTAACAAGATTTTCGCTCATAGTGAGAATAACAGCAGAATGATCTGAAAAAAATCAAAGCTTTCTGTTATGCTAATTTTATTTGAGGGTATTCCTTTGACCATAAAAAAATCAATAAGGTCAGGTATTTTCGAAGGATCAGTCCGCCAGTAAGTCGGGTTGCCAGTCGAATGAAAATCGCAATTATTTTCCATTACCGCTTCGTAGAGCATTCGACCCTTTTGAGAAATAACTCTAGATGCCCAAAAGCTGTGCTTCGCATTAAAGTCACCACCAAGAATAAAATTTTGCTTAAGTAATCTTAGCACGTTCATAAATTCATTCTCTTCAATTTTACATCGTGGAGAAGAGTATATGGAAGATACATTCAGTACAACATTCTGAGTTCTAACCTGTACACCGATTAATTGCATTGATTCAGCCTCTAGTTTTGGGCCTATCGTGTGTTCGCTGCATTCTTTTATAAATAAAAATGCCCCACCTCTTGCTTTGTTCGACGGATGAGTTGCGTGGTATTCTAAATATCCATTGATCTTACTATTTGATTGTTTCTTGACATGCGTTTCCGTTATCAAGCAAATATCAATATCTTTCTCATGCATAAACATTTCTAGTTCTCCAAGTTTTTGCCATAATCCTTTGGCATTCCAAGTAATTATTTTGAGTTTTTCCATCATGTTTTTCTTTTTGTAGGCGTTTTGGCCGAAAACTGTTTTCGAGTTTAGTTAGCCTATCAAATATATGTTTATTTGTACCAAATTGCTACTCAATTTTCGAAAGGATTATGTTTAAGACGTTCGTGAGTGGATCACTAGCAGTATCTTTTGTAAAGGTATGTTCTTAGACGTTGTTTGGGCATATGTGTTTACACTACCTTTCTTTGGTGTTTGCTCTGGTTGTGTTGATTGAACTTTTACTTTGGGTATTTGGGCATTTAACCTCTTAGGGTTCTTAAGTACTTGCTTTTCTACTTGGCTTGGTGGTTTTCTTTGTGACTGCGTAAATTTTGATCGCCGTTTTTGTAATTGTCTTGCTACTTCACAGCCTCTATAGTTGACCGGATGACTTTTATTACAATTTATGCACGTTGCTACACTTTTGCTATCTGAGGTGCAGTCTTTAGTAAGATGATTTCCGGCGCACTTTACACACCTAGGTTCTTTTTTGCAATAAGTTTGCTTGTGATTGAATTCTTGACAGCGTTTACACTGCGGAATCAGTCTTGAACTCTTTCTTAAAAGTTCGATCTTAACAACAATTTTGAGGATTGTTTTAATTTTGTAAATATCGTCTATTTTCTCTGCCTTATCAAAAGTAAGAATAAATAGTGGAAGACCACGCTGTACCACATTTGTTTCGCTATATTTTGTTTGTGTTTCTCTTTTAATGATGTTCACAGCATCTAAGATCTTAAAGTGCCTCTTTAGGTCATTAATGATATCGTCTCTTGGACATGATGGATGCAAGCCTCTCGTTACAACACGTAAAGGTCTTTCCGACTTATTCTCATAAGTATACCATTCTTCTTTTTCTTCGTTTAGTTTTCGCGACAGGAGACGATAACTTTCAAGATCTTTCACGCAAACTTTCCAGTTGTTGTTATTAAGTAAAATAACTTTAAAATTTGATGGTGTTATCGTCTTTAAGATCGTTTGCAGCCGGTTATACTCCGAAATACCGATAACATAAATCGGTGGCGGAGGCCTAAATTTAAATGGTTTTTCTTTAATATTGGCATGTTTTGGTGATGCAATTTTTTCAGGAAAACAGGCGCCATCAGGTGAGGATCCAACTTTGCGTTTTTTACTCGGCCTTTTGTTAGAAAACTTATCTGTTTCGCGGGCTAGCTATTCTTCATCAGTCTCATAAATGACATTTTTCGCTTGTGATGAACCAGCCTTCGAGTCATTGTGGTGTTTATTCTTCAGCACCTCATTTTCCTTACGAACGAGATCAACTTCTTTCTTTAACTCCTGATAAAGTTTTACAACTTTATCAAGTTTTTGACGAAGTTCATTATTATCTTTCTCAAACATTTCTGTTTTCATTGAGTCCTTTTTCGCGCATCTGGCGCTACCGGGGAACTCTTCCTACCGTTCTTACTCGATTGGGATGTTGGTGATCGAGCAACCCTTGCTTTTTTAAAGAAGGGATTTATTAAATTCAATAATTGGCTCTCCCAGAATCCGTAGAGCTGATCTCCGAAGAGGGTGGATTTTCCAGTGAACCTGGATTGCCACCTGGGGTTATGTATCTATTTGTTTTACTCATTGCATATTTATGTATACTTTCACTCTCAGTATACGGAGATTGGATTTTAGTCGCCTCTTACGACAGGCATGCCTTACCTCGGGTATATTCTTTTGTTCCCCTACCCGAAGGGTACTGACATAATTGTCAGTTAAAGACAATGACAAATTTGTGGTGACAATTTTGTCATTGTTATATTTTGATAAATTTATTGTAACGTACTCAAGAGGCTGAATTGATCTACAATATTATTTATGTATTTTAGTAAATATTATGCATGTAAATGCATACATGTATGTTTGTATGTATACATAAGTAAAATAACAGTTTTTTCTTTCATTTAATTTTGACCTTTCTACAATCCGTTCCAGAGCATTTGGTAACGCCAACATTTATAACATAGTTTAAAAAATATTTTATTTTATTAAAGCATACTCTTAGGTGTATTTGTTATTATATAAATCTTATTATAATAAAGCTTAACTTTATGATTGAGTTGCGTGTATTTACATACATAAAGCTCAAAATAGTAACTCAATCAATAAATGCAAATCAGCACTTTTATTTCAAATAAGCTTTCACAATAGATCTTGTCGCTCTGATAAGATCATTGCCTATATAATGTCTTAAGTTAGTCTTTTCTGATATCTTGTAAGAGCAGGCTGATTAAGTTCTTGAAATAAAAGGTAAAGAAAAGAAAACGGTACCCTTTTTTTCTCTTAGTGCTGCAAACAAATTTTAATTTGAATGCAAGATCGTGGTTGGTTTTTTTTTGAAAGGAAAATTTTTGCCTACGAAGACGAAGATAAGTAACAAAGAATATTTATTTGACTTCGATTTAAGAAAGAAATCCCCCAACTTTATTAATTGCATATGTATTTTTTTATGTTGCGTAAAAAAATTGCCACTATAAATTTGTCGGGAAATTTGTGACGATTTTCAAAAAATCCCTGAAAATTTATTGTCATGACAATTTTTTTATGATCGGAAATCTTGAAAATTGTCGCAAATTCCCCGACAAATTTGCAAAATTGTCAATTTTTTATTGGACAGAATTTAGACAATTGTCAAACTATCATTTACAAATGTTCACCTGTCGTGCCTGTCAATTTATGAAATAGGCCCCGGCTGTTGCACAACTTTTTTCTTTTTTCTTTAGGAAATAATGAAGTTAAAATGATGAAAATTATTTAAAGCATAATGTTGGGTTTCATCAACATACAATTAATTTACAACGCATATAAACTAATAATTGTGTTCATCAAAATTCAAGCCCTACAAATGCTCTGCTTTCTGCCTAATTAGCAATTTACCAGTTAACAAAAGGTTTCAAGATTTTGTTAGTAAATTGCTAAATACTTAGGAAATGGCTAACTAATAAAATGCTAAGCCTTTAACAATAGGTTTTTTAAGATTTTACTACATTAACTTCAGGGGTTGGTTACTTTCGAGCGAAATATAATCTTTACCCTCATAGATTAACTTCTACGCATCTCTTTTGTCCGAAATTCAGTACACAACTAAGCAGTAACAACATATCCTACTTAAAAGCATATCTTGAATTCTAAGTTTGCGCGATTAAAATAGAAATGAAACGATCGGAAATTTGACTCGCTTAGATTCGCAGTCCGCGCGAGTAAATATTGAATGAATTCAGCGAACTTTGCTTATTTGCGCGATTGAAATTCGCTTACATTCGCTTGCACCAGAAGCGTAGCCTAACGCATAATAAAAGCGGCTTAGAAAGAAACCTTTTTGGCAGATGCAAATATAATACCTTAAATAAATTTATTGTAAAGTTAAACATTTGCGGGAATGTTTCACGAAATATTTCTTTTTTTTAAATGGTTATTAAGTGCTAAGACGTCAAGTTGTCGAAGAGAAGAAGTTGTATACAAAACTTTAAGTTCATTTTTAAAAGCTGTAAAATCAAAAATTCCAGGGAAGCAATTTATTTTTTTTCCCGTGAGTAGTTGTAAAACATTCAAAAGGCTCTATGAGGACCGAAAAGGAGGTTTGAGACTCTTACTGCACTAAAAACAACTCCTCCTCCCGATTACAACTGAGTTGAAATTTATCTAGCAATTTATTTTTATCGAATTTAATTAACGTTTTGCATGTAACTATGCGGTGATAGTTCCTGCTTATACCGCGATTTTAAAGCAGATTCTCGTTTAGTGCACCAGATCGGAAGGCTTTGTCCTTCGCAGGCGGCGTACTAAATTCGTCTCATCGATAATTTCGAATATAGTACTATTGCAGTGTTGTAATAGCCATTTTCTATGATTTCGGGCAAATTTTTGTATTTCATCGCGAACCGTGGGAATCCCGAGCTCTCTGTGGAGATCTTCGTCTCTAATGTACCAAGGTGCGCTTAAAAATGATCTTAGGAGTTTATTTTCAAATGTTTGGAAGATATTTAAATTAGAATCCCGCGTACAATCCCAGAGTTGTATACCGTAAGTCCAGACAGGCTTTAGCATCTGCCTGTACAAAATAACTTGTTTTCGATACTGAACTTAGAGTGTTTCCCGAGCAACCAGTACATATCTCTGAGTTTAGTATTTACCTCTTCGCATTTCTTTTTAACATGCGGTTTCCATTTTAATTTCGCGTCTAGAGTCATTTCGAGATATTTTGCTTCGTTAGCAAACGGAACTTGAACCGTATTAACAAATACCGGTAATCTATTAATTTTCTTATACGTAAAATCTACATGGACTGATTTTACTTCGTTGAGCGATATCCGCCATGTTTTTGTCCAATCATTGACATTATTCAGAGCTTTTTGTAATTTTGTCGTAGAATCATTTATCGTTTGGCCCAATGCTAGTATTGCAGTGTCGTCAGCAAACGTAGCTACGATAGTATCTTCTCCTTGAGGTATATCACGTGTAAATAATTGGTACAATATTGGACCTAAAACACTTCCCTGTGGTACCTCACCCACTATTTCTTTGAAATCCGAGTAATCGTTTCCATGTCTTACTCTAAAAAGTCTATTTTCTAGATATGCTTTTAGAAGCGTATAAAGTGCTTTAGGCAGAATTTGTCTTAATTTAAAATTT
This sequence comes from Philhelius pedissequus, assembly GCA_910595825.1. NCBI lineage: Eukaryota > Metazoa > Arthropoda > Insecta > Diptera > Syrphidae > Philhelius > Philhelius pedissequus. The sequence goes on from OU343160.1 coordinate 183,119,419, forward strand.
AGGCCTTCGTGCCACACCTTATCAAAAGCTTGGGACACGTCTGGGAAGACCGCCGAACAAATTTTCTTTTCTTCAAGAGTTTTCTCAATGCCGTCAGTGATCCTATTCACTTGGTCAATTGTCGAATGCTTGCTTCTAAATCCGAACTGATGTTCAGGTATTAGGCGCTTTTCTTCTATTATTGGCAGCAGGCGCAGAAGTAATATTCTTTCAAAGACCTTAGATATTACGGGCAGAAGCGAAATAGGTCTATAAGATTTCTTAGCATGTGATGGTTTTCCTGGTTTGAGAACCATTATAATTTAGGCAACCTTCCATTGAGTACTTGCCCATCAAAAGGTTTAAGTGTGTTCTCCAGGTAATCCGCGAAAACGTGTGCTTTCTCTTTGTCGCTTTTTGCCGATTCGTTTTGAAAATTCTTAATCGGAGGCGCTGGGAGCTTTGGTTTCTTCGTTATTTTAACAGCTGTTCAGAGTGAGTAGTTGGATTCTTTTCCTGCTGTCAAGCTTTCAAGATAATTTCCAACTTCAGAATTTTTGAATTCTGATATAGTCTTTTTTAGTAAATTACACAAGCGATTTAAATTTACCCTGTGTTGAGGAGCTCAAGTTTGCTGCCATTTCTTACTTGCTTTTCGTTTCTCTTTTACTAAATCTTTTATTTCCTGCGGATATTTTAGGTTTTTAAAGCGCGGCATTTCTCTTTGGTACGGGGTGTTTTTCCATGCGGCTTGTTGTACGATATTGACGAAGTTATCTACTGCGTCTTCAAGTTCGAGAGGCGTTTGTAGTGAAACCCTTAATTCAACGTTATCCTCTTTATCTTTCTTAAAACCTTCCCAGTTGGTTTTCCCATTAGTTAGCGTGGGTTTTTCATTTTAAACAATATTTTCGCTCATAGTGAGAATAGCAGCAGAATGATCTGAGAAAAAATCAAAGCTTTCTGTTATGTTAATTTTATTTGAGGATATTCCTTTGACCACAAAAAAAATCAATAAGGTCAGGTATTTTCGATGGATCAGTCCGCCAGTAAGTCGGGTTGCCAGTCGAATGAAAATCGCAATTATTTTCCATTACCGCTTCGTAGAGCATTCGACCCTTTTGAGAAATAACTCTAGATGCCCAAAAGCTGTGCTTCGCATTAAAGTCACCACCAAGAATAAAATTTTGCTTAAGTAATCTTAGCACGTTCATAAATTCATTCTCTTCAAATTTACATCGTGGAGAAGAGTATATGGAAGATACATTCAGTACAACATTCTGAGTTCTAACCTGTACACCGACTAATTGCATTGATTCAGCCTCTATTTTTGGGCCTATCGTGTGATTGATGCATTCTTTTATAAATAAAGATGCCCCACCTCTTGCTTTGTTCGACGGATGAATTACGTGGTATTCTAAATATCTATTGATCTTACTATTTGATTGTTTCTTGACATGCGTTTCCGATATCAAACAAATATCAATATCTTTCTCATGCATAAACATTTCTATTCTCCAAGTTTTTGCATAATCCGTTGGCATTCCAAGTAATTATCTTGAGCTCTTCCATCATGTTTTTCTTTTTGTAGGGCGTTTTGGCCGAAAACTGTTTTCGAGTTTAGTTAGCCTATCAAATATAAGTTTATTTATACCACATTGCTCCTCAATTTTCGAAAGGATTATGTTTAAGACGTTCGTGAGTAGATCACTAGCAGTATCTTTTTGTACAGGTATGTTCTTGACCGTTATTTGGGCATAAGTGTTTACACTACCTATCTTTGGTGTTTTCTCTGGTTGTGTTGATTGAACTTTTGCTTTGGGTAGTTGGGCATTTAGCCTTTTAGGGGTCTTAAGAACTTGCTTTTCTACTTGGATTGGTGGTTTTCTTTGTGACTGCGTAAATTTTGATCGCCTATTTTGTAATTCTTTTGCTACTTCACAGCCTCTATAGTTGGCCGGATGACTTTTATTACATTTTATGCACGTTGCTGCACTTTTGCTATCTGAGGTGCAGTCTTTAGTAAGATGATTTCCGGCGCACTTTACACACCTAGGTTCTTTCTTGTACTATTTCTTCAAGGTTCGATCTTAACAACAATATTGAGGATTGTTTTAATTTTGTAAATATCGTCTATTTTCTCTGCCTTATCAAAAGTAAGAATAGGTAGTGGAAGACCACGCTCTACCACATTTGTTTCGCTATCTTTTTTTGTGTTTGTCTTTTGACGATGTTCACAGCATCTAAGATCTTATAGTTCCTCTTTAGGTCATTAATGATATCGTCTTTTGGCCATGATGTGTACAAGGCTCCCGTTACAACAAGTAAAAGTCTTTCCGACTTATTCTCATAAGTGTACCATTCTTCTTTTTCTTCGTTTAGTTTTCGCGACAGGAGATGATAACTTTCAAGATCTTTCACGCAAACTTTCCATTTGTTGTTATTAAGTAAAATAACTTTAAAGTTTGATGGTGTTAACGTCTTTAAGATAGTTTGCAGCTGGTTATACTCCGAAATACTGATAACATGAATCGGTGGCGGAGGCCTAATTTTAATAGGGTTTTTCTTTTATAATGGCATGTTTTGGTGACGCAATTTTTTCAGGAAAACAGGCGCCATCAGGTGAGGATCCAACCTTGCGTTTTTTACTCGGCCTTTTGTTAGAAAACTTATCTGTTTCGCGAGCTAGCTATTCTTCATCAGTCTCATAAATGATATTTTTCGCTTGTGATGAACCAGCCGTCGAGTCATGGTGGTGTTTATTCCTAAGCACCTCATTTTCCTTACGAACAAGATCAACTTCTTCCTTTAACTCCTGATAAAGTTTTACAACTATATCAAGTTTTTGACGAAGTTCATTATTATCTTTCTCAAACACTTCTGTTTTCATTGAGTCCTTTTTCGCGCATCTGGCGTTACCGGCGAACTCTTCCTACCATTGTTACTCGATTGGGATGGAGGTGGTCGAGCAACCCTTGCTTTTTTAAAGAAGGGATTTATTAAATTCAATATTTGGCTCTCCCCAGAATCCGTAGAACCGACCTCCAAAGAGGGTGGATTTTCCAGTGAACCTGGATTGCCACCTGGGGTAATGTATGTATTTGTTTTACTCATCGCATATTTATGTATACGTTCACTCTCAGTATACGGAGATTGGATTTTACTCGCCTCTTACGACAGGCATGCCTTACCTCGGGTATATTCTTTTTTGTTCCCCTACCCGAAGGTTACTGACATAATTGTCAGTTAAAGGCAATGACACATTTGTGGTGACAATTTTTTCATTGATATATTTCGACAAATTTATTGTAACGTACTCCAGAGGCTGAATTGATCTAAAATATTATTTATGTATTTTAGTAAATAATATGCATATAAATGCATACTTGTATGTACGTATGTATACATAAGTAAAATAACAGTTTTTTCTTTCATTTAATTTTGACCTTTCTACAATCCGTTCCAGAGCATTTGGTAACGCCAACATTTATAACATAGTTTAAAAAATATATTATTTTATTAAAGCATACTCTTAGGTGTATTTGTTATTATATAAACCTTATTATAATAAAGCTTAACTTTATGATTGAGTTGCGTATATTTACATACATAAAGCTCAAAATAGTAACTCAATCAATAAATGCAAATCAGCACTTTTATTTCAAATAAGGTTTCAGCATAGATCTTGTCGCTCTGATAAGATCATTGCCTATATAATTTCTTAAGTTAGTCTTTTATGATATTTTGTAAGAGCAGGTTAATTAAGTTCTTGAAACAAAAGGTAAAGAAAAGAAAACGGTACCCTTTTTTTCTCTTAGTGCTGCAAACAAATTTTAATTTGAATGCAAGATCGTGGTTAGTTTTTTTTTAAAGGAAAATTTTTGCCTACGAAGACGGAGATAAGTAACAAAGAATATTTATTTGACTTCGATTTAAGAAAGAAATCTCCCAACTTTATTAATTGTATATGTATTTTTTTCTGTTGCGTAAAAAAATTGTCACTACAAATTTGTCGGGAAATTTGTGACGATTTTCAAAAAATCCCTGGAAATTCATTGTCATGACAATTTTTTTGTGATCGGAAATCTTGAAAATTGTCGCAAATTCCCCGACAAATTTGAAAAATTGTCAATTTTTTATTGGACAGAATTTAGACAATTGTCAAATTGTCATTTACATATGTTCACCTGTCGTGCCTGTCAATTTATGAAATAGGCCCCGGCTGTTGCACAAATTTTTTCTTTTTTCTTTAGGAAGAAATGATGAAAATATATACATCGAATAAGAAATTATTTAAAGCATAATGTTGGGTTTCCATCAACATTTAATTAATTTACAACGCATATAAACTAATAATTGTGTTCATCAAAATTCAAGCCCTACAAATGCTCTGCTTTCTGCTTAATTAGCAATTTACCAGTTAACAAAATGTTTAAAGATTTTGTTAGTAAATTGCTAAATACTTAGGAAATGGCTGACTAATAAAATGCTAAGCCTTTAACAATAGGTTTTTTAAGATTTTACGACATTAACTTCAGCGGTTGGTTACTTTCGAGCGAAATATAATCTTTACCCTCATAGATTAACTTCTGCGCATCTATTTTGTCCGAAATTCAGTACACAACTAAGCAGTAACAACATATCCTACTTAAAAGCATATCTTGAATTCGCTAAGTTTTCGCGATTAAAATAGAAATGAAACGATCGGAAATTTGACTCGCTTAGATTCGCAGTCCCCGCGAGTAAATATTGAATGAATTCAGCGAACTTTGCTTATTTGCGCGATTGAAATTCGCTTACATTCGCTTGCACCAGAAGCGTAGCCTAACGCATAATAAAAGCGGCTTAGAAAGAAACCTTTTTGGCAGATGCAAATATAATACCTTAAATAAATTTATTGTTAAGTTAAACATTTGCGGGAATGTTTCACGAAATATTTCTTTTTTTTAAATGGTTATTAAGTGCTAAGACGTCAAGTTGTCGAAGAGAAGAAGTTGTATACAAAACTTTAAGTTCATTTTTAAAAGCTGTAAAATCAAAAATTCCAAATTTATTTTTTTTCCCGTGATTAGGTGTAAAACATTCAACAGGCTCTATGAGGTCCGAAAAGGAGGCTTGCGACTCTTACTGCACTAAAAACAACTCCTCCTCCCGATGACAACTGAGTTGAAATTTATCTAGCAATTTATTTTTATCGAATTTAATTAACGTTTTGCATGTAACTATGCGGTGATAGTTCCTGCTTATACCGCGATTTTAAAGCAGATTCTCGTTTAGTGCACCAGATCGGATAGCTTTGTCCTTCGCAGGCGGCGTACTAAATTCGTCTCATCGATAATTTCGAATATAGTACTATTGCAGTGTTGTAATAGCCATTTTCTATGATTTCGGGCAAATTTTTTTATTTCATCGCGAACCGTGGGAATCCCGAGCTCTCTGTGGAGATCTTCGTTTCTAATGTACCAAGGTGCGCTTACAAATGATCTTAGGAGTTTATTTTCAAATGTTTGTAAGATATTTAAATTAGAATCCCGCGTACAACCCCAGAGTTGTATACCGTAAGTCCAGACAGGCTTAAGCATCTGCCTGTACAAAATAACTTGTTTTCGATACTGAACTTAGAGTGTTTCCCGAGCAACCAGTACATATCTCTGAGTTAAGTATTTACCTCTTCGCATTTCTTTTTAACATGCGGTTTCCATTTTAATTTCGCTTCTAGAGTCATTTCGAGATATTTTGCTTCGTTAGCAAACGGAACTTGAACCGTATTAACAAATACCGGTAATCTATTAATTTTCTTATACGTAAAATCTACATGGACTGATTTTACTTCGTTGAGCGATATCCGCCATGTTTTTGTCCAATCATTGACATTATTCAGAGCTTTTTGTAATTTTGGCGTAGAATCATTTATCGTTTGGCCCACTGCTAGTATTGCAGTGTCGTCAGCAAACGTGGCTACGATAGTATCTTCTCTTTGAGGTATATCACGTGTAAATAATTGGTACAATGTTGGACCTAAAACACTTCCCTGTGGTACCTCACAGACTATTTCTTTGAGATCCGAGTAATCGTTTCCATGTCTTACTCTAAAAAGTCTATTTTCTAGATATGCTTTTAGAAGCGTATAAAGTGCTTTAGGCAGAATTTGTCTTAATTTAAAATTTAGGCCTTCGTGCCACACCTTATCAAAAGCTTGGGACACGTCTGGGAAGACCGCCGAACAAATTTTCTTTTCTTCAAGAGTTTTCTCTTGGTCAATTGTCGAATGCTTGCTTCTAAATCCGAACTGATGTTCAGGTATAAGGCGCTTTTCTTCTATTAATGGCAGCAGGCGCAGAAGTAATATTCTTTCAGAGACCTTAGATATTACGGGCAGAAGCGAAATAGGTCTATAAGATTTCTTATCATGTGATGGTTTTCCTGGTTTGAGAACCATTATAATTTAGGCAACCTTCCATTGGCTCGGAACGTACTTTAGCCTAAGAGTGGCATTTATTATATAAAGAAGATTAATTAGCCCTTTGTGAGGAAGCATTTTGAGAACTTCGGCCGTAATTAGGTCACATCCCGGAGCTTTCTTATACTTAAGCTTCCTTATTTCTCTACTTAATTCGGCAAGGGTAACATTTCTTGTTATGTAATTTTCGCTTGAGTTAGAACTTGTATTTAAATTTTCGTTGAGTACTTGCCCATCAAAAGGTTTAAGTGTGTTCTCCAGGTAATCCGCGAAAACGTTTGCTTTCTCTTTGTCGCTTTTTGCCGATTCGTTTTGAAAATTCTTAATCGGAGGCGCTGGGAGCTTTGGTTTCTTCGTTACTTTAACAGCTGTTCAGAGTGAGTAGTTGGATTCTTTTTCTGCTGTCAAGCTTTCAAGATAATTTCCAACTTCAGAATTTTTGAATTCTGATATAGTCTTTTTTAGTAAATTACACAAGCGATTTAAATTTACCCTGTGTTGAGGAGCTCAAGCTTGCTGCCATTTCTTACTTGCTTTTCGTTTCTCTTTTACTAAATCTTTAATTTCCTGCGGATATTTTAGGTTTTTAAAGCGCGGCATTTCTCTTTGGTACGGGGTGTTTTTCCATGCGGCTTGTTGTACGATATTGACGAAGTTATCTACTGCGTCTTCAAGTTCGAGGGGCGTTTGTCTTGAAACCTTTAATTCAACGTTATCCTCTATATCTTTCTTAAAACCTTCCCAGTTGGGTTTGCCATTGGTTTGAGTGGGTGGTTTTCCATTTTTAACAAGATTTTCGCCCATAGTGAGATTAACAGCAGAATGATCTGAGAAAAAATCAAAGCTTTCTGTTATGCTAATTTTTCTAACCTGTACACCGATTAATTGCATTGATTCAGCCTCTTATTTTGGGCCTATCGTGTGTTCGATGCATTTTTTTATAAATAAAGATGCCCCACCTCTTGCTTTGTTCGACGGATGAATTACGTGGTATTCTAAATATTAATTGATCTTACTATTTGATTGTTTCTTGACATGCGTTTCCGATATCAAACAAATATCAATATCTTTCTCATGCATAAAAATTCTAGTTCTCCAAGTTTTTGCCATAATCCATTGGCATTCCAAATAATTATTTTGATTTTTTCTATCATGTTTTTCTTTTTGTAGGGTGTTTTGGCCGAAAACTGTTTTCGAGTTTAGTTAGCCTATCAAATATATGTTTATTTGTACCACATTGCTCCTCAATTTTCGAAAGGGTTATGTTTAAGACGTTCGTGAGTGGATTACTAGCAGTATCTTTTTGTAAAGGTATGTTCTTAGACGTTATTTGGGCATATGTGTTTACACTACCTTTCTTTGGTGTTTGCTCTGGTTGTGTTGATTGAACTTTTGCTTTGGGTATTTGGGCATTTAACCTCTTAGGGTTCCTAAGAACTTGCTTTTCTACTTGGCTTGGTGGTTTTCCTTATGACTGCGTAAATTTTTATCGCCGTTTTTGTAATTCTCTTGCTACTTCATAGCCTCTAAAGTTGGCCGGACGACTTATTACAATTTATGCACGGTGCTGCACTTTTGCTATCTGAGATGCAGTCTTTAGTAAGATGATTTCCGGCGCACTTTACACACCTAGGTTCTTTTTTGCAATAAGGTTGCGTGTGGTTGAATTCTTGACAGCGTTTACACTGCGGAATCAGTCTTGAACTCTTTCATTAAAGTCCGATCTTAACAACAATATTGAGGATTGTTTTAATTTTGTAAATATCGTCTATTTTCTCTGCCTTATCGAAAGTAAGAATAAATAGTGGAAGACCACGCTGTACCAGATTTGTTTCGCTATCTTTTTTTGTGTTTCTCTTTTGACGATGTTCACAGCATCTAAGATCTTATAGTTCCTCTTTAGATCGTTAATAATATCGTCTTTTGGACATGATGAGTGCAAACCTCTCGCTACAACACGTAAAGGTCTTTCCGAGTTATTCTCATAAGTGTACCATCCCACATTTTCTTCGTTTAGTTTTCGCGACAGGAGACGATTACTTTCAGGATCTTTCACGCAAACTTTAGATTTGTTGTTATTAAGTGAAACAACTTTAAGGTCTGATGGTGTTAACGTCTTTAAGATAGTTTGCAGCCGGTTATACTCCGCGATACCGACAACATTAATTGGTGGCGGAGGACTAATTTGAATAGATTTTTCTTTAATATTGGCATGTTTTGGTGATGTAATTTTTTCAGGAAAACAGGCGCCATCAGGTGAGGATCCAACCTTGCGTTTCTTACTCGGCCTTTTGTTTGAGAACTTATCTGTTTCGCGGGCTAGCTCTTCTTCATCAGTCTCATAAATGATATTATTCGCTTGTGAGGAACCATCATTCGAGTCATTGTGGTGTTCATTCTTCAGCACCTTATTTTCCTTACAAAGAAGATCAACTTCTTTCTTTAACTCCTGATAAAGTTTTACTACTTCATCAAGTTTTTGACGAAGTTCATTATTATATATCTCAAGAATTACTGTTTCCATTGAGTCCTTTTTTACTCGCGCATCTGGCGTTAACGGCGAACTCTTCTTACCGTTTTCACTCGATTGGGATGGAGGTGATCGAGCAACCCTTGCCTTTTTTTAAGAAGGGATTTATTAAATGCATTAATTGGCTCTCCCCAGAATCCGTAGAGCCGACCTCCGAAGAGGGTGGATTTTCCAGTGAATCTGGATTGCCACCTGGGGAAATGTATCTATTTGTTTTACTCATTGCATATTTATGTTTTATGTATACGGAGGTTGGATTTTAGTCGCCTCTTACGACAGGCATGCCTTACCTCGGGTATATTCTTTTTTGTTCCCCTACCCGAAAGGGGGTTTTTGGGACATTTTTTCATCTAAATTGGAAACTGAAAAGTTGACATATTTTGATTTATTAAGTAAATCTAAAAAAAAATAATTCGTGAAAGTTTTATATCTTGTGTTTATTTGGGATATAATATTGTCTTTTATTTCTACAAAAAGACGCTTATCACGTGTTTTGCAATAAATTTCGAGCAATTCTTGTTTTCGTGGTGATTCCACGCAATCGTTTATGCTTTTAAAAATGGATTCAACTTTGTTAAGAAAGTCAGAGCTATACCAAGACGCAAAACTTTCGATTTGTCGTTTTGAAAATTTAACATCCGTTTGCTTATTTTTTGAATTAAATTGAAAAGAATGTAAAAAATTTCTGAGAGAGTATTAAGAAAAAATATAAAATCATTTGTGTCCCATTCCTTAGGGTTGTCTAATATTCTAATAAAAGTTGCAATTATATCTAATCTACAATTTAAAATGACGTTTATTATCCGGGAATGATAATGCCAGCGAGTTTCAGATACCCATGCGTCGGTTGGCTATTTGTTTTAAAAGATTTGAACGTTTAGTTGATTTATTAAAAAAACGGACAATAGTATTAATACTGCCAAAAAAAACGTTTAATTCCGATATATTTTCTAGTGATCGCGACTGAACTAAATTCGAAAGGTGAGCATAGCAAGAAATAAAGTTAGCCATTGGACAAACATCAAGTACTTTCTTTTTAACACCATCCACTTCACCTGGCGTAACTGTCGCACCATCTTATGATTGACCAATTTGTTTGTCCTTGCAGGAGAATGTATCAAGTAACGCCGTTTTACTAATTTGTATATTAGTGTCTGATTTTAAAACTGCTGCAATGCTTTGTATCAAATCGTTTTATATATCAATTGATAGACTGGAAGGAATGGGAGTTTGTTCACTTGAACACTGTTCTAAGTGATTGTCCATTAACTTGCCATACTTAGATAAGTATAATGGTGTTTCAATATAATTGCCACGATTACGATTCTATTAATGCCAAATTCATGCAAAGATAAAAAACTGCGAGTATGTTTTTCCGTTTTGACATGTTTTTTGCAGAGTTCACTAAATTATTAATGTCGGCGTAACCTGCACGACTCCAAGTACTAGGAGAGTTGGAGAAAACAAGGCAAAGAAAATAAAAAATTTTATTTAATTTACAACTCCCTGTCAACCAGGTTTACTTTTGGTACAATGAAACGTTAAAAATGGGATACGAAACCATCTTTTCGTTTGAAATCTATTTTCATGGAAGTGGTAGGCGTTCTAACACTATAAATTTTTTTTCTTCATAAAATTAAGCTGATTAAAATTATTTGACCCCTCTAAGAGAAATTCTGTTAAGCAAATTCTATAACTATTAAAGCCATATTCCCTAAAACTTACTAATTTGATAGTGGAGATTATTTAACGTGTTTTTTAGTATAAATTAAAGATTTTATTTTTACAATTTAAAACACAAATTATTTATTTTTGCTTAAATGTACATTTCGGAAGCTATGCTCCCATCGTCAGTAAGCTCTATTTAAATAATAATGACATTTTGATATTAATATTAAAATTCAATACAAACAACAAATTACAGAAAAAAATTTACAGTGACTTTAAGGTCTAATATAAACTTTTTTGAAAATTGGATTTCTTATTGGTCCATCGTCACTATTCATTAAGTAATTTTTATTTTTAAATATATAAAGAGATTCGAAAGCATCTAGCTCATAAGGATTATTTACATTACGTATTAATTTCAAATTTTGCAAACTAAAATTATGGTTATTATCTATCATGTGTTGTGATACACTTGATTTTTCTGGTTCATTGTGTTTTAGATGCGCAAAATGTTCTTCAAATCTTTTGAGAATTGGTCTTCTTGTCTGCCATATATATTCCTTATTACAATTGTTACATCCAATTGAGTAAATCCTTGATTGCTGTAATGTTCCAATTTTGTCCTTTGATCCACTAATCAGATTTTTAATTTTTATTTCACTGCTTTGGCTAATTCTGATATTTTGTTTATTAAATATGGGTTTTAGCTTAGATGTAATTTCTGGATAGAAATTAAATTTTGACCATTTCTTTTCTGAATCTTGTTCAGTTCTGATTAAATCTAAAGTTGTATAATTCCTTAGAATTTGTTTTATTTTATGAGCAATCAGTAGATCATCATTTTGTTGTTCTGTATACATATTTATTTTTGCCATTTCTTCGATTTTTTAATTTCACTGTGTTCTCTTTGGAATATTTAAAGCTCTAAAAATCTTGGAATGAAAAGCTGATGTTTTTTGTTCAAATTAATGAAATTAATCAGATGTTATGTATCTACGAGTATTTGTTTCGATAAATATCGAATTCGAAGTTTTCACCTTCTCTAATTATAGTTAAATCTAAATAGTTTAATTTTCCGTTTATTTCTTTTTCATAAGTAAACCTGATTGATGGATATTTGGATTTATTTAACATGTTTATTAAACTTCGAAGTTCATGCTTTTTGACTATGGCCCAAACATCATCTATATACTCGTATACATATATCTGAACCAAATTCTTGGAAAATTTCTTTCATTTTTCATTTTAGTCTCTAAATTTGACATGAATAAGTTTGCTAAAAATGGACTGAATGTGAACCCATACTGCAACCAAAGTTTTGTCCATAGCATTTTTGATTAAACTGAAAACAATTTTCATCCATTCATAACTTAGTAAGACGGACAAGTTTATTAACTTTTTCTCGTTTTAGAGGATTTTTCTCTAACCATTCTCTGAAAAAATTTAAAGTTTCATTAATTGGAACATTTGGAAATAACGAGATAACATCAACTGAAACTTGAATATCGTTATTAGTTATTTTAAAATCTTTTACTTCTTTTGCGAATAAAATGCTGTTTTTAATAGCTTCAAATATCGAATTTATTTGGTAGATTATTAAACTTTTCTAATAACGAACATTCAAGTTTTGTAATTTCTGCTCCTGTTGTTGGTCTCATTTGTTTTTCAGGTTTATGTAACTTGAGTAAGGAATAAATTCTTGGTAAAATTGGATTCGAAACATTTAATTTTCTTGATAAATTTTGGTCAATGGAAATATTTGCTGCATTTTTTATGACTGGTTTAGTTTTTCTTATCATTCCTGGTAAAGGATTAAAAATTACTTCTTCGTATGGACCATTTTTTATTAAATTCTTCGTTAATTTCACCATATTCTTGTTTATCAAGTATTACAATATTATTACAATTGTCTGATTTACTAAAGATAACCAAAGCTTTCTTTTCATTTTTGTAGAAAAACTCGTTAAATTTATTTTATTTATTTTTTCTACAGCCTCGTATCCAACTCTCGCTTTTTATCTTCATCATTGATATGTTTAAGAGCTGTTTCAATGTTAGCTAAAGCACTTTTTACCGCTTGTTTTTCAGGAGGTTGTAGTGCGAAATCTAATCCTCGGTTGAGTAATTCTAGTTCATTTGGTGTAAATTGAACACTTGATAAATCTTTGACAAAGTCCTGCGCTGGTTCTACTTCTTTAAACATTTTCTTTTGTGTAAAGTTTGCTGTTTTTTCTGTTAAAATATTAAATTTATTTATTAAACTTTGTTTTTTCTTACCAAATTTAATTTCAAAAGTATCCTCAATATGTTTTATAAAAATACTCCATTCGCTTGATTGTTCTATTATTTCAATTTGAGTTTCTCCTTTGTGGTTTAATTTGTTGCTTAGATATACTCGTACATGTAACGAATATGTGCTTTGGCTAATTCTGATATTTTGTTTATTAAATATTGATTTTAACTTAGATGTAATTTCTGGATAGAAATTTTGACCATTTCTTTTCTGAATCTTGTTCATTTCTGATTAAATATAAAGTTGTATAATTCCTTAGGTTTTGTTTTCTTTTATAAGCAATCAGTAGATCATTAATTAGTTGTTCTGTATACTCATTTATTTTTGCTATTTCTTAAATTTTTTGAATTTCACTGTATTCTATTTCTTTTGTCGTTGGAATATTAAAGGCTCTAAAAATCATGGAATGAAAAGCTGATGGTTTTTGTTCAAATGCATGAAATCAATCAGATGTTATGTATCTAAGAATATTTGTAGGTTTTCGATAAATATCGAATTCGAAGTTTTCACCTTCTCTAATTATAGTTAAATCTAAATAATTTAACTTTACGTTTATTTCTTCTTCATAAGTAAACTTGATGGATATTTTGGTTTATTTAACATTATTATTTATTAGCCAAAGCAGTGAAATAAAAATTAAAAATCTGATTAGTAGATCAAAGGACAAAATTGGAACATTACAGCAATCAGGGATTTACTCAATTGGATGTAACAATTGTAATAAAGAGTATATAGGGCAGACAAGAGGACCAACTCTCAAAAGATTTAAAGAACATTTTGCGCATCTAAAATACAATGAACCAGAAAAATCAAGTGTATCACAACACATGCTAGATAATAATCATACTTTTTTTAGTTTACAAAATTTGAAATTAATACGTAATGAAAATAATGCTTATGAGCTAGATGCTTTTGAATATCTTTATGTATTTAAAAATAAAAATAATTTAATGAATAGTGGCGATGGACCAATAAGAAATCCAATTTTCAAAAAAGTTTATATCAGACCTTAAATTCACTGTAAATTTGTTTGTGTAATTTGTTGTTTGTATTGAATTTGTTGTTTGTATTGAATTTTAATATTAATATCAAAATGTCATTATTATTTAAATAGAGCTTACTGACGATAAAAGCATAGCTTCCGAAATGTACATTTAAGTAAAAATAAATAATTTGTGTTTTAAGTTGTAAAAATAAAATCTTTAATTTAAGACTTACTACCCAAAAACTTTTCACACTTTTAATTTCAATGTTTCAAATCTAATGTTAATTTTCTTTCAACAACGACGGATCGCTACTAAAATTCAATTCTTTTTGCGTTGAAAAAAATTTGAAAAAAAACGTAGCAATCCCTTTTTTGAATGTGTGTGTGGAACTGTCAAACTTAATTGTTTTTCTCATTTTTTAACTCTTTGCTTGTGAAAATTAAAATCGACTAAATAAATTTGAAGTTGTCCTCGATTATGAAGGAAATATTATGGTTGACGAAGATTGAATGGACATTTATAACAGAATAAGTAATTAAAAAATAAGATAACATAAAAACAAACAGGTACTAGTTAATTAAATCGTTCTTTTGTAGCAAAACAAAAATTGAAGTAAATTTCCATGAAGCCGCTCCATTTTAAGGTTTGTAAGAGTCTTTCGAGCGGGTAATAACAAAAGACACATATGCAGAACCACCAGAACAACTGGAACCACCAGGACTATTAGATCTACTAGAACTAACAGCACATCCAAGTCAAACTGAAAAAAATACTCCACCAGAATTACTATCACCATCCAAAAATCATCCACCAAAGTTACAACATTACAACAATACCAGCCATAACTACAACAGCCGTCGTCAAAGAAATCTCCCTGCCACCATCAACAAATAGATATCTATTTTTAAATGTGACGATGGGCAAACCAAATACTTACTAAATCTGTATTCCATTTATATGGACAAAGTTGGCCCGAAAAACAAATTAAAACAATAAAATGATGTGGTGTTACCTGGCCTAGTTTCAACACTCAAATAACTTGGAAGCAGGTAGAGACTCGGTAAACGGAGCGGTGCCGAACCTGAGGATGTCGATGAGAAATGTCTTCCTGGTTGTCCTCAGCTTCAATTCTTGAATTTTGATTTTGTGTTGAAGAAGAATCATTTTCAGTTGTCTGAAGAGGGTATGCCGCATCACCAAGGATGTGATACGATACCCGTTTTCGTCCTGAGCAGTTCAGACTTTTTTCGTAGTAAATTGAACTGGCAAACTTTTCGATTACAATACCTACTGTCTACGGCTTAATCAGAAATGCTTTCGAAACTATTAAAAGAATTGTAAGTACTTCAATTTCCACATATAATATAAAATATATTTACCTCCTCGTCTGTATAATAATGAATAACTTCCGCGAATTTGGAGATTGATTACCTGTGGTTCCTAGTTTCACTAACAAGTTCGAATGCCTGTCCCAAAGTTGAACTCCTGGAAGCGAGTATCATAAAAAATCTTCATCCTCGGACCATGAAGACTGAAACGTTGCGTTGTTAATATTATATTAATTTATATATATTTTTCTCACCATTATAAATTATTAACATGAAACTTGCATGAAAACGTTTTGCAAATAATAACAAGAATTGACATTTAGAAATGTCAAGTTTGTGGTGTGTGTGAATATCAGTGTGACAATCTGTGTAAATCCGTCTTCAAAAAGAGATTCGAGAGAATACAATTCTTTCAGAAAAAAATCCAATTTCTTTGTCTAAGAAATTTGTTTAATGGATTTTTTTTAAATAAGTTTAAACCTCATTGCGACTTGCTGAATTCATTTAGACCAGTTGTGACACATTATTGAAATTGCAGTATAATAAATAAGGTATCTAATATCAATGCTAGTGGATAGTCGATAGTGGCAACGTTAAGCTTTGCGATACAGGATTGAGCCCAAGGTGAGATACATATAAATTCACAAAATAAGTTAAAAATAAGCGGTTTGTTTTTTGTTCAATACCAATTTTTTTTTTGAATGAACTATTTTTTTTTGCAAGTAGAATGCAGAAACCTATCTCATCAATTCTATATAAAATCTATTCTATATGCAATGCCTTAACGTAACCCAACATTCCCCATACATGTTGGTTCATCAGCGTAGCGATTGAAAGATACACACAAATTTTCAAATAAGTCGCTGGAATTCGAATTTATTCTTTGTATGAAACCTACCTCAAGCAACATTGACATGCGCAGCGCACTACATCATCAGCTCAGACTTATTTTCAGACCGAAACACATGAGGGATACATACAAATTCACCAAAAAAAAGTCGATGAACATCGGGTTATTTTCTTCTATAAGAAAGCGTGTATTGAACAGAGAGGTATCAAACGCGGTGAACAATATATGAAAGGATTAGAAAGAAAACAAATTTGTTCTATCTAGCGATAAATTTTATAACCGAAACATTTCGGGTTACTTTGTTTCTGGTATAACTTCATGTTTGTAAAAGAGTGAGTTGAAAAGCACTGCGTATAGAGAAGTACTGAAAGCAGAGTTGTTAAAGAAATGTTGACAGCGTGTGCAGGTGTAGGGTTAAACTAGATTCATGTTGTCAGAAGCTGAAGTTGTTAATGATGACATTTTCAAAATGTTAGACGAAAAAAATCGAGTTATATGGACCCTTCGCCACAGCGATGTACAAAATATTTCGTAACGACCGTGGTAGTAAAAGAGGTGGCATTGCCATTTATTAAAAATGACATTAAAGCAAGGATTGTCAGAAGTTCTCTTTCTACTGCAGGTTTGGAGTTGGTATTCGTCGAAGGAGGTTGCGATGTGAGTAAGTGCCTAATATTTTCAATGTGTAAACCTCCTATTCTGTACGATATAGATACTGTTACGCATATTCTTGAAGAAATTTCCCCGAATTATTACCACATTCTCGTTGCTGGAGATCTTAGCACCGACATACTTCATTGTCGTAAGAGCAATGTTAAAAAAATTTGCAACAGTTTGAAATCACTTAATTTATTTTCTTCAAATGTTTGGATGCCTACTCATTTTACAGTGACTAGTTCGACGCTTTTAGATCTGATTTTGGTTATTGAACCCGATAAAATAAACTTCTATACGCAACCTGATGTCCCAGGATTTTTTTTAACATGATCTTGTCCTAATTTTGTATGGTATCAATTTAAAGTCATTTGAAATAAAAACAATCCAGTATAGAGATTTTAAGGCCATTCGTATGGAGGAATTATTGAGTGGAGTGATATGTACCTTCTGGGAGAATATTTATCTATTACCTTCGGTCGATGAAGAAATACAATTTGAGGTGTTATTACGTCGTAGAGGCTCAAGAAATAGACTCTTTACTATTTCGTTTTATTCATATGTCTTTATTAAAATACTTAATTCACAGTATAACTCTCTTTTATTAATCTACTTTATTTTTGTGTAATCTAGCTTACTGTGTGTTCTGCTCGACTGGCAAGAAGTGAACCTTCATTTCATAAAACATATGTGTATCCCAATCCGTATAAAGAAAATGTTTTCTCTTTCCTTTGTGGCATTTGGAACGAAATGCGTTTGTAAGGACAATTATTTTTGTTCTTTAAGGGGCCACCACACTACTGCCCCGCTAAAATTTTACATTATAAAATGATTTGAATAAACTTTGAAATCGTCGTGGAATCTGAGGAATTCGTCCTGTTCGTGTACTGTACTGGTACGGGTACTGATGGAGACTTTGTTCTGAGATGGTGGTATGGGTGGTGCGTGTGGTGTGTTGCATATTGCTGATATATCGGATCTGTGTGGTGTATAAGATCTGGCTGGTAGTGTGTTTGAGTCACAAAATTGAAGGAAAGCTGTCTTCAAGTGGTCAATGGAAACTTTTGACGCTTGGTTCTGATATTGGACTAAAATATTTATTACCTTTTTCAAGATTTGGAATGGACCGTCATACGGCTGTTGTAATGGAGTCTTAACAAAGTCTTTGCGAACAGAAACATGTGTGGCATCCTTAAGACTTGGTTGTATAAAGACTTTTGCATCAACATTTGAAGAAGGTGCAGTTAGAAATATCTTTACCGTTGTACGTTGTAAGCGAAATCCGATTCATATGACACTTTTTCTTGAGTGCCCAAAAAATCAGCTTGTAGTCGCAAGAATTTCTCTTAGACCATTTCAGCAGGCGTAGCATTTATATCCTGCTTGTTTGTTGAACGGAGACACAGTAATATACACGGCAAAATTTCACACCAATCTTCAGTTTGGTAACATCGAATAACTGATTTAAGAGCACGATGCCATCTATCTATCAGCCTATTCGATTTGGGAAGAAACGGCGAGCGTTGTCTTGAAGTGTTTGATTCCCAGGAGACGAGTAAACTCTGAAGATAGTACTTTCAAATTACCTTTTAGGTCTGTGTTTATCAGAGAAGGAACTCCAAATCTAGGTACCCATTCTGTGACTAAGGTTTTGGACACGGTTTGGGCTGATATGTCCTGCAATGGATATGCTTCCGGCCACCCTATAAATCGTCGACACATGTCAAAAGATAGCGATTTCCTTGTGATAAAGGCAATGGACCGACGATGTCTATGTTGATGTGCTTAATTGAAGAAAATGTGACCTTTAGTCCAAAATGCGTTTCGCCCAGGTACTACAGCTGGGCTCATCAGTTAGATGTTGTAGTACCTTTCTCATTATCTTTTGATCGATATTTACCGACTTTAATAAAACCTACAGCGATTACTCACTGTAAATTATATTTTTCTAGGGGAATTTGGTTAGATTCATGCACCTAGAATTATGTTTTGCCCGTGGTCTGGCCAGTGAATTAATTGAAGAAAACGCAAACAATATGTTTATATTATTTTTGTTTTTGTTTTAATGGACTGTGTGGATGTAAAGCCAATTGAATGAATTTGTGAACTTTAGTCCAAAATGCGTTTCGCCCAGGTACTACAGCTGCGCTCATCAGTTAGATGCTGTAGTACCTTTTTAATTATTTTTTGATCGATGTTTACCGACTTTAATTAAACTTACAGCGATTACTCACTGTAAATTATATTTTACTAGGGGAATTTGGTTAGATTCATGCACCTAGAATTATGTTTTGCCCGTGGTCTGGCCAGTGAATTAATTGAAGAAAACGCAAGCAATATGTTTATATTATTTTTGTTTTTGTAAGTTTTATTTAAGCTTTTATGATAATAATAATAATAATAATAATAATTTTTTTTCCTTTAAGGAATGATGGTGGTGATGATAATGATGATGATGATAAAAATAATACTAATAATAATAATAATAATAATAAAAATAATAATAATAATAATAATAATAAACATTATTAATAATAATAATAATAATAAACATTATTAATAATAATAATAACAATAATAATAATAATAATAATAATAATAATAATAATTTTTTTTTCTTTAGGGTTTCAGGAGAAATGCTTTATGCACCATAAGGATGTCTTCTTAGCGTTGACCTTAGACAATCCCCGTGTGCCGGTTTCGGTATGGTTTCCCCGTACCGGCTAAAAATCCTTATAACACTTTCAGCTTCCGCCCCCCGGAACCGCACTTTGCATTACTTCAGGGAGGTTATTTATATTAACTTAGGGGTTCAACTGTTTCCCGATCGTTTTCTTTTCTCTTTTTTTTTCTTCTGAGAATACCTTCGATATACATGCAAAATTTGTGCTACGTCCGATCGTTGGTGAACTTCTTATCTACTATGTTATCTGGGCTGTGAGGTCCCATATCTCTTTCAATTTCTGCGCATTGGGCTTCCCATCTACTGCAAGTGAAGAAAGTGTGGTTTACATCGTCGGTTTCATAGTCACCGTACTGGCAGGTTGGACTAGTTTTCTTGCCGATCGTGTGAAGGAAGGCGATGAAAACCCGTGTCCGGTGATTAACTGGGTGACGTAGTAGTTTACCTCACCGTGTTTCCGGTCGTTCCAATCTGCAACCTTCGTGATCAGCATCGCCAACTAGCGTCCTCTGGTTTACGAGTTCCCGCAATCTTGCCACTTCTTTTTCGTGACGACACCGTTAAAAAGCTTAAAGCAATAATTGATAGTGAAAAAAATGTTTTAGCAATCGAATCCGGTATTAAGATTTTTTTAAAAAACAAGCCCTCTGCTATTGTGAACTCGTTAGTGATCCGTAACGAAACCTCCAAGATTAAGTTAGAATCCTTATGCAATAAACTTAGCAATTTATTCGGACCAGTTACGAATGATGAAGTACTAACTAACATTAGACCTGAATCAAGAACTACGACAGATGAACCGATATATACCAAAAAGGGAATAATAGTAATAATAATAATATTCAGTTTTCGTTTGATTACATACTTGCTTTTAAAGCACTTTTTCGTATCATTTAATGACTTTGAATGCCCAACAACAACTTGAGTGTGCTACCACTAAGTTTTTTCTCATTTATTTTTGGCTGGAATTGTAGCTATTTTACGACTTTGCAAGATCGATCATCAGATTCCTTTGCTCTAGTGGTGCTAGTCTACTTTTTCATTTTAATTGAAAAACTTCTTGTGCCTTCATCGTGTATTGAACCATGACCAGCCGCTTAGTAGCCAACACACTTCGCATCACTCCACCGAGCTCACATGATCAGATCCAACATAATGCAGGTTTTTTTTGTTTATCAATTGCATTGAAACGACTAGCGCTATTATTAGCCACACAAGTTTGTTGTTGTTTATTCGGCTTCTTTCTTATTTTCTCCTTACTCATTTATAAGCCAACAATTTTGTTGTTCATATATGGAGGGAGATTTTTTATGTGAAAGGTTTTGACACTGGTCATTTTTATTTATATTATATTCAGTTTTTGTATGAATAAATACTTGGTCTTAAAGCACATTTTCGTATCATTTAATGACTTTGAATGCCCAACAACAACTTGAGTTTGCTACCACCAAGTTTTTTCTCAATTATTTTTGGCTGGAATTATAGCTATTTCACGACAGGGTCGATCATCAGATTCCTTGTTTTAAAAGCAAGGATGTCATCTTAGCTTTGACCCTAGACAATCACCATGTTCTGGACTCGGTATGGTTTCCCCATAGTTTCCACCCCCTCGCGGTACCGCTCTTTGTATTACGTCAGAGGGGTTGTTTATATTAACTTACGGGTTCAACTGCTTCCCGATCGTTTTCTTCTTATCTTTTTTCTTCTCAGAATACGGTTGATATACATGCAGATTTTGTGCCACGTCCGGTCGTTGGTCAACATCTTATCTACTATGTTATCTGGGCTGAGTGGTCCAATATCTCTTTCTATTTCTGCACGTTGGGCTTCCCATCTACTGCAAGTGAAGTAAGTGTGGTATGCATCGTTGGTTTCAGAGCCACTGTACTGGCAGGTTGGACTAGTTTTCTTGCCGATCTTGTGAAGGAAGGCGTTGAAATACCCGTGCCCGGTGAGTAACTGGGTGACGTAGTAATTTACCTCAACGTGTTTCTGATGTCACTGGTTTCCTTTGAGGGCCTTCCGTAGTCTCGTAGAGTAGCTCTCGCTCCCTGAGATAGTTCTTCACCATCCGCAGTCGATATGCCGGAATGTGGAACCTCCTTTCCAGCGCGTCCATAATATCGCTCCACCTGGCTGAGTTGAAGGCATTCCGTACGTCCAGGGTTGCCAGCAAAACGATCTTCCTGGAGTAGTGATTTCCCTGGTTTGCGATTTGGGCAGCGTTCACTACTTCCTTTATAGCTCCAATCGTAGAGCGACCCTTCCAAAAACTGTACTGCCTCGCTGACAGAAC
Organism: Philhelius pedissequus; assembly: GCA_910595825.1. Taxonomy (NCBI): domain Eukaryota; kingdom Metazoa; phylum Arthropoda; class Insecta; order Diptera; family Syrphidae; genus Philhelius; species Philhelius pedissequus. Next base: position 183,141,146 of record OU343160.1, read on the forward strand.
ACCTGACGTTTGTACTGCCACTGTGAACCGTGTCTTATGTAGCTTTTCCAAGAGTTTGCCCGTGGTGTCTAGCATGCACAGATGCCTGTATGCCGATGGGGAATCCGTTTCACCATTGCCTTTGCTGATAAGTACCAACCGTTGTTCCTTCCAGCTCTTAGGGAAGATGCCTTCCTCTACGAGGCTGTTAAACATGTTTAGCAGCAAGATCGGGCATGTTTGGGCGGTTATTTTGAGTACTTCTATGGGGATTCCATCGGGGCCAGGCGCTCTTTATTTTGCAGAGACTCCAACGCTATGCTCAACTCTTCTTCGCTAAAAGCTGGAAATGCCTGATGTTGGGCCGGTGTGATGTCGGGTGGCCTGACTGGATGAGTTGGGAAGAGCGTGTCCACGATGTGTTCCATCTTTAATTTACTGAAGACAGGGGGTGCCATCTGAGCTCCAAGTTTCCGCGTTACGATCTTGTAGCCGAGTCCCCAGGGGTCGCTATTGACGTCATGGCGCAGATCCTCCCACTTCTGTTTCTTGCTCGAATTGATGGCTTTCCTGAGCTCAGATCTCTGGGTTCTGTACTCTGCTAGAACATCTTCCATAGATTCAGAGTTTCTTCTTCTTCTTCCCCTGGTGACTATGCGTCGTAGTTGCAGACATCTCCGGCGTAACGCAGCTATCTCCTCGGTCCACCAGTACACTGGATTTCTGTTTCTGTTAGTACCGCACTTTCTGGGCTTTCAAAAGTCGCAACCGAGCCGTATTAGTTGCACCGTGGCTTCAGCTTTCATTTCAGCTGTTCCTTGGGCTTTGATTTCGGCGTGTCTGCAACTTTTTCGATCACGCCCTTTAACAGGTCTGTGTTAGGTCTATTCCATTTGCACCTTGGAGAACGTGGTTGGTGACGACGGTTTGTAATCTGTTGGCTACCTCACAGATCAAAAACAATGAACTGATGGTCGCTACCTGTCGCTCATCGATTACTCTCCAGTTTTTGACTCTTGCGAGTGTGATGTCTGTAGCGAAGGTTACATCTGGGATAGTTCCTCTGTGTCCAGGTCTCCTGAAAAATGGGGTGTCACCTAAGACTTGGCACTTACTTGACCCCAGGACATGACCCAAATCGGATGGTGGAACTTGGAGGTTCGCACATAGGCAGCACTTTTGTGGATTTTGGCAGTCAATCTTCTTGTGGCCCTTTTCTCCACAGTTGAAACATAGCCCTAGCCTTTCTATCTACGCCGCTACATATTGCCTGTTTGTGGCCATATCCGAAACACTGATAGCACCGTGAGACCTCTGTTCTTTGCCGAATTCGGCACTCGACCCATCCTATTTTGATTTTCGGGTTCTTCAGCATATCGTAAGCTGCTCGGGCGTTTATATATACTATCGCAATCTTGAGGGAGCTTCTGTTTTTCACAGTTTCTGACACCTGTATATCAGAGATGGGGACAGCAACTTTTTTATTGACTGCTTCTTGGACTTCTTCGGTTGTAGTCAGTTCGTCCAAGTCCCTGATCTCTAGGGCTATTTTCGGTTCGAGACTTCGAACCGTTGCCTTATTACCTAGAATTGTTCTTAGAGATTCTCCAAAGGCTGCCTTGTTCTTTGTTTTACATCCCAGTTCTAGGAGGACATCTCCAGTTTTCGTTTGCCGGACAATTTTGACGATGGTTGCGGTGTCATCTGAATTCGCCTTACTTCGGATTTCTCTCAGGATATCGGTAAACTTTTCTGTTCCCTTTGGCTTAATCAGGATGGCTTCAGGTCGAGTTCGCCGTTTCTTCTTCTCTTTCGTCTTCTTTGCCTTCTTCCTATTTTCCCTCGCAGATTCTGTGGGCTTGTCCCTAGGTCTAACCTTCTGGACAGATTGGTCTGGTGCCACAGCCACAGGAACCTTCTTCTTGAGGGCGTCAGCGTAGCTCTCTTGTTTGCGGTTTACCTCAGGAATAGGAGTCTCTCTTTGTTGTCCATTTTGTTGGTCGACTTGATTTTTTGGAGAATTCCTTGTTCTTTTTTCGGTATTCTTTGCAAGTGGATTCGACGGTGGTCTTTTAGAAGAGTTCGGTGTATTTTTGTTACTCTGCGCTGGTGGTATTGTCTTCATGGGGCCCGATTTTTGGGTTAAGAGCCTTTTTTTGGATTTTTTCCGGGCTTTTTGGTGCCACTTCATCTTGTCCAAAGATTCTTCTAGAGCCCCTATGCCGTTCTTAATGTCTAGGCTGATGTTTTTCTGCTTCGAACACGCTGCTTTCATGGTTTTAATCACATTTAAGCATTTCTGCATCTCCTGTGAAAAAACGTTTCTTGGATTTTCCTCGTCTGCTGTTTTAACCTCCTCGTTTTCAGTTTCAAAAACATTTCGGGCAGCTGGTGGTCTTATTGGCAGCAGATGTGGAGTTTCCACTTTGATGGTGGTGTCCTGTTCAGTCTGGAAATTCTCTGGAAAGGATTGCTAATGGTTTCACTTTTAGCATTTTCTTCCGCGGAAGCCAAGCGTGCCACTTCCGTGTTTAAAATTTTATTTTTATTTTGTATTTGTATTTTTATTGTGGTCGCTGGATATCGACGTCTCGGCGACCGCGCGCAAACCCCTGACAGACGCCGGTACTGGGTATCGGACTCCCTGCACCGTTAAATTACTCCTATTCTCTTCTCTATCCATATTTTGTTTCT